>CM055829.1:5708947-6308947 GCA_029582265.1 Zoroaster sp. YZ-2022
ACACTTATGTAATATATTTCTGATTATACTTGTATTAACACAGCAATCAGCACTATCGTTTTTTTTTACAAGTACCAGTATTTTAAGTAATGTTTTATAATTTGCGCTCAAAATCTTCACTAGTTTCCCAATTATTTTTTTCTCTCGAGTGTAAAAAGAGTAAAAGTTATATTATTATTACGTGTTTTTATTTCTCTCCACAACAAGAAGAAAACTGTTGACTGCTGATTTAAATAAAGCAAGGATGTTGAACAACGGATTTCAATGGGCAGAGCGTTCCACAGAGCTGGCAAACAATGAAAACAATAATACTTTAGAATGCTACATAGAGTGTTACATACAGTGCAACATAGATGGAGCGTTACATTGATCCAGTCGGCCCTGTAATGGCTGCGTATCAACTTCCATTTATGATGCTCCCATCCAAGAGTGCAGTATTCTCCTTGAGGGCGTTTTCCATCTTGATCAAGTTCATGTGAATACACGCTAGTAATTGTTGTGAATGTAATGCAAGTGGTACTGGGTAGGAAAACAGTCAGGTCCATCCAGGGGCGGATCCAACGTTTAAAAAAGGGTCCACACTGCCAAAAAGGGGGAGGGGGAACTGAACTGCTAATAACAGTGAATTACAAAGCCTATACGCAACTATATTTACTACTTTAAAGGTGATGTGAAGCTGCTAGGTTTCAAAAATCAAGCATTACTTAAGTACTTAACTTAGCGTGTGTAATGCTATACAATTTCATTTTGTTTCACTGTTTTTATTATCTATCTCATTGTAAAAGCTCCCTCTCAGATTTCGTCTTCGATTTGTTGTCAACCAGTTGATGAATGCTGCCTTTAGTTGTCATGGTTTCAATATCCCTCTAAGTGATTACTGTGTATTATAATATGTTCCCGCTGTTCGCCCAAGCGATTAACAGACCAAAGCAAATCTGTTGTCTGTTCATATCTTTGGGAGGTGTGTTCAATTGCGTTATTGTTGACGACACGAGTTACTCCCGGTTTAGATAACTGTGAGGTTACAATACAAGGACGAAAACCGATAAGAGAGTATACTGTCTGTTGATTTGGTGAGAGGTAATGCTATGGTCCCACAGAGATTTCGACTCTCTAGATCGTGTTTCGTCAAGATTTTAGATTTTTTTACAAATTTTTTTCGAGAAAAGTCGAAATACTCTAAAGAGTCTAAAAAAATCGAAACTGTCGATATTTGTCGATATTTGTCGAGATTTCTCGAAAAAAAAAATCAGTAATCGAAAATTATTAAACCTGACCAATATTTTTCGATAAAGTTTCGATCAAATTTATCGAAATTTTATCGACATTTTATCGAAACTGTCGAAAATGAAATCGAAATAGTCTTAACAGTCTAAAAGTTCGAAAACCAGTCGAAATAAATCTAAACTCTCTAAATAGTCTAAACAATCGTTACAGTCGAAATAAAGCGGAGCATTTTTCCAAATTTTTTAAAACAATCGAAAATTAATCGAAAAAAATAGAAATCAATCTGAACAGTCTGAACAGTCGAATTTTGTCGAAATGCCAGTCGAAATGTTGTAAACAGTCGAAAGTCGTCGAAATAAAATCGAAAATGAATCGAAATTGTCGAGAAAATACAAAAATAAAAAATTTCTCACGGAAAACAGATATTTTGTCGATATTTATACGAGATTTTGACGAAATTATTTAAAAAAAAAAAAAAAACAAGAATCGAAATATATTTCGACAGAAAGATCGAAATATTCCTGTGGGACCATAGCATTAAGCCGGAACGTAAGGATGCACCCCACTAACTACACTCTTGTACTTGTGGATGTAAAATTTATTTTGAAATAAAAAGTAAAATGTTGAACTAGAGGTTAAGCTTTTGATGAAAACGCTGACATGGGTTTCGGATGTATTGATAATATTGGGCACTGATGTCCCAAGTTCTTTGTTTAGTGTTACGAAAGTTATGATATATTGAATAAGCTGAAATGTGCATTAATTGTAGTCATTGTATACAAAAGTTGCATTGTGTGTTACTTAGTGGGTCCAAGTAGTACTAACTCGTCCAAACGTAATTTTAGGCAAGACCTGATCAACAGGACGGGTGGGTAGATGAAACTGTGAGTGGGAGTTTTTGGGACAGTAGGTGGGTTTCGGCTACATGTATGTTGGTAATTATTGGACACTGAGTTCTTTGTTTAGTATTTACGATATATTGAAATAAACGCATGAACTGTAATCATTGTACACACAAATTTCATTGTTTGTCCCCGAGACGTTTGAGACAATAGACACAATCAGCGACTCCGAGCTAGTAGTGGTCATGTGTTGTAAAGTGGGTACAAAATAACAACAAACCAGCAGTGCGCTGTGTATAAACATAGGGAGCTCCATGGAGGGTTTTAAAACAATGACCCATTGATAGCTGAATGGCAAGGGAAAGCAAACTGTTCAAAATCATGTTATATTCATTCTAGAATCTCTGTGCAATTTAGGCTCTGGAATTCACGTAATGCTTTGTGACTTTGTCAAAGTCGTAGGAGACTGGCGTACTACTCTACTGTATTTACTAACAGTCGTTTTCCCGGTTTCGGATTTTCCCGGTTCTGGATAGCTGCAAATTAAAAAATATGTTTAATCTTTAGTGGTTCTGATATACAATTTAATTAACAAGGCTTACTATAGTAAGATAATGCTCGCATCTGCCGAGCCGAGGGGAAATGTATTGCCTGCAACTGCCAAGACTTAATTAATTAATTATTTTATGTACAAGAAGTTGCTCGTTGACTTCCGAGTCTTATTTATTTCAACGTAAGTTAAGTTAAGTTTAAGTTATATAAACCTACTGTGGTCACGCGAACTCCTCCGCTGTGAGGGGCAAACACCACCGAGTCAGCTTCACTGAGAGTCCACGTAGCCTTGATGTAGAAAAACTTCAAGTTGTAAACGAATTCAGGGACGAACCTCACACATCAGTGGAACGACGAAGAGTGGGGCCCACGCAGTATCATTTTGTTAACGCGTTCCGCACCAGGAGTTAAAATGAATAAGAGTCTTCATGCTAAGAAATCTTTATTGATGTAAACCTGGGCGCATTCTTGGGTCATTCACCAAAAGAAAAGAAAGAATTCACTACATCAGCCCCCTGCCAAATCACATTGATCTAAATGTGATTGGTAGTAGCAAAATTAAGTATTTTTTGCAACAACATTTTATTTTTAAAGAGAAATCATATCTATTTACAATAACTGTCCATATATCTGCTTGGCCATCTCACTCGCCTTCCAGAGCGCGTACATCTGTCTGATTTTTCTGGAACAGTGTTGGATGTAGTAGGTTTAGATGATGAAACTGGATTAGATTTCGCTGGAGTTGTTTTAAATTCGAAATCTGTGTGTGCAACTTTTAATCTGTCGATACTTATTGCATCATGTTTACCATGTATGTCTATGATGAAATATTTGTTTTTCCTTTGGATGACACGATATGGACCGTGGTAAGGAGGTTGTAGTGGCTTTTTGACTGAGTCAATTCGAACGAAAACATGCGTGCAAGTAAATAATTCTTCAGAAAGATGGCTTGATTGAGTCCAGTGGATTTGGGTTGAAGTTCAGACATGTGGTGACGCAAACGGTCAATATAATTGGTTGGATCTACAGATTTTGAATCATCCGAAGGGATGATGAATTCTCCTGGTAGTTTGAGCTCTGCTGCACTGCAACCCAAATCTGTTTTTAAAAATGTTCGTATACCCATCACTATCAAAGGTAACGAATCCGTCCATCGATTTGATTCATTTTGAGTCTTGAATGCCGATTTTAGTTGTCTATGAAAACTCTCTACTAATCCATTTGCTTGAGGATGGTATGCTGTAGTGCGACTGCGTTTACAACCTAAGAGTTTTGAAAGATTGTTAAAGAGTTTGGATTCAAATTGACTACCTCTGTCAGTGGTAATTGTTGCGGGTACCCCAAAAGTAGCTACCCATCTTTCGACAAAAGTTCTCGTCACTGTTTCTGCAGTAATGTCAGGAATAGGAATTGCTTCAGGCCATCGAGTAAATCTATCGATGCATGTAAGTAAATAGGTAAATCCACGAGATGGTGGTAAGGGACCGACTATATCAATGTGGATATGGTTAAATCGAGTCAACGGTTTTTTTCTGTTTTTTTCTTTAACATTACTTACAAAATTTGGAAAAGTGCTCTGTACAATACAGTGTACCTCTGTCCAATCGTCTAGCGAACAAAGCGAATTGTGATCACCGAAATTTGTAATCATTAATGTGAGATAAACATTTACGGTACTCATAAAAAATAAGCGTCATGATACGAACAGTGACGTTTCACACACACAAAATTTCCATTAATAATATTTCATAGCATTAGTTGTCTCTAAGGGGCTGAATCAAATGTTAAACGCAAATGTCGTTACAATATTAATACAAAAGCGTAAAAGTGAACGATCCGTCAAAATAAAAGTGAAGCGAAAACCATGCAAAATGCAAATAATAAATTGTTATAGACTGAATAGAACGAATGACGAGGCCACCGACCGTCTTACAATTGACTCAATTGTAGGCCTACTATAGTATTATGATAAAAAAATTGTAGCCTATTGTAGTTTTGAAGGAATCTTTACAAATAATGGAGTATTTCTCAAACTAGGATAATTTTAGTATCCATAGGGAACAGTGTCATAGTTCTCCAACGGTACTCGTTTGGTGTAAACCACCTGATACAATTTCTTCTCTTCTTTTGTTTCAATATTCATGGTTTTCCTGTTTCTCGAAATGTTGTACGGATCTTTCACCTGCAATTTATTTGGGCCCTCTTTGTATACCATATCAGACATGGAGTCAAAATTAACGAGGAACTGGTTCCTATAATTAAGGGTGATGCCTCGAACCTTACAGTGAGTCAGGTAACCACCCTTGTCTGGTTGAGCTAACTTAAAAGCATATTGTTTAGGTCCACCCGATACGAACGAAACGATGTGATTGTCTTCTTCTAATTCATTAGTCAGCTCTCCAAGAAAATCTCCAATCTCGGGCTCCCATTGGCCCTCACGGCTGACGTAAATCACGCTATCAGTGTCGTAGTAGAGCACCCTACGATCCAGTTTGTCTAACAGTTCGTACAATTTAAGCGTAGCTTGACATGTGGTGTATGCGGCCAGGATCACGTTGGTCCTTCCCGATGGCTCTACAAACTCCTCGGTCTGTTGCCACTGAACCTCCACCATTTCGTCGTTCACGAACTTCACACCGTGAATCTCAAGATCGTCGCGTGTCATCATGTCGAAGTACTCGGCTGGATCCTTCACGTATGTAGTCTTGCTTATGTTAGGCCCCTGACCGAACTTCCGCCAGAAACTAGCATAAAATACAGAAAGAGAAAAGAAAATGAAAGATCAATATGTGTAGTATCCATCATGAAAAAAAAACTCTCCATCACAAAAAAAAAAAATACAAAATACAAAAACAAAAATAAAAACAAAAAAATTATTTAATTTTGCCCTACACCGACGTGTGTATAGCACTGTATGCTCAGTGCTTTTCGAGTGTCTGTGAAAAAACTACACAGGCGACTCAGGTGGGATTCGAACCCACGACCTCCTGCTTACTAGTGCAGACGTCTTAACCTCTCGCGTCGGGAGATTCTTGCGTCGGGAGATAAACAATTGATCGGGCAAGCTCGGTGGTCGAGAGGTTAAGACGTCTGCACTAGTAAGCAGGAGGTCGTGGGTTCGAATCCCGCCCGAGTCGCCTGTGTAGTTTTTTCACAGACACTCGGAAAGCACTGAGCATACAGTGCTATACACACGTCGGTGTAGGGCAAAATTAAATCAATTGTTTATCTCCCGACGCAAGCATTTCACCAATCTATAAAAAACAACTTGAAACAAAAAACAAAAAACAAAAACAACTTGAAACAAAAACAAAACAACTCTCTGCCATGCAGAGAAGTTTGTTGAGTAATGCCACATACAATCACGAGGAAATTGAAAAATGGACCGAAGGTTGCATACTTCCTTTTCCCAAAAAAGGAGATCTGGGTTTAGCGAAAAACTATAGAGGAATTACACTCACATCAATAGCAGCAAAAATCTACAACTCACTGCTCCTCAACCGCATACAGCCGGAAGTGGAAAAGATCTTGCGCCGGAATCAAAACGGCTTCAGAAAGAACAGGTCAACTGTTGGCCAAATACTGACAGTTAGGCGGATTATTGAGGGAGTAAAGGCAAAGAATCTGCAAGCTGCCTTACTGTTTGTAGATTTCTCTAAAGCCTTTGACTCGGTTCACAGGGGAAAAATGGAAAAGATACTCCTGGCTTATGGTATACCAACAGAGACAGTCACTGCCATAATGATGCTTTACCGAAACACAAAATCTTTGGTCAGATCCCCCGATGGAGACACAAGCTTCTTTGGTAACCAGGCAGATGTTCTACAGGGTGACACCCTGGCGCCGTTTCTCTTCGTCATCACCCTTGATTATGTTTTGAGAACATCCCTTGATAAGCACAATGATCTAGGTTTCACATTATCTGAAAGGCTATCAAGTAGACATCCGGCTAAAAAGTTGACTGACATTGACTATGCGGATGATCTAGTTATCACTGCTAACACCATCTCTAATGCCACAACTCTGTTACGTCAACTTGAAAATGCTGCTAAAGATGTTGGACTATATGTCAATGCTTCTAAGACAGAATACATAAGCTACAAACAGCAAGGATCGATTCAAACCACTGCAGGTGAACAACTTAAAGCAGTTGACTCTTTTACATACCTTGGAAGTGAAATCAACTCTACTGAAAAGGATGTGAAAATACGCAAAGCTAAAGCCTGGATAGCCCTAAACAAAATGGATGTAGTCTGGAAATCCGACCTCCCAGACGACCTCAAACGTAGCTTCTTTCGTGCCACAGTTGAATCTGTATTGATGTATGGTGCAACAGCCTGGACACTGACCAAAACCCTAGAAGCCAGGCTAGACGGCACATACACCCGGATGCTGAGAGCTGTTCTTAACATCTCCTGGAGAAGACACCCCACAAAAGCTCAGCTCTATGGACACATTCCACCTATTTCTGACATACTACGAGAGCGCAGATTGCGTTTTGCTGGACACTGCTGGCGAGCAAAGCAAGAGTTGGCAAGTGATTTGCTGCTCTGGACTCCTCGTCAAGGCCAATCCCGGGTCGGTCGACCAGCAACCACATACATTGACCAACTTTGTGTGGATATTGGATGCCTCCCAGAAGATCTCCCGACCCTGATGCAGGACCATGATGGATGGCGTGGTAGAGTCATGAATGTCCGAGCTAGCTCGACCAGATGATGATAATTACGTTAAAGGTATTTCTCACGATGTATTTTTAATTCTTTAATTCATCTTTTATTGTTCATGTAGCCTGCATTTTATTTCTCATTTACTCCAAAATTCGTTTTCATCTTTAACCACTAAAACTAAATAACATATAGTTTCAAATAATATTATTAATTGTATTGTATTATATTTTATCCAGAATCTGAAACAAACCCCTTTACCCGTTCAATAATAATAATAATAATCGCACTGGAATGAGTGTTTACAAAGAGCATACTCTTTCATTTTGATTTACAAAGAAAATATATATTTGGCAGCGCAATTAATGGTAGCTTCATCTGAAGAGTTCATAAGGAAATTCTGTCATTCTTTGCCATTTAAAATTCAAAGTGATCATTTGTTTTGATAATATCAACAAACATACATTTTCCTAAAGTCCTTGTATAGTGGACAATAAAAAAAAGAATTTTCTGATTTCTGATTGAACATCAAGGTGACAGCGTGGGCAAATTCTCTGACTGGAATCTTGACCAATTATTTCCCTGTTTCAATAAACAGCTTGTGTGAATTAAGGGCATCTAAAATGGGCTGAACATGGCATGACGGTATGATGACTTATTATCACAATACAAATATAACTACTTATTTTCACGGTACGGTAAGTCCTGAGCTTGTTTCTCTGGTTAGGATTAATTCTGGACTCCTATGTATATTAATATATCAGACCAGTTTGAAATGAACGAGTTTCGTTATTGCATAACAAACATATCTAGTACCGGTACAGTTAATAAAGATAAACACTTATTTTGTACTTTACATACAGAAATACCTGAAGTGATGAAGGGACTCATATAATAAATACAAAAATAAATAAATAATTAAATACACGTTGGGAATATACATGTAGATAAAGTCGGCACAGCATTTTATACATAAATTATTAAGTTAATTAGAGCCCAAAAATATACTGAACAGCAAAAGAAACGCAAGTCCGAGGTCTTGTCAAGTTTTCAAACAGAAGACAAACCATTTTGATTCTAATCACTCATTTAATGAAAAATGCTTTCAATTTGTGAGCTGAAAGTGACTGTTGAAATTGCATTGCAAGATTTTTACATTTAACCACAGTCCGCCAAAAGGAGATACCCCCCTCAGTGAAAAGTCAGTCTTTTCAGTAGCATGTATGTCCACCTTGGGCTTGCACACAGGCGGTACAACGTCGCCTCATAGAGTTCACAAGAGTCTGGAAGAATGCCTGAGGCAAGTGGTTCCACTCAAACACCAATCTCTGTTCCAACTGTGCAACTGTAGTTGGCTGTCTCCCGGCAGCTATCCTACGCCCAATTTCGTCCCAGACATGTTCAATAGGAGCCATATCTGGGGAAAGTGACGGCCATGGAAGAACGTTGATGTTGTGAGTGAGACACGCCATCGACACCATTGCTGTGTGAGGACGTGCATTGTCCTGTTGGAAGAACTGCAGTTCAGGATGTGCAGCAAACATTGGAACAACATGAGGACGAAGAACATCATCTCTATACACGACTGCCGTCACTTGAATTGCCTGTACCGTCAAATAGGTATTTCAGTCATGCGTCCACAATGGACACGCCGATGGTGTGGAACTGGTCAGCGCTTAATATAAACAAAACTGAATCGGATGTGACCTATTAAGTTCTTATCACGAGCCGCCGGTATACAGATAACAATAGACAAGTCCTTCGTCCATGCCATAGACGTGTCCTAACACGAACTGGTAGTTGTCAGGCTGTTGTTACGGTAACTTGTACGTATATAAATAGTCTGTTCCACTCTGCTTTGCTACGTAACCGGGATTTGCAACTGATGATTTTGGGGAACTAGAATCTCGGTTTTGATAACTCGTTGCATTTATAGGAATGATCCATTCACATTTATAAACATTTATTATCATAGTTATGCATAGTGTCACGTAGCCACTATGGGTGGCTCCCTCCATGACAATGTAGGATGTGAACATGTCTATTTGACTGGACACAATAATTAAAATATCTCAATCACACTTCTTCAATCACTTATATTCAAATTTAATTCTTATTTTACTTAACCTTCACAAACTCCCAAATTCTATACAGTAACAAATTCCCAAATTCTATAAAATACTACTGGCGGAATACACCATTCCCAAAATGTTCTAAAAAATACTACTGGCGGAATACACAATTCCCAAATTCTAGAAAATACTAATGGCGGAATACACAATTCACAAATTCTAGAAAAATGCTAATAGCGGAATACACAATTCCAAAATGTTATAGAAATACTACTTGTGGAATACACAATTCCCAAATTCTAGAAAATACTACTGGCGGAATACACAATTCCCAAATTCTAGAAAATACTACTGGCGGAATACACAATTCCAAAATGTTATAGAAATACTACTGGCGGAATACACAATTCCCAAATTCTAGAAAATACTACTGGCGGAATACACAATTCCCAAAATGTTACAAAAATACTACTGGCGGAATACACAATTCCCAAAATGTTATAAAAATACTACTGGCGGAATACACAATTTCCAAAATGTTATAGAAATACTACTGGCGGAATACACAATTCCCAAAATGTTATAGAAATACTACTGGCGGAATACACAATTCCCAAATTCTAGAAAATACTACTGGCGGAATACACAATTCCAAAATTCTAGAAAATACTACTGGCGGAATACACAATTCCAAAATGTTATAGAAATACTACTGGCGGAATACGCAATTCCCAAATTCTAGAAAATACTACTGGCGGAATGCACAATTCCCAAAATGTTATAAAAATACTACTGGCGGAATACACAATTCCCAAAATGTTATAGAAATAATACTGGCAGAATACACAATTCCCAAAATGTTATAGAAATACTACTGGCGGAATACACAATTCCCAAATTCTAGAAAATACTACTGGCGGAATACACAATTCCCAAATTCTAGAAAATACTACTGGCGGAATACACAATTCCCAAATTCTAGAAAATACTACTGACGGAATACACAATTCCAAAATGTTATAAAAATACTACTGGCGGAATACACAATTCCCAAAGTCTAGCAAAATGTTAATAGCGGAATACACAATTCTCAATTTTAGCAAAATACTATTAGCGGAATACACAATTCCCAAATGCTGATAGCCGGTGCAAAGTTCCATATAGCTTGTAGCAAAACTCTACCAAAATGTTCCATTCTGGAATCACGTTTAAGATGGATTATAATAATAGTTCTGACATGCAGATGATCACACCAACACCAGAAATAGATGGTCTTTTTGCACAAAATAAAGTATCTGCGATGTGCGGTAAGTTCTCCGGCAATGTCGTTGACCCCGGTCCTTCAAAAGACCCACAGAAATTGTATCATGAAGGAGAACTGTGTCCCCACCTAGCACCACATGCAGATCATGCCCAGGATGGACGCCATGATCAGGAAATTTTAAGTGTAGCATATACACGTACATGTGTATATAAATGAGCATTCACAGGGCTGTCTGATTTCATACGATGTCGCTTGCTTGAAAGTTCTACAACAAGTGTCCTCCTGTTATCAATGCTACTGCCAAGAACCTGGTCCCACCCCAAAGGAATCTGCTAGGAATTTCTTTACATGTGCTCCCAACCATGGCAAAAAAAATGCACACACACAATTGGAACAATAGCAGCACTTCACACACACTTAGTACTGACCTATTTGATTACTGCCCTCATGGGCCAACACTTTGATTCTATTCTTAATAACTACTAATTTATTCGAACTTACTTTAGGCCAATCAAAATAAAGGTAAGTAAAATAAACACACTGTGAGGCCTGGTTAGCAAACTATTAATTTTACTGAAACTTTTATTACTTATTTACATAACTAAAGGTCACTTGTGACACATAGGACTTTATGTAGGTATTTTATTATTATTTTTTTATGAAGGGCCATTTAACCGTGCATACATTAGGTTTTTAAATTTTATTTTATGAAGGACCTTTTAAATAAGAACAGTGTAGTTGGTATTTTCAAACCTAACAATACACAACATTTTATACAGGTTGAGTTATATGAGGTAATGCCGGGTGTAACTTGTGTAGCTATATAGATTTTATTTTAATGAATGACAAATTTGCCGCACTATTCGCAAGAGTGAATGTTAAACCTTCGGTTGTCATAATTCGGTTGTCATGATTCATAATAAGAAATGGTTGTAATGTTACAAAGAAACAAGGTAATGACTTTTGGGTATACACTACAAAGCTTTCTGTGGTATAGTCATGCACATATCCCTACATACCCCTATAACTATGGTGGGGAAATTATTCATACATAAAACAACATCACGCATAAACGTAAAGCCTTTATAATTATCGCTGCTTCGCGTCATTAAAACGCATTTTTTATATATGCAGGTAGATGCATGGCACAAACTAGTTCGAGTAGCTTGGACTATAAACACAAACCTATTTTATTCAATCTGCAATTGCGGATTTCGAACAATTACAATGCACTAAATCTATAGAACTTTAAGCAGGTATAGGCCTACCTTGATGTTTGAATGAAGGGTGTTCTACCGTCGGTATGCTTTAGCTCTGCTGTCTGAATAAGTTTGACAAGAAGTCGCAAACTGTAGTTATTGAAGGAATAGACTCGATGCTCTGTATCCAACGGAGACTCGGCTGGGAATGAAGCTGAAGTTGTGATGTTTTTAAATCTAGCGCCAGTTTGACAAGAGCGATACGTAGCAGGTCCAACCAAGCCCATCAAACGAATGGGCAATCTTGATGACTCATCGTAATGACGTCATCTGCCCGCATTGGGGTAAACAGCCAAACAATGAACGGAAAGGTACTTATCCGAACGTGTACTACAGCCATTGCGCAACATACGGATATGCCGTGTCCGCGAGTGGATTGTACCATTCGTATGTATCGGCAATCTATATACTATACAGTATGTCCCAAAAAAAGTGTCACTCTAACTATTTCTGAAAATATACCAAATGAGTTTTATGTGATGCAATGATGCGTGACAGAAATTACATAAAACTCACAGGTGTTTAGGCCAAGGATTAGGAGTATCTGTGCAATTGAAAAAGTTCCAAAATGTATTTCGGGGTTTTGGAATATTTTCAGAAACAGTTAGAGTGACACTTTTTGGGGGACATACTGTATAATGCGCATGCAACGTATACAATTTACATCCCTCTTATTAACGATGATCTCGTCTTTGAATTTTTCCGTCGTACGTACAATTGCATGGTATCGTATTGTTACGAATCTTACCCTTTGATTTTTGACAAATATTAGCACCCTCTATTTCACTTCTTCCACTTCCAATATTTTGCTGACGATGCAATTTCAAGCAGTCTAAGTCCCAGGGTTGTTTCCCCGGACCCTCGATTGTCCGCTATGAATATGCAATCCATACAAGGACGCTACTTTTGCTCATGCATATCCAGCGCCAACGCAATGCATAATGCAACACCAGCGAGAGCCTTGCGTGCGTGCCACACCCTCCCGCCACGTGGCTTGGAGCCGTCCTTTGGACTTAGTCTATTTTCCGAATACTTTCCTCGGAGTCCACCCCTTCACACCGAACACGGTTCGTGGGTGAACCACGGCCAAACAGTCACCGTGACTGACCTGCTCAGTCATTAGCCGTGGCCCGCGTGTGTAGTGCTCCCTACCCAAGCACAGCCGCTGTTCCCCTCATGCACTAATAGCTTAGCATCCAAGCAAATAGCTTAAACATGCCCGGTAAGCATTTTCCCCTTGAACACGCCCTCCTTTCTAAGTTGTCGATCACTTCACTTTCGTCAAATACCTTACCTTATATGGAACAAGGACCTGTTGTATACCCTGATTTTGCACACGTTTCTACCCTTAGACGCGGAAGCCAAGCTTCTCATTGGCTAAGACGCTAAACTAGGCTTATGTTTTATTCATTCCTAGGCCCCAGATTTCTATATAATCCCCGAGATTTCCTGATCTCGGCGTAGTGCGGTTCCGAATGAAATCTATGCGACTCGATCCGATCCATGACAGTGCGATATACCAAACTATTACGGTCCAGAGCCTCGTTCGTTGAACCAATGGTGCAGGGCGTCGATATGGCCATTGGTTCGCCTACATGTAGCTAATGCAGTCTGATACACACTCTGGCCCCGTCCAGACACCCCGTGTAGTCAAGCCCCGGTGGTCCCCGTCGTAGAGACCGACCAGCCGCCCGTCTCTCGGTATAGCAGTGCCCGTACCGTATACCGAGTGACAAGCCGCATGAACGAACGATGGTCCCCACTGGCTGTACCCAATAGTTGGTATTCGTACACCCTATTCGGAACTTAGCATAAGTATATAAGTTTAACTATTGGCATGTACCTATACGCTACCACTCCTGTCATACATGTTACTAGTGCCATTGTTAAATAGTGATGTTAATAATAAACCAACCCCATTGATTGAGATTGTCACAACAAAGTTTGTGTCCGAGTATTATTTGTTGACCCACAAAAGTGGGGAATGCAACAGTATTTTATCTATCGTATCATATTTTATTTATCGTATCATATTTTATTTATAGTATCGTATTTTATTTTATTCCGTATATGGTACCGTGCATAATGGTATGATACATACAGTAAAATAATACATACGGTAAAACAGTTATACATAAAACGGTAAAATACATTATCATACATACAATAAAAGATATCATACCCCTATCGTTATAAAATCATATTTCAAAAGAAATTGTAACGTCCACATTTTTAATTAAAATACATACTCCGCCCCTCACGCGAATGAACACCCCCACGGTCAATGGTAGGTTCCCGTTCCTCATTTTATGCTAATGAGGGTCACGTGGGGCTAAATCCGGGCTTCTGATCGGTCGAGAAGCCTCTAAAAATTGGCGGAATATCCTGGTTAGACGGGCTTCACTACTGATGTACTATGGATAGAATTGAACACATCATACCTAAATTCTTTGGGTATATAAGGACGCTGATGACCAGTGGATGTTTCGCAAGTAATTGTACCTTGTGAAGTATAAAGTGGAATTTCTTTAAATTGAAGATTTGACGATTTTCGTAGCCTAATTAGCTCTTCGTCAGTCTTCTGTTTATTTGCAGTTGCATCAAAATCCACTGAAGTGGCTGAACTGATAGAGGGAGTCAATTTTCCAATGTGGAATCTAGAAAGTGCATCAGCTACGGTGTTTTCACTACCTTTAACATACCGAATGTCCGTACTGAACTGTGAAGTGTCGTGTTTCTCAAGGTGAGTAACGATCAGGTTTAGCTGCCAAAGCATACGTAAGGGGTTTATGATCGGTTACGATACAAAAATCACGACCTTCTAATAATTACGTGGTGCTTGAAATGCCGAATGGATAAATATACAGCTAACAACTCACGGCCAAAAGTGCTGTATTTAGTTTCTGCAGGTTTTAAACGCTTTGAAAAGAAGGCAATAGGCGTCATAACGTTATCCATACACTGGTGGAGTGCACCACCAATGGCTACATTTGACGCATCTGTCATGAGACAAAATGAAGCCTCTGCATTTGGATGTAGTAGCAAGGTAGATTCAGGTAGACAAGTTTTAGCTTTTTGAAAGTTGGATCGATCAGAAAGTTGGATCGATTGGTTTTTTGATTTTCCTGCCAAAAGGTCTGTGAGAGGTTGCAATATTTCAGCACAGTTTGGTATGAATCGACGGTAGAAGTTAATCAATCCTAGGAATTCTCTTAACTTGCGGATGGAATTTGGAATTGGGAAATCTTTGATCACTTTGATCTTTTCTTCGCGTGGTAAGATGCCATTGCTGTCAATGTGATGACCAAGGAATTCCAAGGAAGTTACGCCCAATTGACATTTGCTAGGATTAATTACTATTCCATACTGACGTAAACGTTCAAAAACTATTTGAGATGTTCTTGATGTTCTTGTTCGTCTATGCTGGCTATCAACAAATCATCTACAGTATGTCCCAAAAAAAGTGTCACTCTAACTATTTCTGAAAATATACCAAAACCACGAAATAAATTTTGGAACTTTTTCAATTGCATAGATACTCCTTGGCCTAAACACCTGTGATTACATAAAACTCACAGGTGTTTAGGCCAAGGATTAGGAGTATCTGTGCAATTGAAAAAGTTCCAAAATGTATTTCGGGGTTTTGGTTACACTTTTTTGGGGACATACTGTATGTAGGTATATACAAAATTTAGTCTATGTAGTACATATACTTGGTCCATGAATGTTTGGAAGGTTTGAGCAGCATTTCGAAGACCGAATGGCATTCGAACGTACTCAAAAAGGCGGAAAGGAGTTGTAATTGCGGTTTTAGGAATATCTGATGGTTCGATAGGAATTTGGTGATACGCCTTAACAAGATCGATTTTGGAAAATACTTTATTGCCATGTAAGGAAGTAGTAAAATCGTGAATATGCGGGATAGGATATCTATCCGGTATTGTGATGCTATTTAAAGAGCGATAATGACCACAGGGTCTCCAATCTCCTGTTTTCTTTGGAACCATATGTAAAGGTGATGACCAAGGACTATCTGACGGACGAATAAAGCCTAATTCTAGCATATGGTTGAATTCGGCTTTCGCAATTGGTAATTTATTAGAGGCAAGGCGTCTAGGTCTAGAATGCACTGGTGGTCCTCTAGTGTGAATATGGTGAGTAACAGTATGCTTAATGGTAGTTTCCTTAAAATTTGGTCTTGTTATTTCCGGAAATTGGTCAAGCAAAGAAATGTATACGCCGTCTTTTTCGGGAATCGAAAACATAGGCTTTGGAGAAATTACTGATGTTTTATTACCAGAGATCTCAAGTTTAGTCTGGGAATTAATTAGTTTTCGATTTTTCATGTCTACAATCAGTGAAAAATGCCTCAAAAAGTCAGCACCAATTATCGGTAAAGGGACATCAGCAACAATATAAATCCATTTATATGCACGTCTTAAACCAATGTCAATAGTCATAGACCTTTCACCATAGGTTGTAATTTTGGATTTATTAACTGCTTGAAGGGTATAAGAACTCGAGTTCTTTTTGTCTGTTTTGGTTGGCGGCAACACGCATACTTCTTCGCCTGTGTCTATTAAAAATCTAGTGCCAGATATTCTGTCAGTGACATGAAATAGACGACTATGAGGTTCGCCAGGCACACTCGTCGTCTCTAGTTGCTGGCTTTCTAGTTTTCCTGAGTAGGGTTATCATTGGGGCCATTAAAACTACACGGTTTTAGGCATTTTAGTGCCTTATCACCGAATCTCCAATGATACCAGCATTCAGAACCTGCTCTGAGAGGATTGTTAGGTCGGTATCTTGATCTACTACGCGAACGAGAACTATCTCGATATCGTTTATTGGAACGTTCTCGAGATCGTCTAAAACTTGACGTTCATCTTGTGGTTCACTAGTGATTAATGATTGAACTAGCATTGTTAGATGTGACGCTTGTGATTGTAAATCATCTAGTCGAGAATCGTGACTAGGGGGTGCAATTGTTGGCGGTGTGACTACAGCAGCAGTGGCACCTGCGCTTACAGTAGATACCGAAGGTGGGATGGCTACTATTTTGTCAGCGATTACAGCTAATTGTTCAAGATCCACTGCGGCTACTGGTTCTGATTTTACATGAGGATTTTCGTCCATGATGAATTAACTTGATTGCAATGGTGGTAAGCAAATGTAAAAAAAATTATCCAAATGTTGCAATGCTGTGAAATCAATATTACCCCGATGTAACAACGGTTTAACACAAAGCGCACAAATCCCTTTTGCGACGTAATTTGCCGGATAAGTCATCGTTACCTCCTTGTTGATCGGATGGGCTAGGGGGCCTATTGGGACGTGCGCTGGCGAAAACTGTTTTAAAAACAAAATTCACCAACCTAAACAAAATACATTTATTACAACATTAGTTTACTGTGACTGGCAGTCAGGACTTGGAATTACGCGGCGTTTGAGCTTGAGGTTTACAATTCTGTATGAAATATTTGCATTCTACTGCGGTTTATTTAAATATAAAATGTAACAACTTAAATCTGAAAAGTAAAACACTCAACTTCTTAAATCGAAAAAACTAAAAACTAAAAATTAAAGGAAAAAATAATAATACAATTGCAATATTGCTACAAGTACAATACAGAAACTAAAAACTAAAATGTAAAAACCTACACAACTACACAACTAAAAACAAAAACTAAAAACTAAACTAAAAAATATATATAAAAAAATAAAAATTAAAAAAATACAAAATTAAAAATAAACTAAACTAAAAAAAACTTTAAAAAATAAAAAATAAAAACAAAAACAAATTTAAAAAAACTAAAAACTAAAAACAAAAACTTTAAAAAATAAACCCCTAAAAAGTATAAAAAAAAAAAATTAACATCTAAAAAGAGCACGAAAAGTACAAAAAGAAAGTAAAAAGTAATATAAACTAAATAAATAAAACAGATAACTAAAAACCGAAAAAACTAGAAACTAAAAAACTAGAAAAAAAGAAAGACAAAAAAAAGTAAAAACTTTTAAAAATCCTAATTAAAACTTTTCACTAAAAATAATAAAAAATAAATAAATAAAAAAGTATGTTTGAGTAAAAATAAACACTAAAAACTAGTAACTTCCTATCTTTGATGACTAATATTTAGTTAAAGGAACACAGTGTCCTGAAAATTCGCCTGCTATCTCTCTAATATCTCCGAAGGCTAATTAATTAATTTAATTGCCAATGAGTCATTGAGTTCCCTGAACCGCTCATGCCACACAATCCTCTCGCATACAATCTCACTGAGTGACTTGGTCCACACGACACGAATGACGAAATGTGGTTGTCAGAATCAGTATGTATAATAGGGTTGAACCGACCGCTTTTAATGTAAAATATGTACTGTAGTGTATTATATTTATATTATAGTCGTACCTAAAGTAAAGTATGTAAAGGTATACAATATGAAACCATATAATTATAAATAGGATAAAATCCTAGGTATATGATAGGGTAGATTTAAAGTGAACCATCTCATTATGATCCAGACACCGAACAATCCCCATTTTTTTACTACAGAAAATCGTAGTTTATGATTATTTTTAAAATGGCTGAAAGTGTCTTTTTAAAGTTTATATCAAGCTACACATGACCCACTCGTTCCACAGTCTTCCACTTACCCCCGCAACCTTCAATGAAACAGTCCAAACACAGACCCGGCCGTTCCAAACTGACAAGCTTTGACTTGTTCGTGTGACGTCATGAAGTGTTTGTCACTACGAGCAAGTTTTTGTGTAGACCTGACAGTCCGTATACACAAAGGTGATTGCTCATAATACATACACAGTAAAGGTCACGCTGTGTCCATTCATACCCTTTTTTATACAAGAATAGACCCGGCCGGTATTTGCTTTGCAGATGAATAGTCAGATTTAGCCAGGTTTTGTGTTGTACTGCAACCATGAATTTTACTAGGTATGGGTAGCGAAGTGGGAGTCAATGGGAAAGATGCCGTCTGAAAGAAAAATTCAATTTTTTGCTTAAAATATGTGCCAGTTTAATTGTGTGGGATGTTCACATGTTTCGTGGCCAGATAAAATGTTAATATCCCACAGTTATTAGGTTAACTTTTTCTTTTCCTGGCATGTGCTGCTGGCTTTATTGTACTCTCGCCCTTATGTTTCTATGCCTTATAAATTATTGTCCTATATTGTTTTGTTGTATTGTTAAGTGAAGAATACCGAATAAATGGTCAGCCATGACTTGGTGCTTAATAAGCTTGTAGTGCATAATGAATTTTTTTAAATTAATTATAGACCACAATCTTGTTATGTGTGTTGTCTCAAACGTATGTTTATTTGGTCACTAAAGCCTTTATGCAAGGTCATAAAAGTTAATGTAAAATGATCGAAGTTTTCCTAAACAAATGGACTCAACATAATTACCTTGCAAATCACTACATGTACATGTAGTTTCAAATCATTAAGTTGGTTAATAACTTTTACGCCCAAACTAAAGGTTATTTTCACTTATGGTCTGTGAAATAGTTGAAAATTTGTGTTTGACCCACATTACCGGTTTGAACATTAGTACGATGTATATTTGTGTACGTTACAGAATTGAAAGGGTATGCTGCTATAATTTACCATTTCTCCTATATAAATAAGACGAGTCAGCTTTGAATGTGTTAACTTTATTTGAACCAAAGTCTTAAAAATAATAACTGTGTATTCCGTCTGTAACACTATAAATTCATTACAATTTACAAGAAGAAGCGGCAGTTTCAAAATAATGTGCACCGTGTGTTCACTGTATTATGGACGACCTTCAGCCCGGCATTCAGACATTGTAAACACAATCTGCAGAGAACGCTATGTGACGTCATTTCCCGATGAGTCATCGGTGCCCCCTTGTTGACCGGATGGTCCAGCTGGACCTGTTGGAACATGTAGTACTGAAAGTGATAGAATTGGCTGAAATAAAACGTCATTGCAGCTAGCTCCAAGTCCAGTTGAATGTGACCATTCGTCTCGCTATCACAAATTAAAGAGACCAGATTAACCCTTTCAACCCCATTGTGCCATATTGGCTCAATATTGTATATCTCTTGGGTACCGTTGTAGTCTTTTGGCACGCGAAAACAATTCTCATTTGTTTCCGGTGAGCCCCTGTGGCACGTCGGTAACGCCTGTTTTAGGAAAATGTCAATAGCGCCCTCAATTGACAAGTGTTTTCTGATTGGCTGAAAAAGGACGCCCGCAAGCTTTTGCATGCCATTGATAGCTATGGACGCCGATCGAAGTGCACACATTTTGGAAGAAATCTTCGCAGATAGTGGGTCAGATATGTCTTCTGACGAGGATTCTACACCGGAATCGGATGATAGTGAAGAGGAATGCGTCCCGACATCATCATCATCATCGGAAAAGCCAAACTACCGGTCTGGTTGGTGTGAAACTAACGCATACACGAAGAAACCCATGCAAGATTTGAGTAACTGTACACCTTTACAAATTTTTCAACTGTACTTCTGTCAAGCCACCTGGGAGCTGATGGTGACGGAGACAAATCGATATGCTGAGCAAACTTTGCCTGCAAACCCAACCAATCGTCAGTCTGCTTGGACTCCAACAAATATTCCCAAAATGATGGCATTCGTGGCATTATTACTTTGCATGGGCATCAACAAAAGGCCTCGATACAGCATGCACTGGTCCATGTCGGATGTCCTTCGAAGTCCGGTATATCCGTCGTCTATGTCCCGCAACAGATTCACTGCAATCCTTAGATTTTTTCACCTAGCCAACAACAGAGCTCAAGTCGACAGCCCTGCTGACAAAATGGCAAAACTTCGCCCTTTACTCGACATTGTACTGCCAACCTTTCTCAAAATATACAGCCCTGGACGAAACTTCTCACCAGACGAGAGTATGGTGAAGTTTAAAGGATGACTGAGCTTTAAGCAGTACTTACCGCGAAAGGCCAACAAGTGGGGACTGAAATGCTTCTCTTTAAATGAGTCCGAATCCGGGTATACGTGTGCTTGGAAGATGTTCACAGGGTGTCGGCCAAGCACAGCAACAATTCAACCCTCCACTGTGCATGCTGCAACCATGGCATCACACCATCCATCCGTTCTTCATGCACCAGGCCAGGTTGTCTTGGATCTAGTGAAAGGACTGGAACACAAGGGTCATGTCATTTTCATGGATAATTGGTACAATAGCCCAGCTCTGGTCTCCAAGTTATCACAGCTAGGATTTGGAGTTTGTGGAACTGTGCGCTACACCACACAAGGAATTCCTGGTTTTGCTCATCCCAGAAAGTTCCCAATAAAAAAAACAGAAGACCCCCGGTTTTATACAAAGGCAGGCCAACTTTGCGTCGTCTGGCAAGACACAAAGCGCGTAACTCTCTTGACAAATTACGGGAATTGCAGTGTCACCACTAAGCAGATTCGTAGTAAAAACAGTTTAACCGGACATCGCGAGATTAAAAAACCTTCTATAGTTTGCGATTACAATAAATACATGGGAGGAACTGATCTGGCAGCACAAATTGTGCAGTATTACTCTCATCCGCACAGAACAATGAAATGGTGGAAAAGAGTATTCGTAAACATTCTTGACATCTGCTTTCTGAATGCTACTGTGGTATACAACACCATACCTACAAACCATCACCTTTCCAATTTGGATTTTAGGGTAAAGGTCATCGAAGGACTTTTATCCACCTGGAAGTACAACCCCGTACAGCATGCAAGCCAACTTCCATGTTCGTCCAGGCCCTTTTCATGTCAACACTATCCTGGAAAAAATGTCTCTAGCAAAAAACGTGACTGTGTTGTTTGCAGTACGAGGGCAAAGAGAACACAAACGCGTATGATCTGTAAACAGTGTAATAAGCCAATGTGTGTTGTTCCCTGTTTTGAGAATTTTCATACCCAATGATCTGTCTGTGCCCAACTACTTTTGATTGTATGCATGTGATTTCATTTAATTCCACCCTTCCCCCCCCCCCGCTTCAATGTTGATGTGATGCACGCACACCGCAAGCCCAGATTTTCCAACATTGAACGGAAAACTGGAAGGGTTCAGGAATGGGTTCAAGTCCCTGTTCAGTCTTTTGCTCAAACAAAATAGATAAAAAAATTGTACATTCAGTTTCCTTTCTGTATAAGTCACATAATACTTAATAAACCCCAATAACAGTGTTTTGACATTTTAATGTAGGTCAACATAATTGGTCTTTTATTATAAAGTTGATTTCATGGCTGTGAGAGTAATTCATTATGACACCTATGTTAACAATAGAGAAATTGCCTTGCATTGTATCAACATGTGAGGGCGCTATACAATGAAACTTGCCAAAAGTCATGTGGTAACCAAGTAGACATGAAAAGAAATGAGTGTGGTACCCAAGGCATAATTGAAAAATTGGTCTTGGTACTGAAAGGGTTAAGGACAATGAATGAATCTCCATTACCACGTAAGGTCCGTTTTGGGAATTTTCATATTACCCCGATGTAACAACGGTTGTTTCCTTGTGTTTATGTATTTTAACAATAACTGTTTGCGTAATGGTTATACCTCGGACGCATGAAAACGACTTCCAGTGTTTCACACAAAGCGCACAAATCCCTTTTGCGACGTAATTTGCCGGATAAGTCATCGTTACCTCCTTGTTGATCGGATGGGCTAGGGGGCCTATTGGGACGTGCACTGGCGAAAACTGTTTTAAAAACAAAATTCACCAACCTAAACAAAATACATTTATTTACAACTTTAGTTTACTGTGACTGGCAGTCAGGACTTGGAATTACGCGGCGTTTGAGCTTGAGGTTTACAATTCTGTATGAAATATTTGCATTCTACTGCGGTTTATTTAAATATAAAATGTAACAACTTCTTCTTCTCTCGTTTGACTAAGGCCTAGATTTCGATATCGAGGTGTGCCAGCCAGTCGGGAACACCATCTTGGCATTTGGCAAGGGCTTCCATTCCCCCCCTGAAAGAATCTTCTTGAGCATTCGTCCACCAAGTGCTTAGCGGACTGCACTGGGGCACCGCAGTCACAGGACGGGGAGGGGCGGATTTTCCAACGATGGAGGTTGTCTCCGGTTCTTCCATGCCCTGTCAAGAGGCGGTTCAGCCGGCACCAGCTTTTCCTGAGCATGCTGGCACCTGTTGGCAGGTCAACTGTTGGAGACCTGTATTTTTTTAGAGGGTTGTCAATCTCGAGCCAGCTTTTTTCCCAAAGTTGCATTGTCAGACGGTCGGCTTTGGATTTCAGCTCAGATTTGGTGAGTTTAGAGCTTGTGTGATATTCTGCGGCTCGATTCGTGTAAGGAGACCGCGATTTTAGTCGTTTCGTTGTAGGTTTGGTAGACAGTGGATGAAGGATGGCGTTTTCATCCATCGCGGCCTTCCATGCAGTCTTCGCGGTGATGACATGCCGCCTTATATGTGGTGGTGCAATGCCGGATAGTATTGGCAGAGATGAAACTGGGGTGGATTTAAGAGTACCGCTGATAATTCTCATAGTCGTGTTTAGCACTGTGTCTACACGATGGGTGTGATGACTAGCTTCCCATGCAGGCGCACAGTATTCGGCAGTGGAGTAGACCAGGGCGAGGGATGATGTACGGAGAGTTTGGGTATTTGCTCCCCAATTTGTTCCGGCCAATTTTTTAATTAGGCAAGACCGGGAGGTGAGTTTTTTGCTCACGTTTATCAGATGAGTTTTGTACGTGAGACTACGGTCAAGCGTCACGCCTAGGTAAAGTAGGGTGTTCACTGTGATCCAGAGTTCTGGAACCGACTTTTACCTCGAGCTTTTTTTTTGCGAGCTTGTTGTTTAGGTGGAAAGCGGATGTTATTGTCTTTCTTTCACTCAATATGAGGTGCCATCTTGTGAGATATTCACACAGCTTTAGGAGGTCATCAGTGAGGGTGTGGGACAGCTCCTCGTGGGTCTTGGCGGATGTACCCAGGCATATGTCGTCGGCATAGACATATTTGTCACTAAGCATCGCTGGTAAGTCTGCTGTATATATATTGAATAGCACAGGAGCAAGTACTGATCCTTGCGGAAGACCATTTTTAAGTCGGCGGTTGTGGCTTTTTGTGTCGCCGAGATGTAGGACAAATGAACGGTTTCTGATCATTTCCATAATCATCTGTATGAGGTGTCTGTTTGGGATAGTGAGCAGGAGCTTCAGTTCGAGGCCACGATGCCACACTGTGTCATAGGCAGCCGTGAGGTCGAATACAACGCCAAAGATTAATTTGTTCTCGTAAGAGGCCTCAATATCGGTTGTAAGGTTTACTACTTGATCTAAGGTTGACCTCCCCTTGCGGAAACCTGCTTGTTCGTTTGGAAGAAATCCCTCGATAAGAGGGGAGATTCTTGCGAGTATTAGCCTCTCATAGAGCTTGTGTGAGGTGCATAGAAGCGAGATAGGTCTGTAACTCGCTGCATCGTCAAGTGGTTTTCCTGGTTTAGGGATTGCGATCACCTCTACTTTAGTCCATAGCGTTGGTATGCGACGGCGCTGTAGGCATAAGTTGAAGATGTTTAGCAGGAAGTTTTTGCAGTTTGGTCCCATGTGTTGGAGGAACTCATTGTGAATATGGTCTGGACTCGGCGCTTTTCCGGTTTTACAATGCGTGAGGCCCGTTACCAGCTCCGTGATATCAAACGGAGAAGAGAAGTTGTTATCAACACTAGGAGCAGATTTTAGTGTTTTGATACGGGTACGAACGTGGCGTGCTTGGATCTTGTTCCCACGGAATCGGCCATTTTTTTGAAGTTTTGCTGCAACAGCTTTTGTCGTGACTGGGTATTTGCGTTCTTTTATCGTTGAATCGCCCGTTAGTTGTTTGAATTTTTTCCAAGCTTTTCGACTGGAGTGAGAGAAATCAACTGATTCTAACTTAAATCTGAAAAGTAAAACACTCAACTTCTTAAATCGAAAAAACTAAAAACTAAAAAATTAAAGGAAAAAATAATAATACAATTGCAATATTGCTACAAGTACAATACAGAAACTAAAAACTAAAATGTAAAAACCTACACAACTACACAACTAAAAACAAAAACTAAAAACTAAACTAAAAAAATATATATATAAAAATTAAAATTAAAAAATAAAAAATAAAAAATAAACTAAACAACTAACAAAACTAAAAAAAATAACAAATAACAAATAACAAATAACAAAAATAACAAAATAAACTAAAAACTAAAAAAACCTAAAAACTTTAAAAAAACTTTTAAAAATAAACCCCTAAAAACTATTTAAAAAAATCAATTAACATCTAAAAAGAGCACGAAAAGTACAAAAAGAAAGTAAAAAGTAATATAAATTAAATAAATAAAACAGATAACTAAAAACCGAAAAAACTAGAAACTAAAAAACTAGAAAAAAAGAAAGACAAAAAAAAGTAAAAACGTTTAAAAATCCTAATTAAAACTTTTCACTAAAAATAATAAAAAATTTATAAATAAAAAAGTATGTTTGAGTAAAAATAAACACTAAAAACTAGTAACTTCCTATCTTTGATGACTAATATTTAGTTAAAGGAACACAGTGTCCTGAAAATTCGCCTGTTTTATTTATTTAGTTTATATTACTAATTGTTAATTGTTTATTTTTTTTTAGTTTTTAGGGGTTTATTTTTTTTATTTTGTTTTTTTTAGTTTTTAGGTTTTTTTAGTTTTTAGTTTTTTTTAGTTTTTTTTAGTTTAGTTTAGTTTTTATTTATTTATTTTTTTATTTTATTTTTTTTTATATATATTTTTTTAGTTTAGTTTTTAGTTTTTGTTTTTAGTTGTGTAGTTGTGTAGGTTTTTACATTTTAGTTTTTAGTTTCTGTATTGTACTTGTAGCAATATTGCAATTGTATTATTATTTTTTCCTTTAATTTGTAGTTTTTAGTTTTTTCGATTTAAGAAGTTCAGTGTTTTACTTTTCAGATTTAAGTTGTTACTTTTTATATTTAAATTAAGTATCATGGGACACGCTCCCCACCCCATCCCTCCACCACCATGTTACTAAATACATATTGGGCAGTGGAGCAATCTTCCTTTTTGTATTATCTGATAGGCATATAATATAGAAGTACGAATGCTGCCAATAAAAACAGAAGTAGTGCTTACAGTGCAACACAAATAATAATAACAGTCCTATAGTACGCGCACGGGATCTGGAAAACCGTTGGCAACCTTTTTGTGAATCATAAAATAATAAATAAATAAAATAATAATAAACAAAAATAAATAAAAATGTCACCGGTCATACACAGCAGATCCTGTATATATGGTATATATGCTATCAACATGGCCTCGCCGTCATATATCAGATGTGACCTTGCTGAAGACCATTGTGTTACTCAGCGTTTTATCGTTTAACCCAGGTCCGGAAGCAGCAAGGACACAAAGTAACAGGACACAGATTAAGTTTACAGTTTCCACTCGAGGACGTTCGAATGCTTCGAGCCATATATATATATATATATATATATATATATATATATATATATATATATATATGAACGACGAGACCATTACGAGTGTGGGACTGTGCAGTTCAATGGAAATTCTGGCCCCACCGGCGACTTTGCCACACTGTCGGCAGTGGAGATCTTCAAGCTGTATTTTTGTCAACTCGCGTGGGATATGCTCGTCGACGAGACTAATCGCTATGCGCAGCAAACAATAGCCTCAAATCCTAATCAACAATTCTCCTGGCACCCAACCAACATTCCAGAAATGATGGCATTTGTGGCACTTCTCATTACTATGGGCATAAAACAAATCCTCTCAATACAAGATGTACTGGTCGACATCTGAAGTTCTTCACATCCCATTCTATCCGTCGATCATGTCCCGTAATCGGTTCAGTTCAATTCTTCGGTTTCTCCACATCTCAAATAACCAGATTCCTCGTAGAGCCTTGGCTAAACGGGACAAACTTTCCAAAGTTCGGCCCTTGATAGAAGTCCTCGTCCCGAAGTTTCTCAACCTGTATAACCCTGCACAGAGTATGTTGAAATTCAAGGGACGCTTAAGTTTTGTTCAGTACATGCCTAAAAAAAACTATCAAACGGGGTATTAAAGCCTTCTCCCTGAACGAGTCCAAAACAGGATACACGTGTGCTTGGAAACTGTACACAGGAGCTGACGACACCCAAACTGTTTATGATGCAGACGTACATGTAGATTCCAAGTCAGACTGCCATCCACCAAACCCAACAGTTGCAGGAAAAGTCGTCATTGATCTGGTCCATGGACTTGAGAATAAGGGACACGTAACATATTGTGATAATTACTATACTAGCCCAGCTCTTTTAGCTAAACTTGCTAAACTAGGATTCGGATGTTGTGGAACTGTTCGTTACACTACACAGGGAATACCCCAGGCCGCAAACCCAAAAAACCATAAAATGAAGAAAGGAGATGACCCATTTTTTTTGGTGAAAGGTGGGCGGGCAATTGTGTATCGTTTGGCAAGACAAAAAATCTGTAACACTTTTAACTAATGTAGGCAACACTGATTTGTCCAAAAAGCAAATTCGGTGTAATAAGAGCACAAGTGGATTTCGTGATGTTATGAAGCCCAATTGTATTGAAGATTACAACAAAAACATGGGTGGAATTGATCTTGCCGACCAATGTTTTCAGTACTACAATCATACACACATCCCCACTATGTCTTGAATATGGGCCTAGTGTGTCATGTGAAAGGTTTGCTGAATTTGAAAATACCAATAACGTATACGCCAATTAGCTTTACAATGTGGATATAAGCTTGTCATTAATAGAAATCAAAACATGTTATGTCTTCAAATTGAAGCATTAAAGATGTACAGGTCACAAAGGTGGAGCTGGTAACAGTGTTTCTACGTTTTAGAGATACGTGATCGGTGGGTCATGTACGCCGTTGGCCAATGAAACGCTCTGCTCAGAAAGCCCCCTCCCCCATTAAATCTTCACCCACTGCAACTGTCAACTGCCTTAATCTTCCTTATCCCTTTCAGTACCAAGACCAATTTTTCAATTATGCCTTGGGTACCACACTCATTTCTGTTCATGTCTACTTGGTTACCACAGGACTTTTGGCAAGTTTCATTGTATAGCGCCCTCACATGTTGATACAATGCAAGGCAATTTCTCTATTGTTAACATAGGTGTCATAATGAATTACTCTGAGCCATGAAATCAACTTTATAATAAAAGACCAATTATGTTGACCTACATTAAAATGGCAAAACACTGTTATTGGGGTTTATTAAGTATTATGTGATTTATACAGAAAGGAAACTGACTGTACAATTTTTTAATCTATTTTGTTTGAGCAAAAAAGACTGAACGGGGACTTGAACCCTTCCAGCCCCACCCCCCCCCCCCCCGTTCAATGTTGGAAAATCTGGGTTTGCGGTGTGCGTGCATCACATCAACATTGAAGCGGGGGGGGGGGGTGGAATTAAATGTAATTACATGTATACAATCAAAAGTAGTTTGGCACAGACAGATCATTGGGTATGAAAATTCTCAAAACAGGGAACAACACACATTGGCTTATTACACTGTTTACAGATCATACGCGTTTGTGTTCTCTTTGCCCTAGTACTGCAAACAACACAGTCACGTTTTTTGCTGGAGACATTTTTTTCCAGGATAGTGTTGACATAAAAAGGGCCTGGAACCACATGGGAGTTGGCTTGCATGCTGTACGGGGTTGTACCTCCAGGTGGATAAAAGTCCTTCGATGACCTTTACCCTAAAATCCAAATTGGAAAGGTGATGGTTTGTAGGTATGGTATTGTATACCACAGTAGCATTCAGAAAACAGATGTCAAGAATGTTTACGAATACTCTTTTCCACCATTTCATTGTTCTGTGCGGATGAGAGTAATACTGCACAATTTGTGCTGCCAGATCTGTTCCTCCCATGTATTTATTGTAATCGCAAACTACAGAAGGTTTTTTAATCTCGCGATGTCCGGTTAAACTGTTTTTACTACGAGTCTGCTTACTGGTGACACTGCAATTCCCGTAATTTGTCAAGAGAGTTACACGCTTTGTGTCTTGCCAGACGACGCAAAGTCGGCCTGCCTTTGTATAAAACCGGGGGTCTTCTGTTTTTTTCATTGGGAACTTTTTGGGATGAACAAAGTCAGGAATTCCTTGTGTGGTGTAGCGCACAGTTCCACAAACTCCAAATCCTGGATGTGATAACTTGGAGACCAGAGCTGGGCTGTTGTACCAATTATCCATGAAAATGACATGACCCTTGTGTTCCAGTCCTTTCACTAGATCCAAGACAACCTGGCCTGGTGCATGAAGAACGGATGGATGGTGTGTTGCCATGATTGCAGCATGCACAGTGGAGGGTTAAATTGTTGCTGTGCTTGGCCGAGACCCTGTGAACATCTTCCAAGCACACGTATACCCGGATTCGGACTCATTTAAAGAGAAGCATTTCAGTCCCCACTTGTTGGCCTTTCGCGGTAAGTATTGCTTAAAGCTCAGTCGTCCTTTAAACTTCACCATACTCTCGTCTGGTGAGAAGTTTCGTCCAGGGCTGTATATTTTGAGAAAGGTTGGCAGTACAATGTCGAGTAAAGGGCGAAGTTTTGCCAGTTTGTCGGAAGGGCTGTCGACTTGAGCTCTGTTGTTGGCTAGGTAAAAAAAATCTAAGGATTGCAGTGAATCTGTTGCGGGACATAGATGACGGATATACCGGACTTCGAAGGACATCTGACATGGACCAGTGCATGCTGTATCGAGGCCTTTTGTTGATGCCCATGCAAAGTAATAATGCCACGAATGCCATCATTTTGGGAATATTTGTTGGAGTCCAAGCAGACTGACGATTGGTTGGGTTTGCAGGCAAAGTTTGCTCAGCATATCGATTTGTCTCCGTCACCATCAGCTCCCAGGTCGCTTGACAGAAGTACAGTTGAAAAATTTGTAAAGGTGTACAGTTACTCAAATCTTCAGTAGTTCCCCTGTTTCCACTGAATTGCATGGGTTTCTTCGTGTATGCGTTAGTTTCACCCAGACCTGTAGTTTGGCTTTTCCGATGATGATGATGATGTCGGGACGCATTCCTCTTCACTCTCATCCGACTCCGGTGTAGAATCCTCGGCAGAAGACATGTCTGACCCACTATCTGCGAAGATTTCTTCCAAAATTTGTGCACTTCGATCGGCGTCCATAGCTATCAATGGCATGCAAAAGCTCGCGGGCGTCCTTTTTCAGCCAATCAGAAAACACTTGTCAATTGAGGGCGCTATTGACATTTTCCTAAAACAGGTGTTACCGACGTTCCACAGGGGCTCGCCGGGAACAAATGAGAATTGTTTTCGCGTGCCAAAAGAACACCATGTACCCAATAGATATACAATATTGAGCCAATATGGCACAATGGGGTTGAAAGGGTTATATAACACAAACACGGGCTGGCCAGGGACTCCACTGACAGATTGACATACATAACTAACTACAACCTATGAACGCAAATACAATACGAACGGACTCTGTCATGCGATGTGTGTACAACCATTAATATACATTTAAGCATCAACAAAAAGGCACATTTTCAATGAGGCATGTGTTGTTTTAGTCGGATATGTTTTAGCTCTCGGATTTAGGAAGCCTACCAGCATATGACATGGAAAACTGTCTTGAAAAACGTCTTGAAAAACACTTTAGAAGAGTTCGCTAACATTCTCACAAGTGTTTAAAAGGGTTACAGAAAAAAGCTGATTTAAATTGTTATTCATAGCATGTCATGCAGACAGTTCTCAGAATGTTTGTTGCCATTACCATCTCAGAACCATGTATGCTCTTAGATAATAATTCAGTCAGTTGTTTTAGGTGTACATCACTTTTAACACTTAAAGCAAGAAGATTGTTCAACGACCAATTCTTCCCACCAAGTTACCTTCTGGAAAACTTCTTTGGTTATTACTATTGGTGTATTTTGCCTTAAAGATGTACAGGCCTAGCCCGTGTTTTCGTTATTTACCGGCATTCGGAACATTGATTAGGCCTATATCCCTTTAGAAAGGAAAACAAATGCATTACAGTATATATAATGCATTGCAGCAGATAATTTAAAAAAAATAATAAATAAAATTATTGTCTGAAAATCAGTTTACCAGTAAAGAAAAATGCCCAAATAAATTTATGCAAGGACGAACAATAAATTAATTTCTGGACATAAGAGGCATTTACTTTTAAACCATGCTTCTTGTGATTATTTTGTGTCTAGTGTTCCGATGGAAAAATATAACAGTTACGACAGTTGTTGTCCTCTTTCGGCTGCTCTCGTTAGGGGTCGCCACAGCGGATCATGATCCGCATATTTGATTTGGCATAGGTTTTACGCCGGATGCCCTTCCTGACGCAACCCTCCCATTTATCCGGGCTTGGGACCGGCACTAAGCATGCACTGGCTTGTACATCCCCAGTGGCTGGGTTCAATTTGGCGCTCGCAGCAATTATGGAAATTGTCTTGCTCAAGGACTCAAGCACCTTGGTCGCGGCAAGGATTCGAACCCACACACACTGACGACTCAGCCATCAGAACACAAATCGATACACTAAACCGCTCGACCATGGCACCCCACATAATATTTACGACAGTAAGCATTAATTTTTTTCCCCATCTCCCAGCGGTACATTTATCTCTTTTTTTGTGGATGGAGTGAGCAAAGGCCTCTGGATCTGTCCTGTGGTTTCCTGTAATAGGGCCTAAACAAAATATTTATTTAAAAAAAAAATAAAAAATAAGAACACCCTCACCTTCCTATCTTTCACGACTCAAGGAATGGGAAGCACACATCTGCATACACAATAATCGATAACCCATCTGGCTAAGAACCGTTATATTAAAACATTCCACCTTGAATATAGTCTGAAAAGGGAGTGTAGTCGAGGCAGACGCTCAACTGTACAATATGTACACCGTGGGCCATTTTCAACCATGTCAGGACATAATATCCATTTCCAGCAATGTTATGAATTTGTATAAATCAGTGGTTAGAAATAATCACGCGCCTGCAGGAGGTTATGGTGAATTCACATTCTGATAAATGATTTTTAAAAAGACTATTAGGACTAAGTACAAGATCTTTGAAAACTCATAATGTGGTGGGTTTTATTGTTAAAGACCGTATACAATTTTGGTAAATTGTATGGCTACTTCGTAACAATCAAGAGATGTGTACAGACAAGGGATCAAATCCATTGTGAACATGGGGGGGGGGGGCTTGAAGCCAAGTGAGCGCGCAGCGCGAAGCTCAAAGGGCATGGGGTTGGGTTGGGCCCGCCCAACGGAGCTTGGTTCTAGATGCCCTGTGATGTAAGCTGGGCCAGTGTCCTAATCTATTTTAGAGAGGACAGAGAGTTGATCCGAAAATATCCCAGAATTTGTAAAAAGTAGGGAAAATATTTGGGGGAATGATTACATTGCTCATCCTTCTCTCAAATTATTTGGGGTATATACACCCTTTATTCTCTGGGATTTCATGTGAAAGTTTCAGCTTAGTACGAGTATCATTATCAAGAAATTAGTGAAAATGCATTCAGATTTCCTGAAAATTCATTTGGGGAAAATATTTTAATAAATATATATTTTTTTGTTTATTCGTTTTTTTTTTGTCACACAGGATTTACCTTCCCTTTAGTATCCGGTTTCTGGTCACAGGTCGGCTTTAAAATCGGTGCGGTGACGTGCGCTTTTGTTGTTGTTGTTGCCAACCAATTATGTGATACATGTATACTCGACCAATTTTCCATTACACAAAGTATGATGGCTAAGATAGGCCTCACATATCAGGCAAACGTTCATACCCCCGTCTAACCATATGCATTCCGTTACGCGCTCCGAAGATCACACTATAGAGACAAATATAGAGGATAACTAGAGCTTAAGTGTTTGTTGGAACAAACACACGGTGTTTGAGTCCACTTCCGGTTCAATCAAATTATGAACGATGATGTCAATATCATATTTTGCAAAGGTGTATCATCTTTTATTATAACAATATCAATTTCATATTCAAAAATATATCAATTTTGCATTAGAATGTGTTGACTTTGGACTTCCTGTTTTGACCGGAAGTAAAGGTCAGAACAGGTGATTTGAAGGTCATATATATGACACAATGAAACTTCCTCATGATCATGAAAAAATAACGTTAGTACTTGCTTTGGTTCAATTTCTGAGATTGGAAAATAATCCCTTTTTAAAAATGCCACTAGGGGGCGCTCTGAACTTTGATGATGTTATCAAACATATTTTTTGAGAATATAAGATGTCACTATCACTTTATTCGCAGAAGTCATATTCAAATTTCCTATGATATTTGAGATTATTATTTTTCTTAAACTGCCACAAGAGGGCACTTTGACAGGTGATGACGTCATCCATCACATTTTTTTAAAGGTCACATGTCAATAGTAATTTCATCCACTGAAGGCATATACCATATCCGGTTTCGACCGGAAAGAGAGGTCTGATTGGGGTCATGTCTGTGTACGAAATGTCACATAATTCAAGATCTGTAAGATGATGCAAAGATTGTGAAAATATCTTTTGTGGTTTATGAGATATGATTTTTGGAAATATTAAAATTTGATTTTAGTGTATTTCGCTATCTGATGACGTCACCATGGCGTCACAACTTTACCTGAAACTCTATGTCATAAATTTATTGACAACTACATGTTATGGTATAAGTATCTGTCAAGTTTGAAGGCTCTGTGAACTTTGGAACTGTTTTTTTTTTGTTCGATAATAAATAATAAATAGCAGAGATTGTCAAAATTGCAATCACACAATTTAAAATAAGTAATGCCAGTAATTAATTTGATTACAATATCAGAGATCTGTAAAAGCCTAATTTGTTTATTAACCTTTAAAATTGTATCGTAAACTACTTTTTTATTCTCATATATTAAGTTTTGGTCACGTGATTAAGATGAAACTTTCCAGTTGTCTTCATATTGACATAGATTGTTTATGTCAGGGTCTACGAGGTGTAGTCCTGGGGTTGGTGTGTGGTAAAATGACACCGGGGTGAAGAATTACTCCTTCGATCGGACGGGAACACTCCAAAAAATGATGAAACCTCAAGATGATCAGTTGATTATTTTATTTGACAATAAAATAAAACCCCATAAAAATCCCCTACAATAAAAGTACAGAGAGACAACAATACATAAGTACAATAAACTGAATAATATATATCACTTCTCTTGTTGTAGAAATATAACAAACATAAATACTTTTTCTGGACTTACCAGACACCACTGGGAATAAGGCAATGAGAGTCCACCCTTGCTCTATACTACTAGTACTAGTACTACGGTAGCTGTAACAAATACAGACATATATACATTGTACAGTACGGCGAATCACATACCAGTAAAAGTAGCCTACATGTATGCTGGTTTTTATACCAATAAAATAATGGATTTACACCATGGTATGTAAAACAAAAGTTAACTCACCAGATTCCACAAACTATGCATAAACAATTAATTTACTTTTTCCCACCAACTGTTAACATCATCCCAACAGAAAACAGCGGCTTCAAGATCGAGTACTTAATCGCTCTTCTCATAGGTTTATCTGTGCAGAACTACTTCAATGGCTACCGTTCAATGCACCACACATTGGTTTTACGTAGGACAACACTGCAACGCCACAGCCCTACAAATGGATATTATTACGCGCCCAATGAAAACATCTGTGCACAATCCAGCGAGTTAGAATACTCGATGATAACATAATTAAAAATAATATAAATAATAATGAATCTCCTGTCACTATTGCTATTAAAAGTTAAATGAAAAATCACTAAACTATATCTGAGTTGCACTACATTAATACAGTATGGATACAAAGTAAAACTGCGCAAGGTGGTTCTCTGCATTAAAGGGGCTATGCACCTATTAAAGGTTAAATTGCCAGATCCCGACATTTATATTCTAAATTTGACAAAATGCTGATCTATAATTTTTGAGATAGAGAAAAAAAAAATTTTGACCTGTTTTAATTTTCCTTAGTGACGTAGTAATGACGTCATTGATCATAGTTTTGATATGTATATATTTCAAAGAATATTTCATACACAGGAACCATGTCAAAATTCTCATTCACATTGCCTCCAAATCTCAACACGAGGCCTGATTTTTCATGAAATAAATATCTTGGAATATTTGTTCTCCACCTTACTGAGCAGCTAAGATTACATTATATAGCTTTAACACCCTATTTTTAGTTTTCCCCCAGCTTTGTCAAATTATACATCAAATTGAAGCTATGAGATATAACCTTTTAAAATCGTTACTTCGTGTGCCACTAATTTGACCATCAAAGCATTTATGGTAACTCATTTCACAAAAATTACAAGCTATTAATATAAGGAATTCAATTGTGTCTTTTGTTTTCTAATAGGTCATTTAGTTCCTGAGATATTGGCTGTTGAACTTGGAAAAGTTGTGAGATTTAAGCAATATGTTAGAAATTAACAAGTGTGACTTGGAAGACTATGTTTTTATTTTAAATTTGATGTTTTGTGGTCAGAATATAAAAATAAAAATAAATAAAAGACAAGAGTTACCTCAGGAGGTATGAGTTTTCATAATATATAATAAAAATAACATATAATGTGCTATACTGAATACATTAACTTCTGGTTCAGTCATCCAATATAATTAAATTCTTCCAACCGTAAGTTCCGGTTCAATCATGTGAAGTCATACACAAAAATTTTCCTCATAATATGGGTGTCAATTGTGCCAAATTTGGTAAAATTCAATTTTTTTCTGAAGATAGCAAAAATATACATTTACAGAATAATGATTCAGAATATTTCTTCACTTAAACATTTCTGGTTTCGAAAGAAAGGAGAGGTCAGATTAGGGTCATGTGTGCGAACGAAATATGGCATAGTTCAAGGTCTTTAAGATGAGGCAAAGATTGTGACAATATCTTTTGTGGTTCATGAGATATTAAACTTTGATTTAGTGTAATTCGATATCTGATGCCTTAACTATGACGTCACTACATGTTAAGGTCTAACTATGTGTTAAGTTTTAAAGTTTTGTACCAGAATAATGCTGAAAATGTTTAGGCCTTAATCTTTTTAATTTATTTATTTATTTATTAATGATAATGAAACATATTATTTGGTTATTACATAAATTAAAATGAAACAAAATTCACTGACCATTTAGAAATTTGCTAACTGGCTAACCAAAACCAATATTTAAAAGTAAACACCCAACAATTTTGGAACAAAATTACCAACCATTTTGTTTGTCTAGACGCTTTTTTGCCACATTGTTTATTAAACAATCATTGTGGGAAATTTATTGATGCTTTTCGTTTAAAAATTGTACACATTATTCCATTTGCAAAAGTAAATTTAATTAAGTTGATAAAATAATAAAAAGAAAAGAAAGTTAAAATACATACGTCAAATATAATTGATTTTGTATTTAAATTAACTCAGTGCCTGAAAACCTTTTGTCAAGGGAGCATTGGAAAACTGTTACCCTGAAATTGATTGCCCATAAACTAAAGAAAAAAGAAATAAAATACTGTATCATCACAGCTTGATCATTACACATTTTCCCCCCGAGGTGAGGTGTGTGCAGGTCTTGTACAATACAATGACAAACTCGATCAAGTGTTATAATATTTAAATGTTTGGTTCAGTTTTTTAAAACAATACTTATAGGGAAGAGACAACACAATGTAATTTGAAGGATAACTGTAAAATAAAAAGAAACAAACAATACTGAAATGATCTTCTGATTGTTACATGTATATGTATTTATTTGTCATTAACTGTTGAAAATACATTTTCATAAATCTGTGTCGATTTTGTTCAGCAGGAAAGTGAACCAACTGCAATTGTGCACCACAATTTCAAGACAGTGGTGCTCAATGATGCGTGACCCTGGAATGTAACCCAAGGTATCATTGGAAAGCACATAGCATCTGCTTTAAATAAACCGCAGTAGAATGCAAATATTTCATACAGAATTGTAAACCTCAAGCTCAAACGCCGCGTAATTCCAAGTCCTGACTGCCAGTCACAGTAAACTAAAGTTGTAATAAATGTATTTTGTTTAGGTTGGTGAATTTTGTTTTTAAAACAGTTTTCGCCAGCGCACGTCCCAATAGCCCCCCTAGCCCATCAACAAGGAGGTAACGATGACTTACTTATCCGGCAAATTACGGTCGGAAAAGGGATTTGTGCGCTTTGTGTGAAACACTGGAAGTCGTTTTCATGCGTCCGAGGTATAACCATTACGCAAACAGTCGATTGTTAAAATAAATAAACACAAGGAAACAACCGTTGTTACATCGGGGTAATATGAAAATCCCCAAAACGGACCTTACGTGGTAATGGAGATTCATTCATTTTCCTTAATCTGGTCTCTTTAATTTGTGATAGCGAGACGAATGGTCACATTCAACTGGACTTGGAGCTAGCTGCAATGACGTTTTATTTCAGCCAATTCTATCACTTTCAGTCCTACATGTTCCAACAGGTCCAGCTGGACCATCCGGTCAACAAGGGGGCACCGATGACTCATCGGGAAATGACGTCACATAGCGTTCTCTGCAGATTGTGTTTACAATGTCTGAATGCCGGGCTGAAGGTCGTCCATAATACAGTGAACACACGGTGCACATTATTTTGGAACTGCCGCTTCTTCTTGTATATTGTAATGAATTTATAGTGTTACAGACGGAATACACAGTTATTATTTTTAAGACTTTGGTTCAAATAAAGTTAACACATTCAAAGCTGACTCGTCTTATTTATATAGGAGAAATGGTAAATTATAGCAGCATACCCTTTCAATTCTGTAACGTACACAATTAAATACACATCGTACTAATGTTCAAACCGAATGTGGGTCAAACACAAAACAAATGTTCAACTATTTCACAGACCATAAGAGAAAATAACCTTTAGTTTGGGCGTAATAGTTATTAACCAACTTAATGATTTGAAAACTACATGTACATGTAGTGATTTGCAAGGTAATTATGTTGAGTCCATTTGTTTAGGGAAAACTTCGATCATTTTACATTAACTTTTATGACCTTGCATAAAGGCTTTAGTGACCAAATAAACATACGTTTGAGACAACACACATAACAAGATTGTGGTCTATAATTAATTTTAAAAATAAGAACCATTATGCACTACAAGCTTATTAAGCACCGAGTCATGGCTGACCATTTATTCGGTATTCTTCACTTAACAATACAACAAAACAATATAGGACAATAATTTATAAGGCATAGAAACATAAGGGCGAGAGTACAATAAAGCCAGCAGCACATGCCAGGAAAAGAAAAAGTTAACCTAATAACTGTGGGATATTAACATTTTATCTGGCCACGAAACATGTGAACATCCCACACAATTAAACTGGCACATATTTTAAGCAAAAAATTGTAATTCTTTTTCAGACGGCATCTTTCCCATTGACTCCCACTTCGCTACCCATTCCTCGTAAAATTCATGGTTGCAGTACAACACAAAACCTGGCTAAATCTGACTATTCATCTGCAAAGCAAATACCGGCCGGGTGTATTCTTGTATATAAAAGGGTATGAATGGACACAGCGTGACCTTTACTGTGTATGTATTATGAGCAATCACCTTTGTGTATACGGACTGTCAGGTCTACACAAAAACTTGCTCGTAGTGACAAACACTTCATGACGTCACACGAACAAGTCAAAGCTTGTCAGTTTGGAACGGCCGGGTCTGTGTTTGGACTGTTTCATTCAAGGTTGCGGGGGGTAAGTGGAAGACTGTGGAACGAGTGGGTCATGTGTAGCTTGATATAAACTTTAAAAAAGACACTTTCAGCCATTTTAAAAATAAAAATAATCATAAACTACGATTTTCTGTAGTAAAAAAAAATGGGGATTGTTCGGTGTCTGGATCATAATGAGATGGTTCACTTTAAATCTACCCTATCATATACCTAGGATTTTATCCTATTTATAATTATATGGTTTCATATTGTATACCTTTACATACTTTACTTTAGGTACCGGTACGACTATAATATAAATATAATACACTACAGTACATATTTTACATTAAAAGCGGTCGGTTCAACCCTATTATACATACTCGCGTCCCTCATTCTATGAAACACCCCTACTTTGAATGGTATGGGCGGCTCCTCAAATTATGCTAATTAGGCTAAAATGTTGGCTTCAGATTGGTCAATCGGGGTTAAAAGGGGCGGAGCTACTACCTATACAGATGGGCATCACTACTAACGTTCTCAATACAATGCCACTCTGTGGAATCCTATTGTGCGCTATAATCTTCTCATTGACTTCGTCGACTATCGAGTCGTGATTGTACTGGAAAGTCTGAATATCCTCTTTAGAAATGATTGGCGTGCGAAGCTTTTTGCTTGTCTGAAATTTAGCAAATGACGCAGGAGGAATAGTTGTGAATGTGACGAAGGTATTTGATCTAGCAGTTTGAATTACGCGTTTGAAATGGTCTAATTCATGAAAAACGCTCTCGGCAGTGTGGTTCGATGGTTTTAGAACGCGATATTCATGTGCGGCATCGTATTGAAATGCTGTCAAGTCATTAATACCGGCTGCTAGACGGACTACTACACGATCGTCGTCACTGTATGAATTTAATTTACGTATAGTAGGGCCTACTAGGTTGTAAATTTTAGCACCTCGAGTAGGGGATGAGTTACCAGTTTCATTACACTTCTCTTTTTTTGATATTTTTAGTGAGTATATTTGGTTCAGATTTGGAAAATAGGTTGATGACGTCATCAACCGTTTGATGACGTCATAGGTTGTTGATGATGTAATTGAGTTTTTTTGATAAAACAATTAATAGAAAAAAGATATGTATATTCGAGAAAAAAAAATAGAAAAAAACTCGTTCATATAATGTAGTTTTAATAGTAAAAAGAGAAGATGACGACGAAGTATTTATCGAAAGTAATTATTCCGTGCAAATGGCTTTTAGTTGGTAAAACAGACAAGTGCTGTATACCCAGCGTGCCCGGTGATGTATATTGCGCGCTACATCAGTGGCGTATTAAACATGGAAGAAGTATACCAGCTCCATGTCGAAGATGTAAAAATGGCACAAAAACCAAGATAAATATATGTACGAAATGCGCAAACTGACATTAAAAAATAAATAGTTTTAAGCGCGTTGAAGGGAGAGCTAAAAGAAATTATAATCGCGTTATGAAAGAGTTGCTTGAAAAAATAAAATTAAAAATTTGAATTATATAGTATTATAGTAAAAAGATGACGATGAATAGATATTCATCAACGTGGACATTGAATGAAATGAAAGAATTGAGTGTGGTAATACCAGAGATTATCGAAAAGTTGTCTTTAGATTTGGAAGAATTAGACAAATTAAAGTTAAAGCTATCTTTAACTATTAGATTTCGAAAAAAAAGATACAGAGGATGGCAGGCTTAATTATTACATAATCCTTTATTTTCAAAATAAACACCTACTAGTTTTAGATGATAAGAGTGAAATTGATGATGCATTAATTACATTTTATTTTGAAATGTATGAGTTTATATATAAAATGATGGGTCGCATTCCTGGATGGATCATAGATTGTATTGAAACAATAACTATTGATAACTTGCATTATGAATCTTTTAGATTAATTGATATTATTTCTATGTTTTTAAAATATTTTATATCTCTAGGAAGAAAGAGAAATATTTTACAAGATGAAATAAACAATTTTAGCTTACGGTCGTTATAAGTTGTTGATGAATATATAAATTTCAATTTAAATTTTTTTAATTATACGGGGGAGGCCTATCATTTGTAATTACCCGCTCCGCCGATATTCGCGAAGCGGGTTTTTTATCGTATGATTTTTCTATAGTAAAGTTTACTTTAAATTCATATTTTTTTCTATAAGATCTTTTTTTTCCTTTATCGCCGATGGCTTTGACATCTGTTTTACCATCGACAATTTTAGGCGTAAATTTATTTCGAATATTTTCTTTCATTTGACAAAATTTGTTTTGCTCTTCGTTAATTAAATGAAATTCTTCTTGACTTTCGAAACGTGGTTGTCGATAGTATTGAGTTTACTTTCGGCTAAAACTCTAATCTCGTTGTGTTTTTTAGCTTTTTTAAAATCATTTATATTTCGCGTATCTGATGGCAAACGCCGCACCGCCTAGTCCTAAAGCCAAACCGTCTAAAACGTATCCGATCGGCGATGCTATAACGCTGGCGATACTGGCAATTCCAATGGCTCCCGCTCCCATACAGCCCAATTCCGCCATCGTTTCTACGATGGAACAAGTTTTAATGATTTTATTATATTTTTTATATACGGCCTCGCGCTCGTTTCTCTCTTTTAAAATTTCTTGTTGAATGTTATCGATTTTTTGTAAACGAAACGCATTGACGTTTAAATTTTGTATATTATTGGAAGTATCTGTATTCAACATACTACTGTAAATCTGGATACTTTACCGTTTTTTCTGTAGTCGCGCTCATTATTCTATTAATAATAAAAGATTTAAAAAAAATTATTTTGATAAAGGTAGAATTGGAAAAACTTTTATTGTTATATCGTAACAGATTCCCATTTCTAAATCACCAAAAAACATAATTTCTATAAAAACTTTTATATCATCTCTATTTCCAGAAATGTAGCATAATACGTATTTTAAATACAACGGTAAATAAATTTATCAAAACTATCGTTTGTTGAATTGCATTCGGTTCGACGTACCCGTGACGTTCGTAAATGTACGGATTATTAACATTATTTTGCAGTTGTAAAACGTTGCTAACGACGTCACTTCTTCGACTAGGACCGTAAATACTCGCCATTTAATATAAATAATTAATAATTTTTTATTTAATTTCAACGGTTAAAATAATCGGCATACCGTGATTATTTATGTCTCTGCCTAAAGAATCTTTAATTTGAAAAGTCAATTCGTTAATCGTACTGGTTTTAAGATTTTTTCGCAACGGATTAGAATATTCCATCCACATACTTTCTCCTAAGGATTTATCTTGTAACGGAAAAACGTTTAAAATAGTACAAGGGTTACCGTCGAAAAAATTTTCGCTCGTAGAAATTTGATCACAATGAATGTACATTATTTTAAAAGGTTGCAAATCAAGTTTTTTTTTCCTTCGTGCTCTCCCATAGCTAGATAATCATTTCGCAAACCCCAGTAAATTAGCTAATCCCGCTGAAAATTTAATTTTTCGTTTATCTTGAGTAATATTTATAAAAGATGTACCGAATTTTTCATCGACGACGAACGTGAGCCAAGGTGTGTTTTTTAAGACAATGTCGATAATTTCTTTTATGTTATAAAGTCCTGGTTCGATAAACTCGACCTCTTCTTCTTCCTGTTGTTCATTTCTTTCGTTTATCCAGCTTCGCCATCGCCATATTTTTTCTTTTTTACGCACGTTATAGTAACTGACCCAAATGTTAACGCTTATTAAAGAAATGGCGAGTTGTCCGTGTTTATTATCAATAATTTTACTCAATGAGATTATATTATTTAAATTTTTAATTTCGATCGTATGATACATTTTTATATTTAAAATTTATAATTTATATTTGTATTATTATAAAATGTCGAATCCGCAAGCATTTCTGAGTAATTTTTCGAAACGGTATCCACAATCTGGAGATTTTAGTCACGATGAAATGTTTGGCGTTGGAGATTTAACGAATATGAATATTTACGTTAACGAAAATGAGTTTTTTTAACGTAGAACTCTATAATCCATTTCAAAATTACAGGTTACCTTGCGTCGATAGGAGCGTGATTGTAAATCGATGGAAATACGACCGTATGAAGTTTTTATCAAAATCAAATAAATTTTGGTGGTGTAGCACGACGGGTTGCGGCGTGTGTTATAAACATTTATTTCATTCGAATATGATGATTCGTAGTTTTTTTAGGAAAAGAATTTATGTCGAGCGTCAATACTTTAATGAGTAAAAATAACGTCACTATACAAAGAAGCGAAGCCGGTAAGCATAGAGCGCAAGGTATAGTAGAACGATTCAACAGAACTTTAGCCGAAAGATTGTTTTCTCATCAATACGCGCAAGAAATAGCGACGAATGCGAGATCTAGAGAATGAGTCAAAAGACGACCGTTGGTCGTAAAAGCATTAAATAACGAAGAAACCAGACTTATAAATTTAAAACAAAGATGCTATAAAAATGAAACTCGTCGAGCAAAATCCAGCCTCACCGGCTATTAAAAAATCGAATGAAAAAAGAATCCCTTCGAACGCTCTAGTCAGATATTTATACGCTCCCGGTAAAGCTGAACAAGATACGAGACGACGCGCGACCGATCCGATATGGTCAATTAAAATGTATAACATTAAATCCTCTATGAAAGCTCAAAATCAACCTATATTGTATTATTTAGAATCGGGTCCCGCTCGTAGTTTTGTAAGAGAAGAATTACAAATTGTACCGTCAGATACGCAAAATCCACCTAAAATTTTTTAAAATCTTTTGTATTTTTTTTCTTTTAATTGCTATAATCTTATAATTGCCCTAAGCCAAGGTGCGTTTTCCATCTGGTAAAATATATCTCTTTGTATCTAGCGGATCTAACGTTTTTTTATTTACGCTTATTGTGTAAATGTTATGGTTCATATTTCTAATATAATTCATTTTGTGATGAAGCGTCTCATTTTCAAATAAAACTTCTTTAAATTTTTTATGACCAATTTCATTGTTCAAAACGTTATTTTTTACACCTTTAGCTCTTTTTATTTCTTTTTTACTCGATAAAAGTATCGAGTACATTTTTGGTCTTAGTCCTACACATTCGGAAATGGGAGTTCCCGCTGTCTCGTCTTCCGAATAAAGAGAATGATCTTTGGGATAATTACTACAATCGTATAAATCTTTGTCTTCTTGCATATCTTTATAAACGTCTTCCATTTGAATCTCGAGTACTAAACTGTCCGTATCCGTGTAAGCTAACTCGCATTTGTCGCCGTATTTCTTTTTTAAATGATTGTAATAAAAATCGTACATGAAAGCTTTAGCTAAATCTAAAATAGACATTCCGACGAATACCGGTTTATTGAGTGTGGTTTTTATTTTTTTCATATGAATCGCAGCTAGATTGCAGTCTTCAAAAATCTTAAATGCATCAAAAGTCGGCTTTGCCAATGCTGTACGCATGCGTTTTTCGTCATTTTCATCGTTTAATCTCTTGAGATAAACGTTAACTCGATTTCGTATATTTTCCATCGATTTTCCAAATACTGAATTGTTCATCAGTTTGAATAAATCTTTCAAAAAGTCTGATATTGCATTTTTTCGCAAATTCGTGTTTAAATCGATATACGATTTCATCCATGGCGCTTGATCAAATCTTATAACGCGATGAATTTTAATTAGTTTCATACCGAGTTTCAAGTACGATTGCAAAACGCGATAATGAAGAACGTATTTTGTTTTGTTGATTAAATTAGTAACTAATTTTTTTTTTACTTTTGGTGCGCGTTCGCCGGCCAATAGTTTTTGCTGATAATCAGACATCCATTCTTTTGGAATTTCTATCGACTCTGGCGCGAGTGGAAGTGCATTGTGAGAATCGTGTAATTTTTTAGGATATTCGAGATCGACTTCTAAAATGTAACCTTTGCTCGATTTTTCTGATATTGATTTTATATCGAGTAAATTAATTTCTTCTTCGCTTAACCATTCAAAATTTCCAATCGGAAGGTATTGACTCATTGCCCAACCGTACAAATTATTCGCGTCTAAATATATAATGTAAGTCGTAGGTTTTGACGGGTCGTAATCGGGGCAATAAGGATTGTTTGTGTAGGTCCAGCCCCGGAGGGGTGGGTTAATTCTGATAAAAGGAGCAAAAAGGAGAACACATCAGTATTTGTTGACTGGAGGATGTGGAAACGATGTTTATTGTTTCACTGCTCACATAAGAATGACAGCAATGAAACCTACTGGGATAAGGTTGCATTTCCTACTGGGTGCCTTAACCAATCAGAAGGAAGTGACCATGGCAACTGGTTCACACCCAAACCAATCAGCTGTGTGGGCTACCAGGAGTGCCACATGGACATTCTTGGAGGAATTGCCACATGTACACTCTTGGACCTTGGAAATGGGAACTTATATTTTTTTAGGGGGGTGGTATTTACTAACTCCTTTTGAGAGGTCTCTGGGAGGGGCACTACATACTCCCTCGAAAAATTAAATGTTGTCTCAACATTTGCAGACTAAAACCATCCTTTAAAAAACGCTCTAAAGAAAAAAATCAAAGTCGAGCATTTGGAAACTGAGGAGCGTTAAATGCAAAAAAATTGGAGAATCACTCCCGCTATGAGTAGAAAAACACATCTCCTCAAGTGAACAGGCATAAACAAAATTTGCAGTAGTGATCAGCCAATTTCAAAATCTGAAACCTGATCAAAAACTAGAACCTTAAAAAACGTAATGCAATCTACTGCAGTTCAATTCGTGCTATAAGGCAAAATAGTAGAAAACAAAATTTGTCAAAGCACAAACTGTAAAAATTTTCTGATCGTCACATCACATCGACGCTACTCTCGGCTGGTAGAAGTATGGTGGAGTCATCATTGGTTGCCATCCTGGAACAAACTGCTGGGGATGATATGGAGACGGCTGATAGTAACCCATCGGTGGAGCTGGATACATCGGTAGGGGTTGTGGAAACGCATAATTTCCTTGGAGCATTGGTTGTGGATGTGGGGGACGTGCAAAGCTCATCTGCTGTGCCTGGGCATAAGGGGGGCTTTGGATATAGGGAGAGTTCACCTGTGTAGCAGGAACATCAGCAGTGTTCATCATTGATGTCATCACCGGGGCAACACATTGATGGTTTGATCCACCAAGTTGATCATAGGTGAGAGTGTCAGGGGGCTGTCTGCTCCGGCTGGGATAGCGAGCTTCGTTCTCTATGGTAGGGTCATCACGTCCGTCTGAAGGCGCCTCATCAATCTGATGCTGCTCTGGTGGTGCTTCATCCAGCTGGGGTTGTTCCGGTGGCACTGCATCCATCTGGGGTTGTTCTGGTGGCACTGCTTCCTCCTGCTGCATCGCTCCTTCCCAAGTCTGCTCATCCTCATGTTGGGCCTGTATCTGTGGCTCATCATGTTGAGGCTCTAGCAGAGGGAGGTCCGGCGTAGGGGGATCTCCATTCTCCATAGTCTGGTGCTCAGCGGGAACATCATGCACTTCTGGTGTGAAGTGCTCTGAAGTGGGGAATAGGGGACGTTGAAGATAGAATCCTTCCTCGGAGCTGCTGTCGTCATTAGTGGGGTTGGGGGAAGTGACGTGTGTCGTTGTAGACCGCAGTTGTTTCTTCACTCGTGTCTTTGGTAGTTCTGCTGGTGCTGTCTCGGACGCAGGTAGGTGGTCACAGGGGAGGAGGAGGTTCCGGTGAAGGACCCTGGTCCTGCCAACCCCACTCTCAGGCCTCAACTCATACACTGGCATGTCATCCTGCATCTGTCTGATGACAATGTGAATTTTCTCTTCCCAGTACGACCTGAGCTTCCCTGGTCCACCCGTCTCGTTCAAGTTTCGGACAAGTACTCGGTCTCCTGGCTGTAAGCTAATGCCATGTACCTTTTTGTTGTACTGGTCCCTGTTACGATGTGCTGTCTTGGAACTATGTCTGGAGGCCAGAGCATATGCTTGCTCCATCTGGGTCTTCCATTTGTTGACATAGTCCTTGTGATTTGTGGTCGTACCCTCAGTACTGGTTGGAAGGTTGAAGGAGATATCAATGGGGAAGTCTGGGGTCTGCCATACAGAAGAAAGAAGGGGGAGTACCCAGTGGCATCACTGCGGGTGCAGTTGTATGCATGAACAACTTTGCCAAGGGACTGCTTCCAGTTTGCTTTGTCTTCTTCCGGCAGAGTGCGTAGCATGGACAGCAGGGTGCGGTTAAATCGCTCGACTTGTCCATTTCCCTGGGGATGGTAGGGTGTCGTCCGGGATCGTTCAATGCCACAGAGTTGCTGAAGGCGGTGGAACAACTGGTTCTCAAACTCCCTTCCCTGGTCATGGTGGAGTCGCCGAGGAAAGCCAAACTTCAGGGCAAAATCATTGAAGATTTTATCTGCGGCAGTCTTACCCGACGTGTTAGTAGTAGCGTAAGCTTGGGTGAAACGAGTAAAGTGGTCTACCACGACCAATATGTACTCGTAGCCGCCCTTACTTCGCTCAAGATGGACAAAGTCTATGGACACCAACTCGAATGGCTCTGTTGTTGTGATACTTTGCATCGGGGCTCGAGTTGGTCTGTTTGGTCGTCGCTGTTTCCTGCAAGGACACTCTTCGGAGACGTAGTGCTCGATATCCCTCTGCATGTGTGGCCAGTAGAAACGGTCTCGAGCCAGGTTCACTACTCTGTCGGCCCCAAGGTGTCCCATCTCATTGTGCAGCTCATGGAGGACTCTTCTTCTGTGTGCTTGAGGTAGCACAAGCTGATGTTGGTGTCCTCTCTTTCGGTAAAGTACCCCCTGCTTAAGTTGGAATTTCTCCCATTCATGAAGGAGAGCTGTAGTTTCATGGAGTTCGCCTCCTCTTTCACGCTTGTGGGGTCTCCGTTGTCTGGTCATGTACTCAAGGACTGGTCCAATACCAGGATCAGCTCGTTGAGCATCGGACATCTGCTGTTGTGTCACGTCTGGGGATAACTCTGCGTCGTCTTCAGGGATAGGGGATGTAATGGCTGCTATCCAGGGAAGACCGGTCTGCTGGGCTTTGACAGCGTTGATGGTGGCACTGATCGAAGCGGGGTTTGTCCCTAGGGTGCATCCGGCCATGTACTTCTCGAAGTCGAGTGGCAATCGGGACAGTACATCGGCATCGACATTGGCTTTACCTGGCTTGTACTTGATAGTGAAGTTAAAGTCAGATAACTCTGCCACCCAGCGGTATCCTGCAGCATTTAATCGGGCCGAGGTGAGGACATAGGTCAGGGGATTGTTGTCGGTGTAAACTGTGAATGATTTCGCATAATATAAGTAATCACGAAACTTTTCACAGACAGCCCACTTCATTGCTAGGAATTCCAACTTGCCTGAGTGTAAGTTGTAGTTCTTCTCGGCTGGTGTGAGGGTCCGTGAGCCATAACTGATGACTCTCAGCTTGCCTTGCTGTCGCTGGTATAAAATAGCACCAAGGCCCTCGTTGGAGGCATCAGTATGTAGGATGAAGGGGAGTGAGAAATCAGGAAAGGCCATCACAGGTGGATTCATCAGACAGTCCAGAATAGAATTCAAGATGCGCTGGTGTTCGTTGGTCCATGTGATTTGTTGTTTGGAAGGGACTTGTCCTGCGCCTCGTCTGGCTGGTTTTGTCTTGCCTCTTTGTCTAGTGTCACGTTCAAGTTTCTCTCGGTTCTCCGGGCTAATGGCGAGGAGGTCGTACAGGGGTTTCGCTACTCGTGAGAAATCTTGGATGTACCGTCTGTAGTAACCCAGAAAACCAAGTAGTTTTCTTACCTCTCCTACCGTGCTTGGTATCTTCTCCTTCAGGGCTTGAACAGCACTTGTCTCGGCGGGGTCCATCGTGTGTCCCTCTGCAGAAACAACACGGCCAAGGTAGCGGACTTCATGCTGGAAGAGATGACACTTACTGGGCTTCAGCTTGATGCCATGTTGTTGTAGACGGTGGAGTACTTTGTGGACATTTTCTAAGTGGTCTTCAAAGGATGCTCCATACACCAGTATGTCGTCAAGGTAGATTACTGCTATCTCACCAGTCAGTCCCTCTAGGCAGGTTTCCATACACCGTTGAAACACAGCGGGGGCGTTTGTGAGGCCAAATGGAATTCTAAGCCACTCATACAATCCCCATGGTGTTACAAACGCTGTCAGAGGTCGGCTTTCTTCAGACATAAATCCTTGATGGTAGGCTTTACCCTGGTCCAGAGTTGAGAACCAAGAGTTTCCACCTAAACCATCAAGAACATCTTGTATGCGAGGGATGGGTTGCCGATCTGTTATTGTCTTGTTGTTGAGTTCTCTGTAGTCTATGCAGAGACGTAGACTGCCATATTTCTTCCTGACACAGACTATAGGGGAAGAGTAGGGTGACGAAGACTTGGCGATCCATCCTCTTTCCATCAGGTCTTGAAGGTATTCCTTGACTTCTTTGAAAAGGGGGCGGGGCATCGAGATGTAGCTCTTTTGAACTGTCGTCATGGAGTTGGATGTCCATCTTAAGATTTTTGATGCAACCCATGTCTTGGTCATCCTTCGCAAAAGCTCCAGCCTCTTCTTTGAGCATCTTCTCTGCAGCCAATCTCTGCTCATCTGTCAGATGACTCAGGTCTACGGGTGGGGTCCATCCTGATGTATTTGGGCGGGGTCGAGCTGTAACATTACTGACCCGTGTATTGCACGCGGGTAGGGTGTCATCAGTAGGGGCACGTTCATTGGAACAAGGGAGGACTGCTCTGACTTGTTGGAGTACACCAAGAATGGTACGGCCTCTGAGGGAGATGTCACGCTGGGACTGGTTCGTTACTGGCACCTGAATGCGTGAAGAAGAACCTTCCTTTACCGTCACTATGCACTCTCCTATCTCTGCTTCTTCTGGCCAGGGCGTACTGATGTTTGGCTCAAACAGTACAGGGGTGTTTTCACTGACTGGTCCCGTCCTCACTCTGCAGATTACTGCTTTGGTTGTACCCTTTGGTATCGGCACGTCTTTCTTCCCTACTCGAACTGTGCACAAGTTATCAGGACTTGCGCTGTGAAGTAGATTTACCAAAGCATTGATTGAAGAAGATTTCAGATGGGGGAATCCTCCACGTAGGATATTTTTGGTGTCACCTTTATGATCTTTTGAAATTCTCTCAATCACGTTGTACCCGATGATTGGTTCAGCTAGGGCGTCCGATGTAACTAGCATCGGTACCAGCAAGGATGTTGGCAGGTCTCCTCCCTTTCCACTCAGTGAGAACTGTGCTTCGATCCAGCCGTCAAATGGGATTGGAGTAGAATTTGCAGCTCTCACGTCTAACGGAGTTTCATTCAGTAACTGCTGAATAGGCCGGAGAGAGACATTTGGAAGATTATGATGAAGCCACGAACGAGGAAGAAGAGAAATCTGGGACCCTGTGTCCCAAAGTGCCTCCGTCTGCTTCCCATCTATGCAGCACTGCACCATACATCTGTTTCCGATCAGTCGGCTCACTTTATGGTGTTGCTGCGGGGTTAGGTGTGCACATACCTGTGCTGGGGCTCTCGCTTCATTCTTCGTCGTCTTCCTGCTCGTGGTTTCTTCCTGTTGCTGGGACTCCTTCGCTGGGGTGGTTACTGACCGTCCCTTGGCAGTAACCCGTTGTCGTTTCCCGACGGGCATTGACGGATGAAATGATCCGGCGATCCACATCTGAAACAATGGCGGCACTGGTCACCTACACCTTGTTCTTGACATCTTTGGCAACCCCATTTCCGAGTGGGGCCCCTGGGATGGGGTGTTCTCTGCTGGCCCGATGAGATGTTGCCTCTCGTTTGCAGAGCACAGACGAGAGCAGCGACCTGTGATTTCAACTCCCTCACATCATCGGCCAGTGGGTTGGACTTCTGGGGGTTCGATGCTGGGGGTTTGGGTGGTTCGGGTTCTGTCGTGTTGTAGGACATACTATTGACCGCCAATGTTCTTGAGGGATTCATCTTTTGCTGACGCTCGGCCTCGTGACTGGCTGCTATATTAAGCTTCTCCAAAAGCTCCTCATCCACGACTGTTGGATCTTGAAGATAAGGACGCATGTCCATCCGCACTCCTTCACTCCGAAACCCTATTTGTAGTGAGTGGAGGAACATCGCCCTCACCTGTTCTGCTCCGTACCTTGGGCCTGCCGTCACCTCCTTTGACACGAACAGAACTTTCTGCTGCAGGTCCATGGTTCGGATGAGGAATTCTTGGGGGTCTCCTTTACTTCTTGGCGGGCTCTGGATAACTGGTAATACAGCTCCGTGGCATCGCTCTCTCGGTAGTCGGATCTCAGGACGCGTCGGACGTCTATGAGTGCAAGGGCCGGCTTTCCTTCGAGGTAGCTCCTCAGGCGTGATGCTGGGTTTATCGCCCGAATCACCGACTCGACCACCTCTCTCTCCTTGTAGCCCTTGGCTAAACCAGCCTCAATTCGGTGCATAAGAGACAAAAAGGTAATTTTGTCTTTCTGCCCCAGATCTCCGATCTGTCCAAAGATCTTGAATTCCCGCCGAAAGATGGGTCCAGTTGCCACATCCGTTGTCGTCGTTGATGCGCTCTGTTGGCTGTTGGTTGGTATCTCTGCAGGCTCAGGGCTAAGGGTCGCCTTAAGAATTTGCATCATCTGTTGCAAAACTGATAGGCCTTCATCTTCACTCAACTCGACTTCATCACTACTAAGATACCGACGTACTTGGCGGAGGAGGGCATGGGTTGTCTTGCCCTCACCCTCGATTTCGGCTACAGCGCATACCTTTAGCAAGTTCTCTCTCGTTGCAGATTGCAGTAGGGCATGTACTACGCTGTGGATTTCATCAAGGGCAGCCATCTTGAACACCGGAAGGACAACTGGTTAACGGGGAAACGTCGTCTCGCTCTTCATCCAAGGTTCGTGGTCTCAGAACAGGCGCACGTCATCTAGTTGGGCATGTTGCTTACACCAGATGCACCTGTCCTGGCAAGATCGCCAAATGTAGGTCCAGCCCCGGAGGGGTGGGTTAATTCTGATAAAAGGAGCAAAAAGGAGAACACATCAGTATTTGTTGACTGGAGGATGTGGAAACGATGTTTATTGTTTCACTGCTCACATAAGAAATACTTGCAATGATGCAATCACTCATTGATTGCATTAACACAATTAACAATAAAACTCAACTTAAATCAATTAACTTTACAATTAAATTTAAAAAGGCATTTGATCAATAATATCACTAAATAATCAAATCAACTTAATTTCTACCTCCATGGTTTAACTTACTTAAATGACCAAACCAAATTCTGCAATGAGTAAACATTCACTTGGCTAGTACAAGTCTAATCTAGAGGATTAAGTTATTGTTTATCTCATGACCACTCTCTGGCCAAGTCATCACTAATCCACAGCAGGACCTTTCCTGTGCCATGTACTAAAGTATAGGTATCCATAACCACTTGTCCGCATCTCATTATAAAATGGTCAAACTGTACCAAGTTTTATAAGAATTTAGCTTAAGTGCAGTGGCTATGGGGAACAAATAATTCACATTACCCATAGTTCAGAATGAGTGGAAAAGTTACTAGTTTATACCTTCTTGCGTATTCTATGATCAGATGAATTAAATGTTTGAGTAACTACTCACAACATAATCTATCTGCATCTTCTAGAATAAAACCTATTTCCAAACTTCTTTCTTGAACAAAATCAGTTTTCTAAACAGTTCACAAACCCATAGAAAAACCTAACATTTCCTTCTAAAAACTAAATCTGTAAACTGTATTTAAAGTCTTCACTTCTCCTGTTTCAAGTGAAACAAAGACTGAGAAGTTTCAAAGAAACAAAATAAAAATTCTACAATGTTAACTTGCTCAGCTTTCTGATTTCAAGCTAAATGTGAAAGCATGAATTTAAAGTAGAAAGAAACACTTGTCTCTTTTAAATACAATAATAATCCTAATAAAACAATGCCAATCAAATACAATGGAGTCTGAAATGTGAGATAAATAAATGAAATGAACATACCTGATAAAAGGAGCAAAAAGGAGAACACATCAGTATTTGTTGACTGGAGGATGTGGAAACGATGTTTATTGTTTCACTGCTCACATAAGAATGACAGCAATGAAACCTACTGGGATAAGGTTGCATTTCCTACTGGGTGCCTTAACCAATCAGAAGGAAGTGACCATGGCAACTGGTTCACACCCAAACCAATCAGCTGTGTGGGCTACCAGGAGTGCCACATGGACATTCTTGGAGGATTGCCACATGTACACTCTTGGACCTTGGAAATGGGAACTTGTATTTTTTTAGGGGGGTGGTATTTACTAACTCCTTTTGAGAGGTCTCTGGGAGGGGCACTACATTTGCTTTAACGTATATCTTACGAACCATCGATACACCCCCTCTAGAACCTTTTTCTATCATTAAATGCATGTCGTAATTAGTCAATAATTCTAAAGTTACGTTTGAATTTTTTAACAATGCGTCCCAACTCAAGCCTGGATTCGAGTAATAATGAGCCGGATCTAACCCGTACTGTTTCATGCAAGTAAAACGAAAATTTTCAAACACGTCCGCCAATAAGCAAGTATCCGTTCGCACGTACAAATCGTGATAATCTCCTAGATTTTTACACTCAAACGCACGCCAAACGTTTTTAGCGTGCTCGTATTCTTCGTCCGTAATGTGTTTTCCGGTTAAACTATTATAAAAAGCTTCTTTCGGAGGAAGACTCGTTTCTTTAAACCGTTCGAAACTATCCATGTACTCGTAGGGATAAACGCCTTTCTTAAAAAGTAGCTTAAATTTTTCTAAATTTGATTCAAACTTTTTAGTAATGTGAAAATAATCTTCATCGGTTGTTTTAACGAGTTTATCGAGCGAAGCGGATAAAAATTGAAGAATGTCTACAAATCGCAGTTGTCCGATCGAAAAAGAAATGTACTTTTCCATGTTGTTTGGAATACACTTTAAATTTCCTCTTACGTGACTTACACCTTGCATGATGAGATGAGAATCGTATCCTCGCAGATTGTGAAACATAACTGGGATAGTTGTTTCGAGTGGTTTTAGTTTTAGTTTACTATTACAGTTTTTATGTGCTGCGCCACGATATTTTCCGGTGATGTGACAATGATCGCGTACTTTGTCGTCTTTGTAAAATTCTTTTTCACAAATCCAACACGCGCTAGCTTTTTCATAGTTTTCTTTATCCTCTTTTGTCATAAACATTTTTCTAGGGTTTTTTAAACCTTTTTTTAAACAAATTGATCATATTATTTTTTTCTTTAACGATCGCTGTTAAAAACTTTCTAACTGCATTTTTACCCCTGTATGCTTTCCACGATATAATTTTACCGTCGCATCGAACAACTATGAAAAAATAACCACATGGAATGTGATTGTATAATTTTTCGGTTTTAGTCGGATTAATGCCGTTAATCTTATAAAGCAAACATTCAAAATCCGCGTATATCACGTAAGGAGCTTTCATCATGTTTTTGAAATTTTTAAACTTCATAAGATCGTTCTTTCCTTTAATTGGCATCACAATCTTACACGGACCGTCCTCAGATTCATCACAATCAAAAATATGATTTCTAACAAGTCTTCTCTCGTATAACCGTGAAGACATTTCGTGCAATAATATTTTTTATGTCCGTCTTTTGTTTGATCGTTAAGTAATGGACTTAAATCCCTAATCCAAACGTAGTGCGATTTAAGTCCTTTTACCTCTTTGTGAATCAATAATAAATTTATACGTTTTATTTCCTTTGGTTGCCTGCTAATTTGGTAAGGTACGATTGATTTGTCTTCGTAACCTAAAACGTTTATCGCTATATTGTTTTGTTTCTCTACTTTTTTAATTTGATCGACGGGAGTTGGAAAATCAATACCCTCAAAATTAAAACCGTCTTTTATTGGATAGCTAGACGTTCTACCCGAATTTTTTCCTTGTTTTTTATTTGTTTGTGAAATTTTTCACTACGTAACGCCCATCTTAAACATTCGTCGTCGTCGTTTTTTTACGTTAATACACGCTCGTTTCTTTTCAATCTCTTTATCTAGCTTAATAAAAGAACCACCCCTAAAATGTTGGCATTTCCCAATTTTTATAATGTAAACTTACAATACGTTCTATGTTCCAATTAGAACCTTTGTTCGTCCACTTTTCTATTTTCTCTTTTATTATACTATAAGCTCGCAATAAATCAGCTTCAAACTCACTCTCATTGTTTAATTCATAAAATCTATGATTAAAATGACCCGTGCCTATTTCGATAGTACCATTTTCTTTCACTTTATAAAAATCAACCACTAAAATTATCTGAAACTTTATTCCTCCTCTTAATTCTTGCAAATCTAAGGACAACATTTCGATTATCTTTGGCTTTACATCTCTCCAAAATATATTTATATCTTTGTCTTTGCTATGACCGAGCGGTACGGTTGTTCTTCGTTGACGTAAATATTTTCCACCGATAATAAATCGTCTATCAAATTTCAACTCTTGGTACGCTCTTTTAATAATTTTAATTTAGTCTTTTTTTATACGATTCCCTCTTCTCCCACTCCCTCGATCTAGTAAAGGAATATGCTCAATACTTATACGATTTTTAAGTTGAGCTAAATTTAATTTATACAATGGTATTTTTTTAAATCTTTTTGTTGTATCTTTTTACGGCGTTATACCAAGACCGTTTATTTACTTTATTCGTTCTACCGTCTGGGAGTACATTCAGTCTTTTATTACGACCAAACTCTTTCAAATCATTATCGTTAGTCCATTTCGATAAATACTTCGTCGTCATCTTCTCTTTTTACTATTAAAACTACATAATATGAACGAGTTTTTTCTCTCTTTTTTTCGAATATACATATCTTTTTTTCTATTAATTTTTTTATCAAAAAAACTCAATTACATCATCAACAACCTATGACGTCATCAAACGGTTGATGACGTCATCAACCTATTTTCCAAATCTGAACCAAATATACTCTCTAAAAATATCAAAAAAAGAGAAGTGTAATGAAACTGGTAACTTATCCCCTACTCCTCGTATAACGACAAAATCAACCGCGAAAGAAAATGTCTTATCTGCTGGCTTACGATAATTCGAAAACTTATGTCCTCTAGAATCCGCAACGAATAATAATTTAATCATACTATATACTGTCCGATACTCACGTCGGGTCACCAGTTTTTAGTGGTTCTGATATAAAATTTAATTAACAAGGCTTACTATAATAAAGATAATGCTCGCATCTGCCGAGCCGAAGGGAAATGTATTGCCTGCAACTGCCAAGACTTAATTAATTAATTATTTTATGTACAAGAAGTTGCTCGTTGACTTCCGAGTCTTATTTATTTCAACGTAAGTTAAGTTAAGTTTAAGTTATATAAACCTACTGTGGTCACGCGAACTCCTCCGCTGTGAGGGGCAAACACCACCGAGTCAGCTTCAGAGTTCACGTAGCCTTGATGTAGAAAAACTTCAAGTTGTAAACGAATTCAGGGACGAACCTCACACATCAGTGGAACGACGAAGAGTGGGGCCCACGCAGTTTCATTTTGTTAACGCGTTCCACACCAGGAGTTAAAATGAATAAGAGTCTTCATGCTAAGAAATCTTTATTGATGTAAACCTGGCCGCATTCTTGGGTCATTCATCAAAAGAAAATAAAGAATTCACTACAAATCCACATCGCTTCAGATAGAAAATTGATACTTTACTGAGGTGAGGAATAACTAATGAACTATCTAATGTGTAATTTTCATCCACTAAACTGCGATCGTTGTGAAGATATCGATCATTTAGTGACGCAAACTCGGTTGAACACTAAGTCGAAAACGTTAAAACACGAAGGTCCCCAAAAAGCGACATTGACGTTCTTTGCTGCCGACTGGAAAATGTAGTTACGTTTTTCAACATTGAATTTTTTCTGAAGTTGTGAAAATTTCATTTTTTGTGGTGTATTTTTATATAAAAGAGTTGAACAAACATTGAAGATCGCCCCAAAATGAGTGGTGGCTGAGCCTTGCCCAAGTTCCAGATAAAAACTTCTTCGCACATTGATAATGTGCGTAATGTTTGGAAATTAAAATTGGGAACATCTCCGATCGATTTAGAGAACTTAAACTCGTGTTCCAACCAACAAATGCAACATCTATGATGTGCCTTGTACAGCAGAAGCACTCGGAAGAAGCCATGCTTTTCCATACACTGCGCGTTGCTTCCTTGGTTTGTTTACATTTTATACCCACTATGAGTCACGTGACTCTGGTCGCCGATTGTGTCTATTGTATGTGGGTAAATGCAAAAGATGTAACGAATCAAGTTAATGCCCTACCATTAAATGTATGCAACGATTGTCAAACGATTCAGACATACGAAAACAAAGAACATTGTATTGTAGAATCAACCCATGTGTACAAACCCTGTAGTTTGCGCTACAAACACTACGTCGTCACGTAATCATACGAACGTGTGCAGTCCCTATGGACATTTCCTTTTCTGCAAAACCACCACTGACAAGAGTTGAATGACAACAGAACATGCACTATTTTTTATTGCTATCGTGATAAAGGATGGTACCACATTCTACCCATAGTTGGTAAATTCGAGCAATACAATTTCGAAGTTTATATTGATTACATCATAATTCACAGATTACACTAAAATGTTAATGAAATAATATTACTGACGTGATGATGTAATTGGTTTTAGAAACTAAGTCACATTAAGTGCTCGTGATCGTGGTCGAGTTTTGTTTAGGTCGAGTTTTCACAAGGGTCGAGATGTCTTAACCTCCCGCAGGGTCACACTATTTGTTTAGGTCGACTTGTCCGTTCTCGCCAATCTATACTTCCCGCAGATTAGACTAAAATGTAAAATAATATTTACTGACGTAATGATGAGGTAATTGGTTCTACAAACTGAGTCACATTACGAGCTTTTATGCTGCATGAGTTGTATTTATGTGAAAATGCGAAGTATGACAACTCGAGTTTTGCGTAGGTCGAGTTGTCACAAGGCTCGGGCGCAGTCGTGGATCCTAGTTGTTCGTGTCGAGTCGTCACAAGGGTCGAGCCGTCTTACCCCCCGCAGCCTCACACTAAAATGTGAATAACATGATATTTAAGAGTAATTGCGGTGACACCATGTGAAATGCTCAATTGAGTAGTAATTAGTTCTGAAAAGAACTGGAGGTACAACTCGACGTTTCGATCAGTATGCTCTGATCGTCCTCAGGAGAATGCCGGACTCAGGAAAATGCTGCTGCTTAAGTAGACTGCTGGAGGATCATCCCTTGAATAGATGCTGGAGGATTAATAATAATAATAATAATAAAGATTTTTAGCGCGCACATATCCACCCTGCTGGGCGCTCAAGGCGCGGAAACAAAGAAAAAACATTAATACAAACAATATACAATGATAGCATAGGGAAAACAAATTATGTACCGAGATACATGTACCTACAATGCAATTACAAATATACATCAGAGTTGTGACATAAGATGAGTTTTAAGCATCGACTTGAATCTGGTTATACTATGACAAGATTTGAGTTTAGTTGGAAGATGATTCCAGAGTCTCGGAGCTGCGACAGAAAACGACCTATCACCCCAGTTCCGTTTTGAAGTTGGTTCCTTGAGGAGTGACATGTTGCTGGAGCGCAAATTGCGTGATGGAGTGTAGACTTTAAGTAGTTCAGAAATATAAATTGGAGCAATGCTATTAAAAGATTTGTGAACAATTAGCATAAGTTTAAAAACAATTCTCTGTGAAACAGGAAGCCAGTGCAGTTCTTTCAAGATTGGCGTGATATGGCATGACTTTCTGGACAAAGTCACAACACGAGCTGCTGTGTTTTGTATGTGCTGAAGACGAGATATTTGATTCTGCGGAAGACCGTAAAGGAGAGAATTCCCGTTATCGAGCCGTGATGTGACAAATGCATGTATAATTTGTTCAGCAGCACTTTTATTCAAGTATTTCCTAATTCGGCTTATATTTCTGATATGAAATGATGATATGCGAACAATGTTGGTGATATGTGCTTTTAAAGTCATTGTCGAGTCAAATATAACACCCAAATTACGTGCATGTAATGAAGGGGTTATCTGCGAGTCACCAATTGTAATAAAAGAGAAACTTTAGACAATTGCTGACATGATCCAAATAGAACAAATTCTGTTTTTTCATCGTTCAATTTCAGGAAGTTTTGTCTCATCCAACTTCGAATCTCTTGAATACATTTCTCCAGTGTTTTAATGCAGGAATCGGCAGGTTCTTGAGAAGATTTAAAAGTAATGTAAAGCTGCGTGTCATCAGCGTAAACATGGTAATTTAAATTATACTTCAAAATGATATCACGAACTGGAAAGGTGTAAACAGTAAACCACTGTGGGCCGAGCATAGAGCCTTGGGGTACAGAATAGTCAAGAGTAACAGGCTCGGAGATAGCGTTACCAATACAAACATGCTGAGGCCTATTTAAAAGGTAGGACTTACACCAATCCAGGGCTGTGTCATGTATTCCAAGATGATATTGAAGGCGGGAGAGAAGGATTTTATGATCGACAGTGTCAAAAGCAGCGCTTAAGTCTAACAAAACTAATGCAGTGATTTTCCCCTCATCCATGGCAGATAAAATGTCATTGTTGACGCGAAGAAGAGCAGTTTCCGTTCCATGAAATGGTTTGTAGGCTGACTGAAATGTGTCCGACAGGTTATTAGCACGAACATGATTAGAGATCCGTGATGAAACAACTCGCTCGATTGTTTTTCCAAGGTACTTTAAATTCGCTACTGGTCGGTAATTTTTGAAAACTTCCTTGTCCAAATTGGGTTTCTTTAGGAGTGGTTTAACATGAGCAACCTTCTGGCTATTAGGGAAACAACCGGAAGAAAGAGATCTGTTTACAATAATTGTGATATACTTAGCAAACACATCAATATTTTGTTTTATTAGCGAAGTTGGCACTGGATCAAGTTCACATGATTTTGATGGCGATTTCATGATGAGTTTCTTGATCTCCGTAACACTAGTAGGCTCAAACATGGACAGTCTACATTGTGGATCCTTGCGTGATGGTGTTTGTGATAGAATGGCAGGTACTGAGGGAAAAGAACGACGGATATTCTCAATTTTGTGACAAAAAAGTTTGAAAAAGCATTTGCGAGGTCCTGATCGGAGTGTGTAGATGGAAGCACTGGAGCTTTGGGTTTATGAAGCAGCTTTTCAACAATGTTAAAGAGTTTTTCTGATCACCAGAGCTATCTTCCACAAGAGATGAGTAGTGAGTTATTTTTGCCTGGTTAATCATGTTCTTCACAATATCACGTTGGTTACAGTATTCTTGCCGATGTACTCCAAGTTTCCCATTGTCACGCCATCTTCGCTCAAGTTGACGGCGGATTTTCCTTGCAGCACGGATATCATCATTGAACCAGGGGGATTCAGATTGTAGTTTAACAGTTCGAGTTTTTTGCGGAGCATGATCATCCAAGATGTTACGGACAGTAGATTCAAATAGATTGACACAAGAATCCAGCTCACCATCTTCAAGGTTTACATTTTCCAGTTGAGATTCAATATCATGACATAAATCTTTAATATTTACTTTTTTCCAGTGGCGAGTAGTTACAGAAATGGTAGGTATGGGAGGTTTTTTAAGGTTCAAATTTACCATGATTGCATAATGATCAGATAAGCCAGGATGAATAGTTATATTCGAGATAAGAGGTGAAGTATTTTCACGCGTTATCATGAGGTCAAGACAGTGACCATACCGATGAGTGGGTGCTGTGATGTGCTGTATAAGTCCATGAGCAGAGAGCAGATCTTTAAACTGATTTGCATAATTGTTTGAAATAATGTCCATATGAATGTTAAAATCGCCGGTTAAAATAATGTCAGATGGGTGTAAGAGATAATCGACAATTAATTTTTCAAATTCCTGCAGAAAACTGGAGAAGTTTACATGTTTACCATCAACATCCCTTTCTGGTCGATAAATATTAACAAGGCGAACAGATCTAGAGTTGCACGTTACCTCAGCATGCAGAGATTCAAATGTTAGGTAGTCAATGTTAACACTTTTCATACTGACAGATAAACTGGACCTAAAGAGTAGTGCAACCCCTCCACCGGTCTTTATTGGTCTGGGGATATGATGGAGAGAGTAGCCAGCAGGAGTACACTCACGGGGTGGCAAGTCATCATTAGGTTTAAACCATGTCTCGGTTATGGCAACAAGATCCAAATTGTTGTACAAAGTCAACAAATTCATCCGATTTGTTACATATGGATTGAGTATTCAAGACACAGAGCTGAAGTTTAGACTCATCGTGAACATTTGGAGTTGAAGTTATGCCAATGTCGCTTGTTGATGTGGTTGAGTTCACTGCTGGGGGTTGGTAAGGCTGGAGTGCTAGTTGTGTAAGTCTGTCCATTCTACGGCGACCAGCTTTTTTACCTCGATGTGTGCGGCGGTATGTTTGGGGTTGATTAGCAAGTATTCCAAGACAGTTCAATTGACTCAATCCTAAATAAGATAAAGCTACATCAGTACATGGAGCATTGCGAAGATTGAGTAGTTCATTACGGCTGTAGGAAATTCTATGGAGCTCAGTGACGTTTGTGGGTGTGTTGATCAGTGTTTCAGGTCCAGGGTTTGGGTTTATGTCACCAGAAATTAAGAGTTCCAGGTGAAAGGTGGCAGATGAATTATCATAGTATGATATAGGACGTCTCAAGAATTTAAGATGGCGGATTTTAGTTGAACAATCTGTAGATTGCATCTTGTAGCCATCTACTGATGAGTCATTGAGACACCATGGTCTGGATAGCAGGAGTAGAATAAACAGGATGTAGACCTCCATGGTCTGATCGCAAAGTTGTTGATCCAAACAAAAGGCTTGTGGTCAAGCTACAGGTTATAATCTCTAGCTACAGGCTATAATCTAAATCAGAGTTGACTGCACAAATAAAATGAAGATCCAAAATGTGTATACACTCAACAGTAAATTTTTACTGCACAGACATACAAAAAAACAGTTTTTCACTTATTATAAGAAAACAAATGTACAAATACTCACATAAAACGTCCAGTAGATTCCAGGTGTAATAAGAAATCCACTAGTATAAAAATGAAGACAAACTTGTAGCTACAAAACACTTACTTAGCACAAAAACTGGAGAGCTGTTATGAGTTGCTGCTTGTAAGGCATGAGAGAGGCCATCGAGATCGTCAAACACGACACTGTGCCACAGGACATCGGCTTCTACATCAGCGACATTTGGCGACCACTACTACGGACTGAAGGATCTTCTATATCCAAAGTCCATAACCTACCCCAGACTGAGGGATCTCCTGTATCCTAAGTCAACCACCCTCCATCCCCCTGTGCTTGTTAACAACTGATTCAGTTCAGTGAGCACACACTCCTCTCCCCCAACCCCTAGGATCCTAGTGTCAACAGTTCCCGCCTGCGCGCCTCAACGAACTAATCCTCCAGCATCCATTCAAGGGATGATCCTCCAGCAGCCTACTTAAGCAGCAGCATTTTCCAGAGTCCAGCATTCTCCTGAGGACGATCGGAGCATACTGATCGAAACGTCGAGTTGTACCTCCAGTTCTTTTCAGAACTAATTACTACTCAATTTATAGATTATTATACAGTCCGTTTCCATAGTTTACAGAGCTCCTACGACACGAAGGTGCTAGCAACGACGAAACGTAATGTATTATATTCTAATTAGAGAAGAACTCGACCATGAGGTGAATGAACTATATATGCCTCGTGTCTGTGTGTGAGAGAACTTCAAGGACGTTCACACGCGAAATAGGTTGTGCATAAAGAATAGTACTTCTGAATAGTTGTTCACTTAAACTTCCGTTTTCGAGCGGAAGGAGAGGTCAAATTAGGTCATATCTGTGAAAGAAATGTGACATAGTTCAAGGTCTTTAAGATGATGCAAAGATTGTGAAAATATCTTCTGTGATTCATGAGATATGATTTTTTTTAATATTCAACTTCCGGTTTCGACCGGAAGGAGAGGTCAGATTGAGGTCACGTCTGTGAACGAAATGTAACATAATTCAAGATCTTTCAGATGATGCAAAGATTGTGAAAATATCTTTTGTGGTTCATGAGATATGATTTTTTGAAATATTAAACTTTGATTTAGTGTAATTCGATATCTGATAACCTCACCATGACGTCACAACTTAGTATACAACTACATGTTAAGGTCTAACTATGTGTTAAGTTTTAAGGTTCTGTGAACTCTGCAACTATGTTTTTGTCTTTGGATAAGTCTTACTGAGAAGGAGAAGGAAAAAACCCGAACAATAACAAGGTGTTCGCGCTGTCGCCTGAACACCTAAAAATAATCGAACGAAAACAATAGGGTTTCGGCGACCAGGCCGAAACCCTAATGACATTTCATCCATTGGCAGATCCAGGGGAAAGAGGGGTCATGTGTCCTCCTTTTGTTATCTTTTGAGTATGCCCCCCTTTTTTCTGGCAGTGTGCCCCTCTTCTTTTTGCCGTGTTCCTCCCTTTTTGAGTCCCTGGATCCGCCCCCAATTTTTTATATTTTTTTTATTTTCTATTTTCGTGGCAAGACCGTAGGCCCACAGAAATAATCCCTCGGGAGGAGAATGCTGCCTCGAGTAGGCTTACTCTCTGTGAATCAATATACATTAAACAGACTACCTGTTCGTATCTTTTCGATAAACTTATGGAAATTCCACTTTATCAAAAATTACTTTACTTTGGGAAGATTATCATCAGCTTTCAATAAAAATTTTACATGGATATGTTACCATATTTTTATTAATTTTGAATAACCAATAATTATTTAGTACATTACCTTCAGACCTTATTCGTTAAAAAGAACCAAGAGATATGTACATCACCCAACCTGTTAACGAGTCAGCTTATTCTGTTTTGACTAGCGCCCCAAACCAAAGACAGAGAGCTAGATTACTCTGTTGAGCAGAGTTACGTTAATCCGATAGTCACCGGCTCAAGTCTCACCCGCTTAAATTCCCATTTCAAACATAGTTTCATTTCAAACATTTATTTCGATTTCACATTTATAAATAAAATCAAACAAAATCAGTAAGTAACAATAATTACAAATAAAGTCAGATTGTTTACAATACATCAGTGGTAAGCCCTTTAATACAGACAATCAATGAATAGACAAACATGCAAACAGAATGAACTTTTTAAGCAAATAAGATTTAAGTTTACGTTGAAATATTTTAAAATTCGACTACTTCTTATCTCAGGTGGCAGGCTATCCCAATTCAGTGGCTCAAAATATCTAATACTATGTTCGTAAGCTGAGGTTCTATACTTAGAAAAATGCGAGAGAAGATCCTAGTGTTATAATCACGTAAATTACAATTTAACTGAAACATATTAACATAATGATAAGGACGTTTATTAGTGGAATATTTTTAAACAAACAATTAGTAAAGATGTATCGCCCTTTTTTTCATCGTAAAATTGTAAATTTACTTGAGGAAAGGATAACAAATGTTAAACAATTACACATTTCTAAAAATGATCATGGTAATCATGGTTTAACAGTAAATTTACAGTTAAACTATGATTTTGTAAAATATTTCATTTCAAAGTATTTGCCTTCATTTCTAATTCTATCAAGAAATTATCGATGTTCCGATGAAAACAAAACATTTAAGAAAATAGTGGAAAACGCAGGCGATACATCATTAATGTGCATATTTAGTGTTCATTGTGTTTATTTGATGATATCAGTAAAAACTTTACAATTATGTAGCAATATAGATACTTATCATCGATTGATACAGTGCTATAATAAAACATCAATTTAATTAATTTAATTCATGTTACGCTAATAGTGGTGTGTGTAGTGGCTCTCATACAGTTGTTTTATCCCTTCAATTTTAAAGGGAAGGTACAACATTGGTAACTGCCAGATTATCAAAATAACAGTAATATAATAATTATTTTAAACCTTTCTTGGTGTTGGTTGAAGTATCAATCATCCTAACAAGTATTCCTTCTAAAGTGCTTTCATCTTAAAGAAAACAGAAATTGTTAAGTTGAATTTAAAAGGTGCCGTAAAAAAAAACTTTAAAAACATGAAACAGTTTTTCGTCGTTTTCTCAAAAAAGTAAGCATACTGTGAGTTGTGATGAAACTTTCTCAGGTTAGTTTATGACATACGTCTGGAAAACCAGATGGTTGAAATGAGTGTACATTACCAAATACCGTTGTGTATCTAGACAGACATTTCTGTCTCAGGTGATATCATTAAAGTGAAAAAAAAAAAATCATGAAAAAATGCTGTGTTACGAAGACAGTAATTACAGCTTGGAATGAATAAGAACAATCCGAATGCACTATTTTCTCGTTAATAACAAAATGAAATTAAGCTAAACTTTCACCGGTTGGCTTGTATTCATAAATCTTGACTATTATAAAGTATGGATGCATTAACAGACATTTTCCCTGAAGTGTACACTGGCTTTAAATTGACATATTATTGGGATAGCTAAGTGACTTCTTACACGATCATACAGACCAACATGACTTTCAAAATATTGTGAGCTCGCCGTGCCAATTTCACAGAGCTGCTTGGATCTTACCAGAAAAATTTGCTTTGACGTTGCTTAGCAAAATTAAAGCTCTCACGCGTATATATATAGCTATGCGAAAATCGTATGCACTAGCGTCATGAACACACAAATATGAACACATAAATTACCTAAAGGATGACTTAAATATTTGATTATATTTGTTTGCTATGAATATTTTGCACGAATTTGAACGACAGAACATTGTCATCTGTGGTAATGATACAGCGTTAATATACAGTAATAAAGCGGCCACGATTATAATTAAAGCATCCGAAAGAGGTTACATTTTGCCTGGCAACAGCACACCCCTCAGGAAATCAGTTCTAAAGGCTCAAGTCAAACGAAAAGCACAGTTATGACAGGGCTACACCGGGTGCGGCACACGTTGATAAAACCATTTACCAGTCACGTATCAAACACGTTATTTGTTTGATCAATTTTCTCATTGTCAAGATATTGACAACATTTTGAAACCCACCAAAGAATCTTAAATTAAGTTATACATTCAAGCGAAAACATGCATTATATCATAATAATCAGTTTAACCATTAAAGGGGCAGTATCGTCACGATCAGAGCAGACTTTCCATAGAACATGGAATCGACATCCTAGTTTAATATTAACACAGTGACTGGAAATTACTGGGTCATTTATGCAGCAGCAACGGTAATGACCTTATTACGTGAGCTATTATTTTCAATGAGTTAATCTAAAAGTAGGACTCCGATTCCATGCCCTGTTGATCATAAATTATACTATTTGTTTTAATCATTGCGTTGACGATATTGACCAATTCATATAATATTTGCTTTCACCGACGTGGGCTCAGCACTGTATACTCAATGGAGTGCTGAGGTACGTCGGTGAAGGGATATGCATGTACTAATTGGCGAGTATCCGCAACGCAATAACTCCTCAAATTAATGCAAACTACTGCAGGACAAAGTCAGCGGTCGAGAGGTTGCCGTATGAACTTGTAAGCAGGAGGTCGTTGGTTTGAATTGCACCCAAATCATTTGATTTTATGTAGATATTGAAACCTGTATCTGTATAGAGTGTTGAGCTTCGTCAATTAGAAGCTCCCTTACTTCAAACATAAAACCCATTTCTCTTCAATTTAAGATTGATGTTGCCATCAATTAAGTTGGATATTGTCAAATACATGTACCATTACCCTGGTGTGCATAAAATTAGTAGTATTAATTTAATAATTCTTTAAATGTCATAAACTGTTTAATCCTAGAGCGGGCTTTAGCAGTCTTAATTACTGCACTGGATGAGTTTCATCGTTTTCATAATACAATAATAGATGGGGATGTCCAATGTTCAGTGGAGAGTAAAGACCAATTAACATATTTTATTCTACTAATTGGTATAGATTCTGTGGTTAATAAGCTGCCTATTTAAGTCGATGTTTCACCAAAATACTCGTCGCTATTTGGTAGGCCAACTAATTGTCTAAATCCACGGCGGAATTGTCGATACTTCATGGCGTAAATAAACGGATTGGCACACGAGTTGGATGCCACGAGAGCCACCGATAATATGTAGACAGCTCCGTTAAAATCAAGCGGGTAGCCAAAGTTGAACATGAAGAACACGACGGCGTTCATGGTCCAGCAGACGACGTAAGTGGCGAAGACGATTACGAGCGTTTTGAGTGTGTTACGCCGGGCACGAAGCAGGGACCCGTCCGCTGTCTCTGCACGGCTCCTCTCGTTGTTTAAGCTTGCCGGCTGGGGGCCAATGCGTACCGCCTTCTGCTTCAGGACCACGATGATGTGAACATATGCAAAAAGCATGACACACACTGGGACGAAATACTGCAAGAGGAATATCATGACACCGATTGCTTGGGATCCGGGAACACTTATAGACTGGCAGGTACCATCTACGACAGCATAGAAGGCGATATTATACAAGCTACTAGCCATACCGATGATCCACACGCATGCAATCAGTACACGAACTTGAAAAGTCCCGTAGATTATCTGGTGTTTGAAGGGGAAGATGATAGCCACATATCTCTCAAGGGTTAGAGACACAAGATTGAGCGTTGATGCCGTGAAGAAAGACCATAAGAAGAAGTCTGAGATCCAGAGGCGACAGAGTACATTACCAGCGACAGTCTCCAATATGGGTTCAGGTATGGGCACGTTACTACTTAGAAGAAGAATCACAGAAGCAAGGAAGTCAATACTAGCCTGGTTGAAGATGAAGGCGTTTGTTGTCGTATGCATAAATTCAACTTTGTAGATAACCAGGCACACCAACGCATTGCCGAAAATGCCGATGAACCCTACAATGGTTTTTATTGCGCGAAGAAACAATATTTTCTCAGCCATGTCGTAAGATTAACTGCACTCGCAGATGACCTCTCGACAAATGAAGAAACCGTGGGGAAATAGAAACCAAGTGTATTGATTCTGTTTTGGTCTATAGCTGCTCAACCGCTTCTTATATCGCTTCTTATATCCCGTAAACGTAGTTCCATATTACAGGAACTATGTTATTGGCTACATTTTGTACAATTATCCTTCCGCACAATTTCAGTAGAAAGGTTACATTCATTCCCTTGCGTATAAATGTATTGCGTGTAATGAGTTTATTACACATTTAATAACATTGTATCATCCTTTACACGATGAGGGGAACCTGGACGTCTCTTCTCATAGCAATGTTCATTTGTGGTTTTCTTGAATTTTATGAGCCGTCCGTCTGGCCGTATGTATATGTATATATGTATATATGTATATATGTATATATGTATATATGTATGTATATATGTATATATGTATATATGTATATATGTACATATTATGTATATGTATATATGTATATGTATATATGTATATGTATATATGTATATGTATATATGTATATGTATATATGTATATGTATATATGTATATGTATATATGTATATGTATTATGTATATGTATATGTATATATGTATATGTATATATATATATATATATATATATATATATATATATATATATATATATATCATAATTTGTTTTACCAAATTCCTCGGGTTTTTTTCTTATCAAATCAAAAAGGACAATATCACTTCAAGAGAGTACTTTAATTATTTCTTACGTTTTCTGCCTTACTTTTCCTCTAAGTTAAATCTTTACATTGATATCATCAAGTTCACGTGAACATAATTTACACAAACATTAATCATAGTTATCCTGTTTATTTATTTTATTTAAAACCATCTTTAATTAACGAGGGTAACCCATCCAGCACAGCTGATCATTTGGGGCCCTCATATTATATAAAAAATATATCAATATTATACAAAAATTATTACAGGAGGTACAGATGAATTAATAATAATGATAAAACAGTCTTAATTGATTGTGGCTTTCCTGAAACTGCCCGTACACCCTGGTTTACACGTCTCCAGGGACAGTGTTGGATAAATGATTCGATGTAACACCTCAGTGGTTTAGCCATTATATTATGTTGCCTCTTTTCAAGCAGGGAAGGTGGTTACCCTGAACATACAGTCAATGTTGGTGAAACTCCATGATGCCGGGCTGAGTGTTGCTATAATGGTCTTAGATCTTAGATCGTCTCTTTCGGCAGTGTATTTGCCGAACTGAAATTGCTTCATTTCTTGTGGCTGGATTCCACATCTAAATCAGCCAACCTGCTGCACTCGGGTGTTTTCAGGTAGTTGATACCGGTATAGCTTACACGCTCACACACACACACACACAATCCCGCACGGGGCGTTGTGGGGACAAAATACAAAGGATTTTGGGGATTAAAAACGTTGTGGGGACACACAAAATGTCCCCACAGCTAAGTAATTCCGGATCCCTCTTTTGTTCTCTGTCCCCATAACGCGGCCAGTGCCTATACACACACACACACACATACACACCGTCAGACTTCAAGAGTTTCGATCGTTCTCTCTCAAACTGTATATCTATTTCTCACTCTAGCAAACCCCTCGTCAAACCCCACACAACAATACTTCTACCACTACAATAGGTTTGGAAAATACCAACAATTATTCGGACAATATACACGTTATCACTCTGTTAACCCTTTCGATCCCACGGGCTCTAAAAAGAGCCTTTGTTGTGATACGCTTCGATCCCGTGGGCTCTAAAAGGTGCCGGGAATCGGCATGCCCTTGACTACCACGGCTCCTTAATTCACCGCCTGAAAATGTTTGAGTGGTTTTTTTGGTTGGCGCCCTCTATTGACAGGAATGCAGTTTGCGCAAGTTTTATGAAAAGAATGAACACGTCACTTTAGCTTTGCGGTTTCCCGGTGCTAGCGTCCCTGCGTCCAGAACGCGAACGGTCAGTTTTTAGTTGCAATCATGATGGAAACGGACATAAATGATGGCATTTTGGCCGAGATTTTGGCAGACAGTGGCTCAGAATCAGATGACGAAGTAACGGATGACGACAGCACATTATCTACAGTAGAACTTCCAGCGGAATTCGTTCAAGAGGTAGGTAGGCCTAAATCACAGTAAAAATGAATAACTATAACATCTAACGTTACTCTTCGGGCCCAATGCAATTTAATGTAATTTACTTATTGTCCTAGGCTATAGCGTAAATATTGGATGCATTTTTGTTATATGCTCAAGGGGGTTGTTGGAGTTGAGGAATGTAAATTTTGAAAATGGATCCCTTGACTGACCAAATCCCCACCCCCTGGACTGGGTCAAAAAAGTCATGCACAAATTACTCGAGTGAAAATGTACAATTTTTAGTAGTTTGTTGGGGTAATAGGCCTATTTGTGTTCATTGAAACAGCAAGTTGAAGTATAGATATAGCATAGAAATTTTAGCATCCACCCATAGCCAGTCGTGCTATTTAGCGTCAACAAGCTGAAAATGCACTCTTAGTCTCAAGCTTCCAAAAATATAGCCTCGTATTCGAAAGGCCCTTATAAGTCATATAACACAAGAAGTTGGGGGAATTCACTTTCACAATCCCACATTAAAACGACAATTTATCGGCAACGAGTTTTGGAGAGTGGATGGAAGCCGCCATATTTCTTTTCTCAGCACAATATTCATTTTGCGCATGACCCCCTGTGGCCTGTGCACATGCAGCAAAGTAGCATTGAGATATTGTATTTACAAATGTAAGACCGAGATTAATCCTCATTTGCCTTGTTTTTCTGTTGCAGCCTACCTACCAAGGTGATAGCCGGCCGAGATCAAGGAGGACGACAGGAAAGTTAGATTTCCGATCCGGTTGGGAACGACGAGACCATTACGATTGTGGGACTGTGCAGTTCACTGGAAATTCTGGCCCCACCGGCGACTTTGCCACACTGTCGGCAGTGGAGATCTTCAAGCTGTATTTTTGTCAACTTGTGTGGAATATGCTCGTCGACGAGACGAATCGCTATGCGCAGCAAACAATAGACTTAAATCCTGATCAACAATTCTCCTGGCACCCAACCAACATTCCAGAAATGATGGCATTTGTGGCACTTCTCATTGCTATGGGCATAAACAAATGCTCTCAATACAAGATGTACTGGTCGACATCTGAAGTTCTTCACATCCCATTCTATCCGTCGATCATGTCCCGTAATCGGTTCAGTTCAATTCTTCGGTTCCTCCACATCTCAAATAACCAAATTCCTCGTATAGCCTTGCCTAAACGGGACAAACTTTCCAAAGTTCGGCCCTTGATAGAAGTCCTCGTCCCGAAGTTTCTCAACCTGTATAACCCTGCGCAGAATCTGTCTCCAGACGAGAGTATGTTGAAATTCAAGGGACGCTTAAGTTTTGTTCAGTACATGCCTAAAAACCTATCAAACGGGGTATTAAAGCCTTCTCCCTGAACGAGTCCAAAACAGGATACACGTGTGCTTGGAAACTGTACACAGGAGCCGACGACACCCAAACTGTTTATGATGCAGACGTAGATTCCAAGTCATCAGACTGCCATCCACCAAACCCAACAGTTGCAGGAAAAGTCGTCATTGATCTGGTCCATGGACTTGAGAATAAGGGACACGTAATATATTGTGATAATTACTATACTAGCCCAGCTCTTGTAACTAAACTTGCTAAACTAGGATTCGGATGTTGTGGAACTGTTCGTTACACTACACAGGGAATACCCCAGGCCGCAAACCCAAAAAACCATAAAATGAAGAAAGGAGATGACCCATTTTCTGGGGTGAAAGGTGGGCAATTGTGTATCGTTTGGCAAGACAAAAAATCTCTAACACTTTTAACTAATGTAGGCAACACTGATTTGTCCAAAAAGCAAATTCGGTGTAATAAGAGCACAAGTGGATTTTGTGATGTTATGAAGCCCAATTGTATTGAAGATTACAACCAAAACATGGGTGGAACTGATCTTGCCAACCAATGTTTTCAGTACTACAATCATACACACAGAAGCTTGAAATGGTGGAAAAGAGTTTTTTTCCATATGCTGAATATCTGTGTTGTCAATAGCAGAGTAATATTCACCAGCATAGCAGGGAACAAAAATGTCAGTAACCTTGATTTTCGTATAGGGATTGTACAGGGCTTGCTGTTGGGTTGGGAACGTAACGCAACAAGTCAGTTGAGATACCATATTCCTATTGAGTTGACAGGGCAACAGCACTATCCTGGCAAAAACCCCAATGGAAAGAAACGCGACTGCATTGTTTGCAGTAACCGAAAATTAGGCAGGCGAAAACAAACAAAGATGATCTGTAAACAATGTACACAACCTATGTGCATAGTTCCTTGCTTTGAGAAATACCACATCACTTGATTGTAAATCTATACTATTTGCCTTCAAACCCCCCCCCCCGTTCAATGTTGGGAAAGGTCAGACAAGCCGCAGATTACAGTCGAAACCAACATTGAATTGGGGGGTGGGGGTGGGGTGTTAGCATGGATTGTGATGTATTTACACTGAATACAAGTAAATGGTTCATTTCCAAGTAGAAAACCAAAAAAATCCCCTAAAATCTCATCCAAGTTATTGTTTTTCACATGGAAAAAAAATCTTATACCTGTACCGTATTTGCATGAAATATCACCCATTTGTATTACTTTACTTTAGTGTAAATACTGATCCAAATATTTAATTGTTTTGCTTTTACACTTAAAAAATCTGCAGATTACAGTCCAAACCAACATTGAATTGGGGGGTGGGGGGGGTGGGGTGTTAGCATGGATTGTGATGTATTTACACTGAATACAAGTAAATGGTTCATTTCCAAGTAGAAAACCCCCAAAAAATCCCCAAAATCTCATCCAAGTTATTGTTTTTCACATGGAAAAAAAATCTTATACCTGTACCGTATTCGCATGAAATATCACCCATTTGTATTACTTTTCTTTAGTGTAAATACTGATCTAATTATTTCGCTTTTGCACAATGTTTTCCTCCCTTTTGTATACTCATTTTTACCATCATTTTTACATACAAATGAGAACGTTAAAAAAGTGTCTATTCCTGCCGTGTGAGGGCGCACTTCAATGAAATTGTGAAAAACCCACTGGTGCTGAAGTGACATTGGGCTCCTGTGGTAAAGAAGGGTACTCTCTGACATAACTGGCTGGTAATGAAAGGGTTAAAGCAGCTTAGACGCCTTAAGCTGATGAGTTGCCGAGAACAAAACTTGGCGGGAATTTATCTACCACTGATAAATACATTGATTTTGGGCAAGGGTGTGATGTTCGGGGATTAGAATGTGGTTTTAAATGCCATTTATTAGAATCACCCTTTCCAAAATGAATACAAAATCACACCTTTGGTTTTCCTTGTGTTAAAGTAATTGTAACTCTGATGGATTATGAAGCTTGATCATTTAATATGGAAAATGGAAATGTAAACAAATTGATAAAACACGTTATAAATACTATTTACATAGCCTTATAAACATGTTTGTCATGGATGGAAGTATGATGTTTTAAAACTGTTTAAAATAATCACAAATTTGAACAATTAGAAATAGCATAATAGTTTTCATGCAACTGTGTGTCTTAAAAGTTCTACTACCATTTCTCTCCACAAAATTGTGATCAGTGGAAAAGGGGCTTGTATAGGCCCTTTCAAGTCCTTTTCCTGGTTAACTATGGCAACATTGCTTTGTGGCTTTGCATACGGTACATCTCTGGAAGCATAAAACTTAAGTTGCTGAAAAGAGGGCACAATGGTGTTTTCCCCATTTATAGAGAGGTTATAGAATAATGTCAAGAGGAAAGTGAACAACGTTTTTTTATTATCTAAACCCAAGGTAAAAATATGGTAAAAGGTCATTTTTGTCCGCACCCCTTTTGTCTTGAATTCAGAACAGCCTATAATGTACAATGGAGGAAAACACTAATTAGCCACTCTTATGCGTTTACAGCAGTACCGATATTTCCGGTGATCTTTACTTTGCAAGGGAGACTTCGACATCTTACAATAGTTTACCTTGGGTTTAGATTATAAAATCTATGTTGTATAGTTGCCTTATGACATAACCCTCTCTATAAATTAGGAAAGGTCAATTATTAATATTTGTTTACAGTCCTCTTTAATCCAACATTTATCTTTTTTGAAATGAAAATGTGCTCAAATATATGTCAACTTAATTTCACTAACAGCCAGGGCCGTAGCGAGCAGGGGGTGTGGGATTACATCCCCCCCCCCCAATAATTTTTCTCAGTCAGCATTTAGAGCCTCAGTCGGCAAATGAAGCATCAGATGTACTAGAACAAGGGTTGTTCCAGACTAAATTTTCAGTCGGCAAACCTTGAGTTATGGATTTGCCGACTGAAAATGTATTGTGTTTCTAAGCACGTTTGTTTGTTATAAGTCGTTTATAAGCTGCGGTTTTGGGTGGTAGTGACTAATTGTTATGGTATCATTTATTTAAATACAAATGATCCCAACACTTTGCTTACAGTGATTGGTTTAAATAAATTTGCATATATTATTCATTTTGCCGAAGGTTCATGAATAATTCAGTAGCATCCAATCGGAACGCCTTTGCCACTCGCGTGCATGGTCTATTTTCTGGTGTTGTGCTCCAGGTTGTATACTGCGCGTGCGCCTTGACTAAAGGCTATATACTTTACTATACATGTATATGTCGAGTGAAAAGTGTATGCTAATCTACACTTACCAGTGTCTTTCAGAGCTAATTCACGATTGGCACAGTGACTATGAGTTTACATGTTGTACTTTGATCTCCACATACTTCAAACATTGTACACATCACCATGCATGTGAATAAAAGGCCTAAAGTGCCTTACTTCAAGCGAAGGTACACCATTGGTAAATGTTAACATACATTTTGTTGTATTTGAATACCAACAAGTTGGATGTTTTCGTCGGCTTTGTTTCGTTACGGAAAACATCGTGCATGAAATATATTACCTGAACGTAATAGACACCTGGCAACGTGAATAAAGTCTAATGGTGTGACTGTTAATGGTGGCCGATCTGGGTTACTCCGCCTATATCACAATACCTAAACAGCGTTGCATTGGTCTACATCACTTTTCCCAGCCAGGTGAGTCAGGACGAGGTTAGGTGAAACTTGAAAATGAGACTTACAAAGGGAAGGTAACATTGAAAATGTTGGCAAAACTAACCGTAATCTCTTTGAACCAAGATATGCATTAAACCATCAACCATCAATATGATAACATTTCAGCTTACCACGTTATGTTGGTGATAATTATGAATAATTAGGCCTATGCATCAACTTGTACGTCTTTCGTTCCGTATAAATGTGGAATTTTGAAAAGAGTACTCAGTCCAATAAACTTATTGACAATAATTTTCCTATAAACGAAAGAACCAGAGACAACATTAGGCCTATTTCCAGGGAAGATACAGCTCTACTATTTTGTACCTGTTGAATAAGTAATAGGTAATAATCTAAATGTTATATATGGGACCATATATGGGCCCTTGTACTATCTCGATTAGTTTCAAAGTACTGCCCTATTTAGTTCTGACGAATAGAGAAAAATAAACAACCTTGGGCAAATTTTGAGTGGTTTGATATGCGGGTAGTTTGTAAATCCAAACGTGAAATAGGAATACCATGCGGAAAAAGCTGTCGATGACACGTTCTGGAGCGATGTATGTGCATTGATAAACCGGTTAGAATATGGCCTGCCCATATAGATATAGATATAGATATAGATATAGATATAGATATAGATATAGATATAGATATAGATATAGATATAGATATAGATATAGATATAGATATAGATATAGATATAGATATAGATATAGATATAGATATAGATATAGATATAGATATAGATATAGATATAGATATAGATATAGATATAGATATAGATATAGATATAGATATAGATATAGATATAGATAGAGATAGAGATAGAGATAGAGATAGAGATAGAGATAGAGATAGAGATAGAGATAGAGATAGAGATAGAGATAGAGATAGAGATAGAGATAGAGATAGAGATAGAGATAGAGATAGAGAGATAGAGATAGAGAGATAGAGAGATAGAGAGATAGAGAGATAGAGAGATAGAGAGATAGAGAGATAGAGAGATAGAGAGATAGAGAGATAGAGAGATAGAGAGATAGAGAGATAGAGAGATAGAGAGATAGAGAGATAGAGAGATAGAGAGATAGAGAGATAGAGAGATAGAGAGATAGAGATATAGAGATATAGAGATATAGAGATATAGAGATATAGAGATATAGAGATATAGAGATAGATATATAGATATATAGAGATAGATATATAGATATATAGATATATAGATATATAGATATATAGATATATAGATATATAGATATATAGATATATAGATATATAGATATATAGATATATAGATATATAGATATATATAGAGATATATATAGAGATATATATGATATATATATATATATATATATACAATTTATATAGATATATAAACGGGTAGCGAGCAAAGAAAAAGTGGCTGATGCCGGACTCGAACCCGCGACCTCTCGAATATCGTACGAGCGCTCTACCAACTGAGCTAACCAGCACCAATGTTGGTGGGCGGTCCACATATGCCAATTATCTATTGCTCTATGGGGCCAGGTCAGAGGCCAAACCATATCTGCCGAGTAGCCAGGGATCAAGCCCCGGTCAGATGGGCAATTTCTATGAAATTAATATTTTTAAAAAGTTGTTACGTTACGGCCAGCGATTCCAACTAAGCTTGGGCGATAACACGACAACATCGAGTATCGCGATACCTTTTTTTTATTCGATTGCGATATCGAAAACCTTTTTAAGTTATCGGTATATCGGCAAATCGGGAATAAAAATAATATCTCACGATTAACAAAATCGACATTGTGAGTCAAGTCAGAAATTCCATGTAAACAAAATTCTTTTCAGCTTTTGGAAGTGAGAAACAAAAACGAACTACTTCAATACATCGCAAACGAATTTGCGATTTATTGTAACGCTTGTAGAGGGGTACACACCTGTGGTTATCGGCGAAGCAATCATGTATCAATGAAAAAAATAATCGCGATATATGTTTGCCGAAAAATCGATATATCGTGGATGAAAAAAAATCCATATCGCCCAAGCTTAATTCCCACAGCGATATAATTTGCGATAATAATTTTGCCCGGGGAAATGAGGTTATTTTTGCTAAAATAAGCTGGAAGTTGATATAATGACCATTGAAAAGGCAAGTGATGGGTGATTTTATCACTGCTGAAGAAAATATAAGCACTTTGAAAATCATTGGGGTCATAACATGGGTCAAAATGTAGGGTCAAAGAACAAAATGGCAATATTTACCAATAAAATAGTGTAACGTGTTGTGAAGGTACCTGCTGAAACTAGTTTGGCTTGATTTTATGCAAAGCAGCACTTCTGAAGAAAATTGGAAGTGCGTTGGAAACCATAGAGACCATAACATGGGTAAAATTGTGGGGTCAAAGGTACAAATGTGCATATAGGCCTACATTGTATTTTGTCCAATACGATTGAAGTTTTTGGACATCCTGTTGCTGACATGCTGGTTTTATTTTATACAAAGCACAGTAGTGATGAATGAGTTTGGGGTCACAATATTGGTCACAATTTGGGGTCAAAGGTCAAACAATGCCAATTTTGACCAATACACATAATATAGCCTGTCTTTGTAGACATACATGTACGTGTAATTGGCTTGAAAGACCTGTGTTTCTTTTACAAATTATGTTGAAGAGTGATTATTACAGTGTATTTTTTCATAAGTTGATTGTTGTATCGTGGATCGGGGGTGCTTATACGTTCACGGTTGCTTTTGCGTAAATGTCAAATTGTCTCCTGTTGAACTCCACTGCTTGCAGAAGCCAAGCTCGCTGTTGGAGTCAGTAGTAATAATGTTGGTCTCTCATCATCTTCACTCCTCGCTCTGCTATGTCATTCAAATCTTTCTGCAACCATGACATCTGGTTCACAAGATCATGTGTCCACAGTAGAGGACAGCCAATTAGAACTTGAATGTGAAGTCCAACTCTGGCCCAATAAAGTGTGGTGTCCTTTGGGATGGTTTGGAAAACAGGTTTCCTCTTTCTGAGTTCATCTGGGGTTTCTGTGTTGAGCAACTTGGTTGCCATCAAGCATTTGATTGTTTTGGTCATTCTTGGATCTGTGCTGAACAAGGCGAATATGACGACTTCTTGAGTTAGGTACCATCCATGTTTTATCATCTTGGCTAGGGCTGCATCAGCCACCTCTTTATCTATTGTCTGGTACGGTACTTCATCATGTCAGCTGCAGGTTATTATTAGGTACATCAGTAACACAGCTGATGGCTGTCATCCAATGTGATGAGTAGAAGAGCGCCAAGAAACTGTTGATCATCTGCAGGTTGTTTGGTCATCATATCGTGTCTGCTACTGCCATCAGCCATCGTATCGCAATGTCATTCATTGAGGTTATGTCTTCCTTCGTCGGTCTTGTGCCATAGTAACAACAGTTATTCATTAGATGGTCAATGTCACATCTGTCCACTCCACACCGGCAACTCGCGTTTGTTTGATATCCCCAGTCGCATTTTGCAGCTGGTGTGACTGCATGTCCAGATCTTACACGGTTCGCTGTTCGCCACACTGGCCAGGGGAGATTATGTCCGGGCGGTAGAGTTTCCACCGGGTGTAAATCATACTTTTTGAGATTGCTCTGGTTCGTATCGTCATCCCAAGTGTCTTTCCATTGATTTATTCTCGCCGTTTCTGGTGTGCCTGTTAGAGGTGGCACTGTTATGAAACTCTTTCGCGATGAGAGACGAGCTACTACTGGTTCATGGTTGAAAACATTGTGTCGGGGGTCAGTTATTTGTTTCAGTCGCTCTTTTTTTGATAGTATACTGCGTCGTATACGAGGTGGAGCAATACCGCTGAGGTTGGATAAATCCTGTGTCGGGGTCGGTCGAATGCACCCGGTGACCATACGCAAAGTCTCGTGTAAAGCAACGTCTACTTCTTTGCTGTGTGTTGATCTTTCCCACACAGGACAACAATACTCCGCTGTGGATAGACACAGCGCCATGGCGGTGGTTCGGAGAGTACTGGCATTCGCGCCCCAGTTGGTACCGGTCAGTTTACGAAGTAGGTTGTTTCGAGTCGATACTTTTTTGCGGGTTTTTTCACAGTGTTTTTTGTATGTTAGCGAGCGGTCTAGAGTTACACCAAGATATACCGGGTTTTCAACATGCTCGAGCTTCACACCATTCCAAGTCACATTTAGTTTCACTTTAGCCTGTTTGTTTTTAAGGTGAAAGGCGGTTAGCTGTGTTTTTGTCGGGTTGGGTCGTAGAAGGTTTGCTGTGTAGTAATCTTGTAACAGGCAGAGTGATTCGGACAGTGTCTTTTCGATTTCATGAAATGATTGTTTCTGGGTGGTAATACAAAGATCGTCGGCATAAATAAAACTGTTTGTGGACGGTGGTGTAGGCTGGTCATTAGTGTAGATGTTGAAAAGTGTTGGTGATAGGACTGAGCCTTGAGGTAAACCGTTGCATTGATTTCGCCATCGGCTTTTTTTCCCATTGAGTTCTACATAGAAACGACGACATGATAAAAGTGTTCGGATGAATTTAGTAAGTGGTGCGTCCTCTGTTAAAAGAAATAGCTTTGTGAGCAGTAGACGATGGTTAACAGTGTCGTATGCGGCTGAGAGATCAATGAATGCCGCTCCTGTAATAAGGCCCAGTTCAAAACCGTCCTCGATGTGCTGTGTGAGATTCAGAACTTGTGAACAACAAGATTTACCGGGTCTGAAACCTGCCTGCTGTGGTATCAGCTTGTCTTCCACGATAGATTGTAGTCTCGTCAGTATCATACGCTCTAGGAGTTTGTATAACGTACAGAGAAGCGATATTGGCCGGTAGCTCTTCGGATTTTTAGGATCCTTTCCCGGTTTTAATAGAGCAATTACCTTTGATTTTCTCCACATTGCTGGTATTTGCTGGCATCGGATACAGTCGTTTATAAGTTCTAGCAACCATGACAGTGTAATGATTCCAAAATGTTTGATCATTTCATTGTGTATACTGTCTAGACCGGGAGCTTTTCCATTACACAGTAACTTGATAGCGTCCGTCAGTTCAGTCATTGTAAATTTGGTTAGGATAGTGTTATCGTCATTTTCGGATTGGAGTATGGGCTTATGTATGCGAAAGTCTCTATTTCGGTCGGGTTTTCCGATGAGTAGAAGTTGGTGGGCGACAGCATCAGGGGTTACATCGTACGTGGTGGCTGGTTTTGGCTCACCCTTTAATTTCGACAGTTTCTGCCAACCACGTTTACTGTTGTGTGTTAGGTTTACACTCTCAACCATGTCTTCCCACCGTTTCTGACGTTCATATTTGACCAGGTCGTTTAATTCAAGACCGGCTTGGATAGTCTCTTCACTGAAAGGGTCTTCGTCATAGAGGCGATGGTATTCCTCGAGAAGTTTACTAGCATCAGGTGTTATGCCAGGGATGTAGCTCGTGCGGCAGCCTCGTGGTATATTTTTACGGGCGATTTTTTGGACACTGTTCACGAAATTGTCGTAGTTTTGCCAGATGGGCGCGCCGATTGTGTCAATATTAACGTCAAGATCTTCTGTAAAGTCATCCCATTTTGCCTTTTGAAGATTAAAGCGTCTGCGGAAAGGTTGTTCAATCGGTGTTATCGCAGGCTTAATGACTAGTCCATGAGGTCGGTGTTGAGAACGTGGAATGTGTGGGAGGACAGTCCGTTAGGACATGTCACGGATTCGATTGGAAACCATCGCAAGATCGGGATTGTATCCTCTCTTCCATCGGCCGCTGTTGAAAGTGGCCGGTAGCTTTGGGTCGTGTGCGAGGTGAAACTGGTGCGCCGTGATCCACTCGGCAAGGTAAAAGCCGTTGTCGTCAGTGTTGTTGTAGCCCCATATATGATTGTGGCAGTTAAAGTCTCCAATTATAATGTTGTTGTGGTCAAAATCAAAATAGTTATCAGGAAAAGTCAAAGTTAATGGTGGCGGTTTGTAAATTGATGTAACTGTCAAATTGTTGAGTGTGACACTTAGAAGTTCAATTCCATGGTGTACCAGAGCTCGAGTACTTTCAGGTATTACATTTTCTTTGACTAGTATCGCACTGCCATGTTTGGCATGTTTAATCTCTGACACCAAAGTGTAGCCTTGGATGTTAATGGCTTGAGATTCATTGGCACGGTGTGTCTCTTGTAAGCAGAGAACAAAACAGTTATTTTTGGCACAAAGATCCGAGATCAGTTCCTCTTTTTGACTAGAGTAGCCTTCGCAATTAAAGGATACGATGCTACCGACTGCCAGTCCTGAAAAGGTCCCGTGTTTGTGACAGCCGGCAGAGGAATTGGTGGAGGTAGCAGTGATGAGAGAGTTAGCTTCCGACATCGTAGTTGAGGGCTATTCAGTCGTACTGACGGGGGACGCCGCATGAAGGCCTCTTTCGTGTCACAGTATCATACCTGGTCTCATCCCCAAACATGAAACTTAATGGAGTACATGTTAAGTAAGACTAATTGCGGTGACACCATGTGGAATCTCAATTGAGTAGTAATTAGTTCTGAAAAGAACTGGAGGTACAACTCGACGTTTCGATCAGTATGCTCTGATCGTCCTCAGGAGAATGCCGGACTCTGGAAAATGCTGCTGCTTAAGTAGGCTGCTGGAGGATCATCCCATGAATGGATGCTGGAGGATTAGTTCGTTGAGGCGCGCAGGCGGGAAACTGTGAGACTATGAGACTAGGATCCTAGGGGTTGGGGGAGAGGAGTGTGTGCTCACTGAACTGAATCAGTTGTTAACAAGCACAGGGGAAGGAGGGTGGTTGACTTAGGATATAGGGGATCCCTCAGTCTGGGGTGGGTTATGGACTTTGGATATAGAAGATCCTTCAGTCTGTAGTATAGGTCGCCAAATGTCGCTGATGAAGAAACCGATGTCCTGTACATGTTAATTGTCATCCATCTTGCCTGATGTATTGCGCCTGGTCTGCTAAAGTGGAGGAGGATGGTGGTGAGCTCTTCCACATCTCTGTAGTCAGCTTGGCGTAGCTTGGTAGGGTCTGGCTTGGAGAGGATGTCATTGAGCAACGTAATGGTCTGCTCACTCTTCTCCCAAAGCCAACTGTTCTGCCGGGTCCTAGTTGTCAGTGTGTTGAGGTTCTCCATGTCAATCCCTGACCAGGCTTCTTTCAACTCTTTGAACAAAGGGTTTTCAGGGTTCTTGTCATTGCTAAACAGCTGTTCCCATACAGCACCAACTATTAGTTCTAACACGCAGTGACGACAGGCCAGGAAGAATACTTTTCGTCCTAACTTCTTCTCTAGCAGCTCACTTGTGAATACCAGTGTTTATAGATGTGGTGTAGAATACAAATACCACTATCGTGTTTGTCAGGTCTCATGCTGTAAGCAGCTCAATAGATGCATCAGCTTGTGATAGGCCCTTGAAGTCACTGATGGTAGGAACGCCAAGTAATTACCCTCTTCATATAGCGGAGTACCAGAGACGAGCACGGCCATGATTTCCTTAATAGTTACTGCCATTGCAACATCTTTTACCATCTTTCTATCACAGTGTAGAGTACCAAATTAAGGTGGTCTCTCAATAAATTTCTCCATGGATATTTGAGATAACCTTTGGCGAACTACCATCCTCATCCAGCGTTGTAGAATCATTTGAAGTACATGTCCATCATCATCCATATGTTCTCCACCTTACTGAGCAGGTAAGATTACATTATTGGTTATAATGAGCGAGAAAAAGTGGCAGTCGGATACGACATTCTACCCAAATGTGATGTTGTCCAATCTATGGAAGGTTTTTTTTTAACTACAATATCAGTAGAATAAACAATTTCAGGGGTATGCACAACCAAATTTAAGTGGGGGAACAGGGAACCCACATTTATTAAAAACACATTTATATTTAACATGCAAGTGATAAAGGGAACACCGGATTTTTAACATCAAATAGGTTTGAAATGTTCCATGAACTGGGATTTTCATTTGCAACCCCCTCTCTCTTTCAGTAGTCATGTCATGAAATGGGTAATCACTACATGCATCCTTTATCATCTGTTTCATTGTGCAGTTGTTTCTTATCAATTCTGTGAAACATTGTGTTTATCTGAAATAAATGATCTTGCTTTAACTGATATTATTCCGGTGTTCCCTAAATTGTTTTGAGTAATATATATACATTTTTATTGCATGATGATCAGTCTGGATATTGCTAAATTTATAGGCGGTGTATAAAAACTAATAAAGCACTCAAATTTGCTTCAGCAATGCTGCTTTTCATAAAATAAATCCAAATCAAGCATTTACCATTTTTGACCTTTCACCCCAAATTTTTATCCATGTTATGACCCCTATGATTTTCAAAGGTTTCATTTTTTTTCTTCAGCAGTGATGCTTTGCATAAAATCACCCATCACTTACCTTTCAAGGGTCATTATACCAACTTACATCTTATTTCAGCAAAAATAACCTAATTTCCCCATTATTAAGAAGTCACGTGATTTCAAGGCTCTTCAGGGACCATACCCTACTGTCTGAGACCAAAACGGATATGATTTTTGATGTTCTCACATGCAAAATCATGGGAAACCAAGCAGTAGGGTACAAAAAGTGAAAACAGGTGAAATCTGAACCGGCCTTATCAGGTATAGGTCCATGGCAGATAAACCCCACTAAACACACCGCCTATAATAGCGGTTGTGCGAAGCAGGCTGATATATTGTATCGCAAAAATTCTTTCTTTCTTTATATCAGCCCTTTCTTTCTTCGGTGAAACGGTCACGTGACTAAAATAAAAATGGCCATAACTCTAAAACTATTCGGCCGATTTCAAACAAACTTTGTCAAATCATGGAGGAATATATTCACCATCGAGGCATGTTCATAGATTTTGGCCAACGGTCACCCAGTGGTCAGTAGTGGTCATTTACTGAATATTTACAAAATGCTTCTTCTCCCACATTTTGTGGCCTATTGCGGCCAAACTTGGACAGATGCACCATTAACCTGTGCTACATATGGGGTGTACACAGATTTTTGCCAGTGGACTTATAATGGTCACTAGTGGTCATTTCACATGCATAGCGAGTACTTGTGCATGAAAAACCTCGTTCCCAAGTTCCGATCGCCCTGATTGTATTGTGCCCGCTGCATGCGCAATCTGCCGTGTGTCGAGGTGGGTGCATGCCCGTGGTGTATTACGCGAACGTCGTCGCACCGCATTACTGGCCTGCTCGTTTCAGCTCCATGGTAAGATGTTCTGTTCATTAACTATACATTGAAATGACTCGGGTCCCTCATGTGTCAGTCTGTTCCATTTGAACGTTCCACCTGTACTATTGTTCGCAGTTGGTTCAATCATTGGGTGATCATGTAGGCCTATATCGATATGAAGTTACACACAGGCCTATGACTTTTTCAGATTTGTTTCGTTCTTTTTACAAATTCCCGTTTTATGACTCACAACAAAGGTATGTTTTCTTTGTTGTTGTATTCGGTTTACGTTAAGGAGAAAATATGGTGTTTCCAACCTAGAATTAGCTGCATGCGATAATCGTAGCGAAGGTTTGGGCTTTCACCAATCAATAACAAATAAAATGAAAGCCGCTACCTTGAGCAACAATCGTTGCAGCCTATTACTTTACGTGGAATATGAACACTGCATTAAGTTGAATTGGCAGTGGTGGGTCTAGTATTATTAACTATGGTGATTTTTAGAACTAATTACCACTCAATTGAGAATTTCGCATGGTGTCACCGCAATTAGTCTCACTTATCCTCTTCACCATGCAAAACTACCTAGGCCCTAATCTTGCTCGTAATATTTCTGATACTTCCTCTTCATTTATAGACAACCTTACTCATCCCAACCCCAATTCCTTATTTGTTTTTAGCCCGGTTACAGAACTTGAAGTGTCTGATATTGTGAATAGCCTCCACAATAAGAAGAGCTGTGGTTATGACTTTGTAAATATTTCAGTGGTTAAAAATTTAATTTCTGCCATTTGTAAGCCTCTCACCCATATTGTTAATTTATCTTTAGCATCTGGTGTTGTTCCTAACCAATTTAAAATTGCTAAGGTTATTCCAGTTTTCAAAAGTGGGGATGCCGATTGTGTTAATAATTATAGGCCAATTTCTATTTTATCGTGTTTCTCTTAGATTTTTGAAAAATGCGTCTATACACGTACTATTAAATTTCTTAATAAATTTAATATTTTAATGAATTCACGTGCCCAACATTCGACAATCCATGCAATTCTTAATTTCATTGATAATCTTTCTACTGCTATTGATAATTCTGAGCACACTCTAAGGATATTTCTTGATCTTTCCAAAGCCTTTAACACTATCAACCATGATATCCTCTTATACAAACTTTCTCATTATGGCATTCGAGGAGTATCCCTGGAGTGGTTCAGAAGTTATCTGTGTAACAGAAGTGAGTCTGTATGAATTTATCGGTAGCTCAAATTCAATTACTATGTGGGGTTCCCCAGGGTTCCATATTGGGACCGTTATTGTTCATTATTTATATTAATGACTTTATCGAATCATCCAATGTTTTTTCTTTCATTTTGTTTGCTGACGATTCTAACTCATTTTTGTCTCATAACAATTTAAACACTCTCGTTGATGTAGCTAACAGAGAACTCAAACTAGTTTCTAGGTGGTTTAGAGTCAATAAATTATCTTTAAACATCAGGAAAACTAATAGTATGTTTTTATTTTTAGTAATCGTGCAAGTGCACTTCCTCGTGATGTTGTGATCGATGACACAGTCGTACAAAAAACTGAATGTGTCAAGTTTCTTGGCTTATTTATTGACTGTAAAATCTCTTGGAAAATTAATGTTGATTTCCTGTGTAAAAAAATGCTCGAAATATTGGTGTGATTAACAGAATTAAAACCTTTTCCCCCGCATATGTATAAGTTACTCTATACAATACGTTAATTTTGTCTTATAATTATATAATTATGGTACACTTTCCTTGGGCAACTGATCCTCCAGCCTTCTCAACAGACTTTTTCTACTTCAAAAAGAGGGCTTTACGAATAATTAATTTTGTGGACTTCTATGCTCATACTGACCCTCTTTTTGTTAAATGTATGACTTTAAAGATTCATGATAATTATTTCCATCAGCTTGGGTCCCTTGTGTATCAATCCCTTTATAATACTTTACCCCTTTCCGTTAGCTCAATATTTACTCAAAATATTGATGGACATACTCACTTTACTCGGCAAACCCTGCAATACCATCTCCCTTCTATTAAAATTTCATATGCTAAAAAAAGTATTGAATATGAGGGACCGAATCTGTGGAATTCTTAAGTGGTTCATTGAAGAGTTCCAAAACATTTCAATTTTTAAACACTCTTACAAATCTGTTCTACTAAGTAGGTATTCAGAGTCCACCTAGAGTACAAGTGTGTCCAGTATACACCTTTAAGCAAATGTTTCTTCATTCCTTATTTGATTCCTTATTTGTCTGTGTCGTCATTTGTGTCTTATGTAACTTTTTTGCGATGCAGCATGTACAGGGAACATGGTAATCTTGTTGTAAATATTTTCATTGTTATTCTCTGCCCGTGCCTGCATAGGGACCCCCATGTACATAAGCTTTGCTTCTAATGGGCCATTCTGCAGATTCACTTAGTTTATGAGGGACTCGCAGAGTTTGTTCAGTTTCTTTTGCAATTCTAACATACATGTATGTATGATTAATTGAAAATTTCGTCATAGATAGTTTTTAACCTACTAATAATGGAAGCATCAAACAATGTTTTGGGGGCTCTCTCATTCGCCAACTCAAAAGTAGGTGGGCTACGTTCTTCAATATTTGAATAATTGATGCCTTACCACTTGTTCAAGTCTCTATACTATAAAGCTGAACCTGCACGCGATCAATGCCGCACGTTGCGGGCACTATAAAAAGTGCTATGAGACTGTGGGCTGCAGACAGACAGACAGATACGGCCAATATACAGACTTGATCTCAAGTCTATGCATGTATTGTAATGATTATTTTATCGCAGTTTTATTGATTTAGCCTATGGAAAGTTCTGTGTGTTGGACTTGTACCTGGTGTAAGGGTATGCTATTTGGATTTTGACCAGAAATGAAGAGAATGAGAGAGGGGGGAGAAAATGGTCGTCGTTTTGTTTATTGGCAGGTTAGTCGTTATTGAGTGAATTATATTGGAATTAATTAACAATTAAGAATAGGATATAGTAAAAAGCCATTATAATATTTTGAATACTGTCACCTGTCATCTCCGTCACTCCCGTCACAAATGACAACATTAACACACAATGTCACCTGTCATCCCCGTCACTAATGACAATAAGGGATCCTACATTTGAATTTGAGTTATATAGGAATTATTAAGTCAATTGAGAGTAGGTTATTGTATAAAAAAAAAATCCATTATAATGAAATGCACACTGCCACCTGCCACTGATAAGGGATCCTATATGTCTCGAGTGACAGCGCTGGTGTCTAGTCTGACATTGGCATGGTCACGAAGGGTTTGCTTGACTGCATGTACACCTTCTGTTGAAGAAACAATGACGCCACACTTGCCTTGTTGTACCGATCAGCTTCCAAACCGAAAAGCTTTAGATGCCGTTTGATGCAGTCCTTTCAACTCTGTTCAGGACGGTCCCTGTTATGGTTGCCATTGATGAGTTTTCCGAAGACAATCTGCTTTGGCTGTCGGTGGTTATCCATGTAACAATTACGGCCCAACCAACGTAAATGACTTCAACGGATTATTGACTGGATGAAGTGAGATTTGGAAAGTTTGTCACAGATGGATTGGTGACTATTTTTGAAATAACGGTAATATCACAAGACAAAACAATACTCGATGTAGCAACAACAAAATGACGCAGAGAATACCGATTTGTCAAAAAATAATTACATTAAATTTAATTAAGAACAAAGCCAATAGCGGAAAAGCCAAAATAATATGTATAAGTATAGCACTAGCAGCAGATATGCATTAATTATTTTAAATAGCAGCTTTAAACTCAAAATGAACTCAAATCTGAAAGTAATATAGCAAAATAAAGCATGATAGCATGAATGACAACACAACTGGCTTTATACAATTAAATGAGTTTTGTTTACATTTTTTTTTTACATTTTATTTATTTATACACGAATAAACATCAATAATAGCATAATACAATAATTAAAAGTAAAAATATGTCTACTGTTTTACATGAATGTCGTGTGAATAGAGTATGGCTAAAATTAAGAGATCAACTATAGATTATATAATCTTTCTTTAAAAATAGTTATTTTGTCAGACTCTCTGACATCCTCAGGCAATGCATTCCACAATTTTGCCCCGTCAAAACGAAAGCATCTTTTGCCAGAGTTTGTATGTGGACGTGGCAAAGAAATTTTGGTTGACGAGCCTCTGAGGTTATATTGAATAGCTTCGGTTCTTCTTTCAAACATTTTAGTCAGGTACTCTGGGGCAAGGCCATGCAGTGCTTTATAGACCATGACTGCTTTTTGAGTGGCCCTTTGGGATTCTAGTCTTTTCCACCCTATGTTACTCAGAAGCTCGTCAACATGTGTATGAAATGGTAATCCAGTTAGTATGCGGGCTGCTCTGTTTTGTAATTTTTGTAGTTTATCAGATAGCCCTTGATTTGAGTTTCCCCAGATGCAGCTACAGTAGTCGAAATGAGGCTGAATTAGTGCCCTATATACACTTAGAAGGGTCGAACGAGGAACAAATGGTTTCATGCGCTTTAGCGCACCTAGACCAGAAGATATTTTCTTTGTAAGTTTTTCAATATGGGTGTTCCACGATAGACATTCGTCAAGGTGAACTCCAAGGTACTTTACTGACGAAACTCTCTTTATGACCTCATTACCAACTGGAAACGACATATCAGTAGGAAATTCCTGGAGTCTCTGGCTTGAACCAATGAGTAGCATCTCTGTTTTTGACGCGTTTAGTGAAAGTTTATTAGCTGCAAGCTATTTACTCACTTCAGTCAGATTATTCGTGACAGACTCGTTAATTTCTTTTGGGTCGTTTCCAGTAGTGGTGAGGGTAGTGTCATCAGCGTACATACGTGTAGTTGCATCTGGCAAACAATTAGGTAAATCGTTGATGTAGATGAGAAATAATAGCGGCCCTAATATAGAGCCTTGAGGTACACCACATGTTACTGACTTGAGAGTAGAATTTTTACCGTTGACACAGCAGCTTTGTTGTCTATTGTCTAGGTATGAGACAAACCATTGCAACGAAATGCCTTCAATACCATACAAAGCTAATTTTTGGATTAGAATTTCATGATTTACGGTATCAAAGGCTTTTTTTAGATCTAGAAAAGTGATAGCATTAACAAAGCCGTTGTCGATGTTTCTGTACCAGTCATCGGTAGCCTCAAGAAGTGCAGTAACTGTGGAGTGGAGTTCCCTGAACCCAGACTGAGAGTTTGTTAGAATATTATTACTTTGTAGATATTTATAAAGTTGCTCAAATACAAGGCGTTCAAATACTTTAGATATTGCTGGTATTACAGAGATTGGTCTGTAGTTGTTTGGTTCAGACCGGCTATCTTTCTTATAAATAGCGCACACTCTTGCTATTTTCCACTCTAAAGGAAATATACCTGATTTGATTGAGAAATTTAAAATATCCGTAATAGAGTCATAAATAATATCAGCTGCCTCTTTGAGCAACCTACATGAGATGTTGTCCAGGCCAGTAGCCTTAGAGATACTTAGTTTTTTAAGAGTTTAAGAACTTGAGTATTGCTTACTTCTTGGAGATAAAATGTGCAGTCAGCTTTATCGAGATAATGTTCATAAGAGACATCGCTACGAGGAATAATATCAGCTAATTTCGGACCGACACTCGTGAAATGCTCGTTCATAGTCTCCGATATCTCTTCAGGATTAGTTATAACTTTATCGTTGAATTTTAACTCGTTAATGGTAGTCGAGGGGGATTTCCTGGAAGTTAATTCATTAATGATTTTCCACATTTTTGATTGGTCACGCTCGTTATTCTTGATGGAAGCATTATAGTAGTCTGCTTTACATTTACGAATTAGATTGTTAACGCTATTACATGCTTTTATGAAGGCTAGCCAGTCATCAGAAGCATTAGATTTAATAGCTTTAGTCTTCAGTCTGTCCCTGTCAAGCATCTTTTGTCTGAGGTCGATGGTTATCCAAGGACTGCGCTTGGTTTTTACTCTTCGGCGTTTAGTGGGGGCATGCCTGTCTACAACTCCTAGAAATGTAGATTTCCATGCCTCCCACATTTGATTGGGATCATTTGATTCATATATGTTGCTCCATGTTTGATTACGTAAGTCATTCCGAAATGCCAAACTACTGAAATTATTAAAACTTCGATACTGGGCAAATCTGTGACCCGTCTTTGTGTCTGAGGTTAATTTACGGTAGGCATATATCATATGATGGTCACTAATGCCCAGAGTAAGCACCCCAGAGCAATTAATTTTATCAGGAGCATTAGTAATTACGTGGTCAATTAATGTATTAGAGGTTTCAGTGATCCGGGTATTATCGTTAATAATCTGACTTAGACCATATGTATTATTAACGCGAAGTAGTGTCTTAGATATATTATTATTAATAGACGTCGACAGGTCACAATTTGTGTCGCCTAGCAGAAAGAGGTCCTTGCCTTCAGCATCGATGCTACCCACTAATTTCTCATACTGGATAAAAACATCGATACTGGACGAGGGGGGCCTGTACCAAGTACACACGATGAACGGTTTGCTGCGAGGCTTATGTATTTCGATACATAGATTTTCCAAATCTATTAGATTTAGATCTGACCGGACCGCGAAGTTTATGTTAGATCTGATATATAGTAATACGCCACCCCCATTACGGTTGCGATCCCGCCGAATTATTTCGTAGCCTGTAATTCTGCAATCATTGTCACCAATATTTTCATCGAGTTTACTTTCATTAATTGATAGAATGTCTAATTTAGTATCCGCCATAAAAACCCTTAATTCATCTAGATGCACCATCAGACTATTAATGTTTAGACAAGCTATTTTGAATCCACGTTCATTAGGTAGAGAAAGCGATTCGGGCCTAGGCGGGTCAGGGCATATGGCAGATACTGTGCTATTTCTATTGTGTAAATGTGGAATGCACTGCCTGATAGGTGAGTCCGAAGTTCAATTACTAATATAACTAATAAAATTATCGGTCATGGCTGTGTTTCCATCGGACAATAAATGTAACCCTCCCCTGTTCAGATGTTCCACTTTAACATTCCCATGGCTGATGATGTTCCGCTTATTCTGTCTACAAAGTTTGTTTAAAGTTTTGTTTACAGAATCGACCTTGCTGTTCAGTGAAGGGTCAGCACGGGTAATAAGCTCAGAAACTGTTACCTCTGTAGATGACTCCAGCTCGATCCATTGTGCCAGGTTTACAATGCTTTCAGCCACTGCTTTAGGGTCATTATCCTTTAGGTCGTTTGTACCACAATGGAGGATTACTTCATCCGGATTTTGGTCGAGAGTAGGCTTCACGTAATGCGTCATCGCATCAGTCGTCGCTCCGGGAAAAGCACGAACAACCACTCGACGGCCCGTGGCTTTACCTATGTCCCATCCGCGTTGGTTTTTATCATCGAATCCCCGATGATGACGGTACACGGCTTGGGGTCGTCGTTTTTGGAGTTCTGTTGCTTCTTTTTGCTTTTTCCTGCCCGTTCACTTGACTGAATGGAACCTTTGTTTACTGGTTGGGGCTTATCAGCTTTTTTCTTTGCACTTTTGTTTTTGTTTTTGTTCCGCCCGACGACCTCCCAGTTATTATTGTCCCTGCAATTATTCTCTTCGCAATTGATTGGGCCATTCGATGGTGTTATTGTTGTTTTTGACTGTATGGCCTGTTGGTCTTCATTCAGAAGCCGAATGGCGGTAATTAGGCTGTCTCTTTCATTCCTAAGTTGAACGGCATTGTTCTCTAACTGAGTTAGCGTATGATCATAAATCAAAATAGCGGTGTATGATTGCAGTTTCATTGCTGAGCTGTGCCCAAGCCATGATCCCTGTGTTAAAATAATCAAAAATGCAACCCACGTTATAGTAACACATATGTCTTTTTTAACGAAGCTCGTCAATTCACATTCTTTGTATGGTTTACTTGATTTTCCAAAATGAATTTCAATCGTTTTGAATATCGATCATAATTTAAAAATACAAAAACATCAACTGTTATAGTCCAAACAAAACCATCACAAAAGTTTTGAATGTATTAGCCATGTTTGGTATACTTACAGGAGGCTGAGAGTACCATACAGTGAACCTCCTGGTTCAGCTTCAAGGAAACGGATAGGCGCGCTAAAATGTAGTACGGCATGGGATTTAATTGACATGATGTGAAGCACATGGGGTGGTAGGCACAGGTGATCATCAGTAGACGCTTCGTCCTTCGAGTTCATCCACTCCCCACCATGTCAATTAGTACTCCTCCGTACCCCCGGCCTTTCCCATTATATACTCAATAATTTACACAAAAGAAACACGTAGAGATAAATACTTAAAATGACTAATAGGGAAAAAAAACAGTCTTTTCCACCGGACCATTAACGTTAAGTGATTATCTCTTTGTTGAACATGTAACATCTCTACGTATACTAACAAAAAAAAGAATGCGCGACCCCAAATACACGTTAAAACTTAGTATTATATTCAGGTGTAGTTGGCACCTTTGACATAACTCCCCACTTTTAGATGTTGCCAACCATCTTTACTTTAAAGGTGACAACACACAAACTTAAATTTCCCATTGGCTTAGTTTACCTCTTCTGGGCATCGGCTTAAGAAATCTGCGCCAACATTTTTCGCTTCCCTTAATTGCTACAACTCTATATCTATATGGTTGCAAACTTAATGCCCAACGCATTATTCTGCTGTCATTTTCGTTCTGGCTAAATACATAAGCGGTCTATGGTCCGTTTCAAGAATAAACTCTTTGCCATACAGATAAAAATGAAATTTCTTAATTGCCCATACAAGTACCAAACATTCTCTTTCTATTACGGAATAATTAGCTTCTCTGGTCAGAAGTTTCCTACTGGCATACTGAATATGAAATTTAACACTATCTATGTCTTGTACCAAAAATTGGTCCTATCCCAGTATCGGAAGCATCGGTTTGGAGAATGAATAGTTTGTCAAAATTTGGTAAATGTAAGATCGGTTCTGATGCAACTCGTCTTTTCAGTGTTATAAATGCCATGTTTTGTGCATCTCCCCCAATCGACTTTATTTGGACTCCCTTTCCTTGTCAAATCCGACAAAGGAGCAGCAAATGGCAGAAAAGTTTAAAATAAATTTTCTGTAAAATCCCACCAATCCCAAAAATGATCTAACTCGTTTCTTTGTTTTAGGTTTTTCTGTTATCAAAACCTTTCCAACATTTTCTGGGTGTGGTTTCATCATCCCCTCTCCTATTGTATGTCCAAGAAACATCAGACTTTTGAAACCTATGTAACATTCAGATGGTTTTGCTATGAGTCCTGAACATCTCAGTCTTTTGAGTACTTATCAAGTGTCAAAATGGGATCTTCCCACTTCTCTGAATATATCAAAATATCATCAATGTAATTGATCACGTTATGAATTCTACCAATCCCTCTCTCATAAGTCTAGAAAAGACAGCGGGTGCATTTACCATTCCAAACGGCATGACTGTAAATTGATATAGGCCTTCTGAAGTTACAAAGGCCGTTTTATCGTTGTCTTCTGGTGCCATTGGGATTTGCCAATATCCTTTGGTTAGATCAAGTTTGGAAAAGTACTTGCCATTAGCAACCCTCGAAAATAAATCTTCAGTGTTTGGTATTGGTTTAGGATCAAATACAGTGATTTCATTAAGATGACGAAAATCTATACAAAATCTATTACTACCATCCGGTTTATGTACTAACACTACTGGTGAGGCATAAGCTGATGTTGATTTCTCTATGACTCCTAATTTGAGCATGTTGTCCACTTCAGTCACTATTGCTTCTCGCAGGTGGCACTGGAAAAGGTTTTGACATGATCTGTGTACTTTTCATTACTTTGACAGTATGTTCTACCAATGTGTGCGACTTGGCATGTCTGTAGTAGTGTGGTAGATGGGGAACTGGGCCAAGTACCGAAAAATAGGCGTGTCTGATAAGATTTTAAAAAGTAGGAGGAGGGGGGGTTGGTGTGGGATGAGGTCATGACGTCATCCAAAAAAAAGGATGACGTCACGCATGCGCGTTAGAGCATGAAAGGTTGTGGGTAGTAGTAGGGGAGATGTATTTTTAGAAGAGGTATATGTAAGTTGGTGTATAAAAAATCGCTCAGAATATATGTGAGGAAAAAATATCACCAAAAAAATTGATAAAAAGAAAAAACTAAAAAATTTAATGTAGTATAATATTGAAAGAGAGAGGATGGAAGAGACAAGAAGATATTTATCGAAATGGTCATTGCGAGAATTGAAAAATTTTACCAGAGAGCATAAACCAATTTTTATACTGCGAGATAGTAGAACGAAAACAATTAATAAACGGTCTTATTACGAAGCGGTAAAAAGATGGTTCCGTCGTCATAAACAAAAGCCATTGTATAAATTAAATTTAGTAGAACTGAGAGAGCGTATAGCGTCTGAAAATATTGAGCTACCTCAACGCGGCATCGGGAAAAGAGGTCAGTTGTTAAAAAAAGACTACATCACCGCCATTAAAAGGTTTCACGGTCAAGAAGAAGAGTCGAGATTTAGCGCACAGACTGACGGTAGAAAATATTTACGTGAACGAAAAATGACCGTTCCGCTTAATCATAGCAAAGAAAAAGATTTAAACATTTTTTGGGAGGTGGTAAAACCAAAAATTAAAGCCAAGTTTGTTTTAGACTTGAGAGAATACAAGTCGTTTAAGTTTATGATATATATACGTATTAAATTACTTAAAGAAAAACTAGACGGTACAATCGATGACGAGGTTTTTAGTTTTCATAATAAAAGTCAAATTGTTTTATTGAATTTGGATGACATTGAAAATATATTTAATACCGTTTTTTCACAAATTCAAGAGATGTTAGAAAAATGGACGCAAAGGGGTTCAGGGTGGGAGATTGATCGTATCGTAGATATGAGTATAACCATGGAGGAAGAATTCTTCCTCCATGGTATAACTTACGGGAGATATCAACCTTTGAGAGGAGGTTCTTATATCGAGCTACCTATTTACATAAAAAAAAAAAAAAAAGGGCATCAACGTAAAAAACAAAGACGATGATTGTTTACGATGGGCGCTTCGTGTCGCTCGTTTTCACATGAACAAAGAAAATAATAAAAATAGAACATTCATATAGACTCTCAACATACCCGACGGAGGATGGTTTAAATTTTGACAATATTAGCGCTCCTACACCAATCAGTCAGATTAAGCGAGTAGAGAAACAAAATGTTATCTCGATAAACGTTTTTGGTTACGCTGACGCGGAGCGCGAATCAAAATCAATACTAGTTTACAAACTTAGCGATCAACCCGCGGATATAGATCGTATTAATTTATTATTAATTCATAAAGAAGAAAAAGAAGGTAGGCCTACTAAATCTCACTACGTTTGGATTAAAGATGTGAATAAATTACTTTACGATCAAACGAAACATCACGAACGTAAAAATTTTTGTTTGAGATGTTTACAGGGTTACTCAACGGAAGCGTATCTTGAAAACCACGTAAAAATGTGTAAGGGAATTAACGACAGACCGTCAACGGTCGTTATGCCTGAAAAGGGGAAAAAACGATACGCTAAAATTTATAAATTTTCATAAAAAGATGAAAGTTCCTTTCGTTATATACGCCGACTTTGAAAGTATTATAAAAAATGTTAACGATTTGAATTCTACAAATACTAAAAAACTGCAAGAACACGTCGTTTGCGGTTATTCGTACGTCATCGTTCGGTGCGACGGTGAAACTCGTTCTCCCGTTGTTTATCGAGGAGAAGATGCCGCGGAGCATTTTTTTAACGAATTACAAAATGAAGAAGAAAATATTAACGAGATGATTAAAAATCCTAAAAAATTGTACATGACAGAAGAAGATGTAGAAGATTTTAAAAATGCTAGCAAGTGTTGGATATGCGAAAAGAGATTCTTTGAAGGTGATGACAAGTTTCGCCAAGTTAGAGATCATTGTCACGTCACCGGTAAATATAAAGGAGCGGCGCATTGTAAATGTAATTTGCAACTAAGTTTAAAACCGGGCAAAACTTTTATTCCGGTCGTATTTCATAATTTGCGAGGCTACGCTTCTCATCTCATTATGCAAGCCGCGAGTCTTACGCGAGGAAATCTAACGTGTATTCCAAATAATATAGAAAAGTACATATCTTTTTCAATCGGGCAGCTGCGATTTATCGATAGTTTTCAATTTTTACTAGCGTCGTTAGATAAACTCGTAGAATCAAACGACGTTTTTCCAATCGTTAAAAAGTTTGAACCCGATTTAGAAAAAGTAAAACTTGTTAAAGCAAGGGTATTTATCCTTACGAGTACATGGATAGTTTTGAAAGATTTGAAGAAAAACAACTTCCTCCGATAGAAAAATTTTATAGTCGTTTAACCCTCAAGTAATAATAATAATAATATGTGGACTTATATAGCGCACGTATCCACCAACTAAGTGGTGCTCAAGGCGCATTCTTTTTTACGTGCATTACACAACACACGGGACCTACGGCTTTACGTCCCATCCGAAGGACGAAGCAATTATGGTTAAGTACCTTGCTCAAGGACACAAGTGTCATGACCGGGGCTCGAACCCACACCCTGCTGATGGCAACACCAGAACTCCAAGTGTGGAAACTGCCAGCAGCCTACTGGTCAATTAAGCGTTTTTGTTAATTATTCTGCGTATGAAATTAGTTGAAACCCCATTTTCCTTGACTTTGTACATTATACGCTTGAGAAACATATTGCAGAGTTTGAGTGGCCACCATGCAGTCGTTTAGTAGTGGCATTGTTTACAAGTAGGGTCAGGCGAGGTCAGCTCTCCCAAGGGATTTCCCCATTGAAATTGTACACAAAGCAACATAATCCTTAGAGGTAATTGACCGCAGCCGCCAGACAGGCTACTGTCAACGAGCGTTTGATACATTGTACGTTTTTTATGAATGAGTTGTTTACTAATAGTCTGTGGGGGGGGGGGGGGGTAGGGGCGGTGCTTTGAAGCAAGCCTGACTGAAAACAGCTGTTTGACTTGGCTGTAAACGACTGTTTGACTCACGTGGCGTGAAGGGAGCAATGTCTGGAAGTAATAATTGTTTGGCACGCTCTTTGCAGTCAAGCATAGCGTATCTAGCTATAAACGGAGGAAGAGTAGGTTTTGACTGCCCATTTAGCCACCCCCCATCCCCCTTTTTTTCCATGGTGGGAGGTGGGTTTTCAAAGTGTAAACATGGAGCTATAAAAAAAAGGATGGTGTAAACAAATGAGTGGACCTTGAAAATGCCAGGGGACATGGTGGACAGACATGATTTATTCAGCTCTATGGTTTATTACAACAGTCGTACGGTGAGACAAGGGACACTGAAGGGGAATCTGGTACCCTGTAGCTCATGTAACCAAAAATAATAACAAACATAACAGGGGGTTATTTTCGGACATAAAGAAAAAGAAAAACCTACCCCCCCTGCAAAAAATCATGAATCCTCCCCTGAAAAGGGTGGAAATATATTATGGGAATTCCGACGCGGATCCAGGGGTGGGGGAGGGGGAGGGGGGGGGGGCAAAACCCCAAATAATACAAAACATAACAGGTGGTTATTATCAGACAATTAAAAAAATGAAAAACTTGACCCCCCACCCTCCCCCCTCCCCCCCTTAAAAATTCCTGGATCCGCCCCTGAAATGGTTATATACAACCTCTAGACCATCTGAAAGAATTTGGGAATGCTAGGAGTCCGATTATGCACCGGTATATGCCCCCGTTCATTGAGTTACGCGTGCCAGTTGTCGACTGGTAGTTTTTGTTATAGTAATCAAAAACGGCACGCGCGCACTTAAACAAGCAACATATTACCGAAGAACAATACGAGCATGCAAAGAATGTTTATAGCAAGTTTGATTGTAAAAATTTAGGAGACTATCACGATTTGTACGTGCGTACCGATGTTTTGTTATTAGCGGACGTGTTTGAAAATTTTCGTACCACTTGTATGAAACAATACGATTTAGATCCAGCTAATTATTATACGAGTCCGGGATTGAGTTGGGACGCTTTATTAAAACATTCGAAACAAACTTTAGAATTGTTTACGGATGTTGATATGTATTTATTTATAGAAAAAGGCACTAGAGGAGGAACGTGTATGACGAGTAAAAGATACTCTAAAGCAAACAATGTACATTTACCTAATTACGATAAAACAAAACCAACGAGTTACATTATGTATTTAGACGCGAATAATTTGTACGGCTATGCGATGAGTCAACCTTTACCAACGGGTAATTTTAAATGGATGACTAGTAAACAAATTGACAGACTCTCAAACAAAGGATTAATAAGTGGAAAAGGATGCATATTAGAAGTTGATTTGGAATACCCTAAAGAATTACACGATTCTCACGATACATATCCACTCGCGCCAGAGAAATTAACGGTACCGAAAGAATGGATGAGTGAATTTCAACGAATGTTATTAAACGACAAACCCGCTCCAAACGTTGAAAAATTAGTTCCTAATTTATACGATAAATGCAACTACATACTTCATTATCGTAATTTACAATTATATTTACAACTCGGTATGAAACTAACTAAAATTCATCGAGTTTTAGAATTTGATGAATCAGCATGGATGAAATCGTACATTGATTTAAACACCCAACTCAGAAAAAACGCAACGTCAGATTTTGAAAAAGATTTATACAAACTGATGAATAATTCAGTTTTTGGAAAAAAGATGGAAAATGTACGAAAACGCGTTAACGTAAATTTGAAGCGATTAAACGATGAAAAAGCAGAAAATCAAATTCTTAGATTAATCGCGAAACCAAATTTTGCAGAGGTTAGGATTTTTGATAACGATTTAGCGGCGGTTTACATGCATAAAATAAAACTAGTACTCAACCGCCCAGTATACGTTGGAATGAGCATTCTTGATTTATCTAAACATTTAATGTACGATTTTTATTACAATCATTTAAAAAAGAAATACGGCAACGAGTGCAATTTACTTTACACGGATACGGATAGCTTGTTACTCGAGATTCAAACGCAAGATGTTTATAAAGATATGAAAAAAGACAAGCATTTATACGATTTTAGTAATTATAAAGATTATTTAAAAAATAAATACGGTTACAAAGTAAAATTACATTACTCTGACGCTAGCGAAGCCGAGCAAGCGCAGCTTAAGATTGAAACGAATGAGGTTTTTAAAGAAAAAAAATAAAATAAAGAGTTGTATAATTTTTATTACAAACATTTAAAAAAGAAATACAACGATAAAGTAAAAGTACTTTACACGGATACGGGTAGTTGCACTCTCGAGATTGAATCGAGAGAGGTTTATAAAGAAATGAAAAAAACTAAAGATTTATACGATTTTAATGATTACAAAGGTCATTTTCTATTTTCTGAAGAAAATAAAAAAGTGATTGGTAAAATGAAAGACGAGACTGGGGGAATTCAAATCTCCGAAATTGTCGGTTTAAGACCAAAAATGTACTCTATACTTTTATCGAATGAAGAAAAAAAAAGAAAAAAAGCCAAGGGTGTTAAAAAACAAGTTTTAAAAAAGAAAATTAAACACGAAAACTATAAACAAGTTTTATGCGATTTAAAACCATTACATCACCCTATGAATTTTATTAGAAATGAAAAACATAGATTATATACAACGCGAGTAAATAAAATATCACTATCTCCTTTAGACACAAAGAGATATATTTTAGAGGATGGAATACATATTTGCTCTTACGGCCATTATAGCGTAGCCGCTAAAGCTAGTCTTTGCGACTAATTACCACTTAAGATAAAACGGGTGGATTTTCTGTATCTCGAGGAATAATTTGTAATTCTTCTCTTACAAAACTACGAGCGAGACCCGCGTCTACGCCTGGCGTCGCAGATGCTAAATAATACAAGATGGGCTGATTCGCAGCTTTCATCGTTTTAGCTAATCTATAATTTTTTATACTCCATATAGGATCGTTTCGCGGCGTCTCGTATCTTTTTCACCTTCACCGGGTGCGTATAAATATCGAACTAAACTGCTAGTTGGGATTTTTTTTTCATTCTTTTTACTGATAGCTGGTGAGGCTGGATTTTGCTCGACAGCGGGTAATTTAATCGCGTCTTTAGGTTTTAAATTTATGAGTCGCGTCGTTGAGTTATTTCACGCTTTTACGACCGCGGGTAATCTTTTAACCCATTCTCTATTTCTCGTACTCGTCGCTATTTCTTTAGCATATTGATGAGAAAATATTCTTTCACCCAAAGTTCTATTAAATCGCTCTACTATACCTTGAGCTCTATGATTCCCAGCTTCGCTTCTTTGGATTTTTACAACATGTTTACTCATTAATACGTTTACGCTAGACATAAATTCTTTTCCAGGATCGACTTTTAAAGTGTTTGGCCAAGTGAGCGGCGAACGTTTATAAATTTTTTCAAACGCGTTACCGACTTGAACAGCGGTTTTATCGGTTAACGGTTCAGCTTCATCCACAACGGCTGGCTTCATCCACAACGGTTAACGCGTACTTGTACGTCTTTCTAGTTGCTCCCCTACCGATCGTATCGTGTGGAAGAAACAATAAAATCTGCTTGATGAACCTCATTTGGTTTTTGTAACGTACTATTTGAACTGGTCGGCCTAGGAATGTATTTAGGATATGGTAAATAAATTTGCCACAGCGCTTGCTTTTTTATCCACCGTGAAACTATTTTTTTATTTACCTTTGTTTCTTTAGCTAATTTATTAATCGCGTCGAGACCTTTGTAGTATCCTTTCGGACTATAATATACATTTTGTAGCTTTAGTCTCGTTCGTTTATCCATTTTTAATATTGTACAATATATTTTATTCCGTAGAATTTTTAGGCATGATAGAGGATGGTAAAATTCCTTGATTAACCAACCACATTTGAGTCATTAAAGATAATCCAACCGTTGTGGTTAGTTTTAGCCCGTCTTTTATATTCAATTTTCCTAAATTGGCTGGTTCTACGCTTAATACTTTTTTACCGAGCATGCTGTATACAACGGTAAAAAGTCCCAAAACGGCACTATGATAGGCTGAATCGGCGATTGTTTTTGTATCCATCTTATTTTATACTTGTCAATATAAAATATTTTGAATTTTTTTTTTTACCTCTAGCGGTAAAGCTATTACATTTCAAAAACAGCGAGTTTTCTCGTTGACGGTGATGGTGGGGTATGTTTAGGGGGTGCTGGTGTTGGCGCTGCTTCGCTAGCGTGCGCGGGTTTAGACGGCGCTGGCTCTTGTTTACTAAAAAAGTAATAAGCACCCAAACCTCCAACGAACAAGGCAATAGCGATATAGTAGTAGTTTATTCCAGAGCTTGTTTCTTTTTCAATATCCGCTGTGTAACGAGTTTTGGATGCGCTTGAGCCGCGAAGCGCACCTTTTTTTAATTCTTATTTTTTCTTTTTATTAAGTTCGGCGAGTCTTTTTCCAGCCGCGACTCTGTTTGGGTTTTTATCTTTTACATCGTTTTTAGTCGGTGTTTTCGTTACCGTCGATGGTGATGTGCTCGCTTGGCGCGGTGAAGCGTTTATCGTCTGTTTCGCATTTTCCAACTCGTTCGTCTCCATCGCTTTTATTATCTATACAAGATTCTTCTTTTCTTTTTAAATGTTTTACCGTAATTAACATTGTTGAGAGCGGCGCTACCAACATGCCGGCCGTACTTGTAGTATATTTCACACGCTACGGCAGAAAGCATGCTCGAAATGAATGGATCTTTTTCTAAATCTGAAATTAATTTACCTTCATCGTCAATTTCAAAATGATGACCGTATAAATCAATGCGATTTAAACTAAATCCTAATAATTTGGCGTATAATGTTAAAATGGCGCTACCTAAAGACTGCGTTATAGCACGACCGTTATATCCGTAGACAAAGCTTCAATGTCGTTGACGGAATACTCTTTACCAATTTTTTTTTTTGAATCGCCTCCCGCTACAACGGATAAGAGTCGTACATCTCGTTGCTGCTGCTTCAACAGCAAGCTATCACTCGTATTATCATCCACGGACGCTAGCGAAGCTGGTGGGCTTAACATGGATGGATTTTCGTTTAATAGTTTGTGAACTTGTTCCATTTATTATTAAATAGCTATTATATTTTTTAATTTATCTAAAAAAGCTAATAATTGTAACATTTTATTACTATTTAAAATTGAAACAACTTCTTCTATAATTCGTTTTGTTTTATTATTATTAAAAAATAAAACAAGTTCTTCCATAAATTGTTTATCGATATAGAAAAAATGGTTTATTATTTTAAAATCAGCGTTGGTATTTAAAAATTGTACTAGTTCATCTTTTCCCTTTTCAGTATTTAAAAGTTGTTTAAGATTATATAAAAAAATCATTTACTTCTTCAGGATCTATATTTTTTAATAACTCTTTTACGCGTTCAGTATTCATATTTATTAATAGATCTTTTACTCGTTCAGTATTTAAAAGTTGTTTAAGATTATATGTAAAATCATTTACTTGTTCAGTATTCATACTCATTAATAGATTTTATAATATTTAAAAAAAATAAAACACTAACCTACAGGTAACCTATAGATAACCTACAAGTAACATACAAGTAATTGCTAAGTAACCTATAGATAACCTACAAGTAACCTACAAGTAACATACAAGTAACATACAAGTAACCTAGTCACGTATTTCATAATCGGTAGGTTGGTCCGTTTTTTAAATCAATTTACAATGTTTAACTCGTTTTAATTTCTCACGCACCCGCTCTCTCAACTCAGCCGTTGGTATAACATCATTTTCTCGAAGGCAATCTTCAAACGAATCTCTATCTTTACAATAAAATAAACACACCCATTTGAGTTGCTCTCTAAAATCTTTCAATACGCTATTATATTTTTGTGAAATAACCCAACAGCTGTGATTGACGTGTCGGCCGCTAAAAGCCAATCGTATTAACGCATTCGTTTCGTCTCGACAACAATTTTTATATCGCAAATCTTTACTGGCGCTACAATCATCGACGATAAACAACGTTTCATATCCTTTGAATATGTCGCTATACATTTCTATCGCTTTGTTTAACGTATAATCTTTTAAATTATCAACGAGCAAGTGCTCGTCGTTCCAAATCCATTTTCTATTTTGAAACGCGTCGTTGTCGCCGATGGTGGGACATAATATCACGATCCTTTCGAAATGTTTTAAATATTCTTTTTGTAACAAATTTAAAACAAATTCAGTTTTTCCGCATCCGGTTTGACCACAAATTAATGCAGCGTGTGGATATTTAGGCAACATTCCCTTTTAGTATTAGTCGTTAATACTAATAATCAACAGATTCAAAACGTCCATTTCTTATAACGAGTTGCGCGTCCATGATAATAAAAGTGTACATGTACAAGTCACCCGGGGCTTCCGCTTCATTATCAATTTGAATGGTAATTCCTTCGGATAAGTTTTGTACTCGTCTTCCGCTTCCGTGTATTTTATTGTCGGTGCTCGTTCTCATATCTAAAAATAAACCGTATCGTTCGAGTAAATAATCGGCTTGTTTGACGTTGGATAAATCTAGAGCTTTAACGACTTGTATAGCGTGTTGTTTGCTCGAATCACCGAAATATTTTTGAATTTCTTCCCAATGTTGATACCTTCTCATTCCGTGCGCGTAGAGTTGATTAGGAACGCCTTCAATCGTAATTGAAACTTTATCAATTTTCGGATTATAAAATGTGTTTGATTCTTTTACATCAGGTTCTTTGAATAAAAACAATATTCCTTTCATACTTTTTGCGGGAGTATTTAAATTTATATTCCACGTCGTATCACGTTTGTTTAACGGGGTCACGCTCTGTCTTAGTACGCGATCAAACAATATCGACAACCGGTTGCTATATTGATTTTTAATCGTTCGTCCGAGTTCTGGTATATGAAAGATTTCAAATTCTAAAGAAATCCCACTTATGATATATTTTGCATTATCATCGGTACTTTTAATCACGCTCGAAAATTCATTAAACACGAGTTCATAAGTCAATCGATCTCCGATCCCCGATTGATAGTAGGGCTGATGATCGGTCAACAATTCAAAATCAAGCGGAATGTAATATCTATTTTTATACGTATCCGCGATAGCTTTATCTTTTCCTCCATTACCCGCGGGAACCTTATCGCTAGCGTTTATTCTTAATTTAGTCGCGTTAGCATTTTCGATTCCTTGGTACGCTAGATTGTCGCGTTGAGCTTTCGTTAACCATTCGTCTTTATAACAATTGAATACATCCGCATCGTCTAATGAAAATATTTCATTTCCTTCCATTTTAATGATTATATGTTTTACGATGGCTCTACCTATGTTTTGTACCATCGTTCTCGTATCATCATCCGTAGAAACAAGTTGTATATTGAAAGCTAATCTAACCGTATTTGGAACGATGACATCGTTCATTCCTAAATTTGGAAAACGAACCGTCAACAATTGATTTTCGGTAATGGTACTCGGATTGTTTGTAATGACGACTTTTTGACGCAATCCTGTTATACCTCTCGGTTCTCTCGTTCTTCTGTATGGATCGAGTACATCTCCGTACGTATTACTAGTCATATTTTATAGTTTGTAAATATAAAATATTTTGAAAAAAAAATTGTTTTAATAAAAAGTAAAATGACGTCTATAGCGATGATGATTGGAGGCGCGGTAGTCAACGCGTTAGCTTTTTCTGGATCAATTGTTTTATTTTCTCAAGGTGGTCATGAAGAGCAAAAAACACACGATTTAGCGATGGAACAACTTTCGAAAGCTAGAGACGAATTTAGTAGAAAGCGTTTAAAATATCTAGATTATTTAAACGAAAAAATACAAAAAGAAACGAGCGCTGTAAGAACGTTCAACAACATTGATGAAGCGATGAGAGAATATTCACGAGTTACGGGTGAACGAATAAATTTACCGAAAGATTTATACAACGAACCACAACTTGAAGATTTTTACGTTCCTAGCCAAGATCAAAAAACGCGAGAAATTGTATTTATCGTAATAGGAATGAGTATAGTGGGCTACGTGAGTTATAAATTATTTAAAAAAGATAAAAAGTAATTATAAAATGGCGGCAGCAGGAGGAAAGTACGATCTTATGGAGTCGGATCCGTTATTAAAAAATCTTGACGATGATGATAATGAATTAAGTGTAGATGAATATAATTCATCCCTTGAAATGGAAAGCCAAAACAATTTAGAAAGATTAGAAAGATTACGTGGCGATGTTCCTTTAACGATAACATCATCAAATAGTCAACGAGTTGATGATTTTTATACTAAGGTTAAAGAAAAAGGCTGGAAATTAAACAAAGTTCCAGATTGGGAAAAATTTCACGTACTTAACGATGGTATATATTATAGAGACGATAATGGATCAAGCATCAAGTTGACGCTTGATAAGAAAAACAGAGCCTTTGCTGCGTTAAGTACAATAGCCGGTAGAGCTAGAACACTTGGTTTTAGTGAAGTTAATTTCATGAGAGGACAATTAGGTATAAAAGACTGGAGTAGAACCAAACCAAAAATATCACCTGAGATACAAGAAGAAGTGGATAAAACTTTTAAAAAGCTAGAAAGTCCATCAGTTAGAAAAAAAGCAAGACGAAAGTTACCAACGCCACCTCGTAGAGATATACTGCACGAGTTACTAACTACGCCTCAAGAAGAAGAAGAAGAAGAAGAACAGTTTTACGACGCCAATGATATTGAAATGAGTGATCTACGAGCAAATAAGGCGTTAGATGCGGTTGAAAAATATATTGGTTTTCTCAGTCAAAACGCGGAAACTCGTGAAGAAATAAATGTATACCGTGAATTAAGGGGTTACGCGGATCTTATGAAAACAGCGCAAGGACATAATTTAAAATTTGAAGCTGACTTGGAGGCGCGTAACAAAGAATTAACCGATATTAGAAATATAATCGCTAACAATGATGTAGGAGATGAAAATGCGAATGAGCAACTCGTACAACGAGAGCGAGAATTATTAGACGAAATATCAGTGATTAAAGAACAAATTACCAAGTTTGATGGTAAGAGTAGAAGTCAAGTCAATAGATTTAAAGAAACGTTATATAAAATGAGATATATAGACGTAACGTTGGGTGAAAGAATTAAAACTCTATTTAACGAACAAGGTATAACGATCGTTAGTATATTAACGGCCTTTACTATGACCATTACTGCTATCGGCGAAGCAATCGCTTTAATGGTAAATTCAGTTTTACCAAAACCCGCACCACCTAAACCCGCACCACCTAAACCAACACCACAACCTACGCCGAGTGACGGAGGTGTAAAAGAGTGGATACAAAAAACATTAAAAAATCTAGCGAGTGTATTAGCTAAACTAGGAGCAAAAGCTTTAGCCGCTTTACCGGCTATTATCGGATCGGTTATAAGTTGGTTATTTAAAACAGCTTCCAATGTGGTCACGTGGACGGCGGAACATTTGTGGTTAGCTTTGACGGGGGTTGGAGTACTAGTTTTAACTTGGGTGCAGAAAAAACTCTAAAATAGCAATTCATAAATCATGACGCCTAATCCGGCTAAAACCGCGAAACCAATAATTAAAGCATTTTTTTCTTCTTGGTGACTAGCTGGAGGAGTATCGTTCGATTCTTCTAAAGGGTCTTCTTTTATTGTAGGCTTTAAAGAGTCTTCTTTTATTGTAGAGGGAGATTCTAGATCATTAGATTCTTCTACAGCTTCGCTAGCGTGCGCTTGCGCGGCGGAGCGATTAGCGGACAACGGCGGTGATTGTAAAGGTAAAATAGGAGGAGGAACGGGTTCTGAATTTGTATCTAAATTTGAACCTAGATATAAATCACTTGTCGCGATTAATATATTATTGTTGTATCCCACGTACGTACCTATTCGTAAATTCATATCACTCGGCATCATGTATAAATTTTCTCCGATAGCAAAGTTTAATTGAGAACGAGCGTATTGTAAAACATCTTGATATCGTTGAATAGAAGATTGTAAATCGACCGGAGAATCAATCTCGGCATCCACTATATTTATAAATTCACGCTGCGCGTCTAAACCGGTGCCGGGTGTAAGAAATCCACTTTTAACTCGTGCTTGAGCTCCCAATATCGCGTAGACGTACGTTCTTATAGAATCGTTTATGCGTTCTGTACCGACATCCGTAAAACCTTGAGCACTTGCAGCTTTAAAATGTTGACTATCTGAAGCTGTCGCTTGAGCACTTGCAGCTTTAACTATTTTTAGTGCTAAATTTTCAATCTTAGTTTGAGTCGATGTCATCGAACCGAATATAAATTTAGTCCACGCTGTTTCAACGCGTTCAGATTGTGAAATGTATTCAACAACGTACGAACCCCCAATATCATTATCGCTATTCGGTTTCTGAAGAGTAACATTTTCTTTATCAAAATCCATCATTTTCTTGTTTTGATGACGTAAATTTGAATTGTCATAGTTTTTCCCCGGCACTGGAATGTAGCCGTAAATGTTCCGATAATAAGCCGTTCCCAATCCGTTAGAGTAGCTATCTACTCGTTGTTTCCAATTATCCGATATTGCGAGGTGAAATTCATTACATAGTCTATTGTACGCGCTTACGTCTATTGTTGTCAAACGCGTCATAAGAATTTGATAAAGATATAGGACAGCTCATTTCTTTGAGCATTCGTCTAATTTGATAATAAACGTGAAATCAAAAAAAAACTACGAATCATCAAGTTTGAATGTTTTAAATGTTCGTAACCCACGCCACATCTCGTTGTAGCGCAATACGTTACAAAATTTATTTGATTTTGATAAAATTTGAGTGGGTTAGAATGCCAATCATTTACAATCTCGTTGCTATCAACATGAGGTAACGTATATTTTTGAAATGGATTAACGAATCCTGCAAGAAAAAACTCGTTCTCGTTGACGTAAATATTTATATTCGTCAAATCGCTAGCATTAAAATTTTGAGGCGCTGTAAAATTTCCAGATTGCGGATACCGTTTCGATAAATTACTCTTAAAAGCTAATGGAAATGTCATTTATTATATTAAAATTATAAACTTTTAATAATAAAATGTGTCATACCTTTGAAATCGAAATTGAAAAAAATGATGGGTCGTGATGGTAATCTCGCGATTATATTACATAGCGTAAACATTTGGGTGGGATATTACAACGTGCGTAAAAAAGAAAGAATAATTTATCGTACGACGGGTGAGCGACAAGATGTCGTAAAGTTTGTCGAAGCGGGGCTTTACAACATGAACTAAATTATCGTGATTATACGGCCGACGTTTATTATATTCCTTCTCCAGCGCTAAATAATGTATTTTATTTCATCGATGATGAAATGTCGCATTTAAGATACGAAATGTGTTTTAAAATGCGAGGTGTTCAAAAAGTTTTTGTAGAGGCGACCTTTTTCGGCGCGCTAAATTCTAAAATCTGTTTTAAAATAAAAATAGCAAGTTTACCGTTAAATTAAATTTTAATTTTATACTATAAATATGGCGAGCATTTATGGACCTAGTCGAACGAGCAAACAAGTTTTGCCTATTACATCTAACAATCCATATGGACATATCGATGATTTTATAGGAAAAACTGAATTATATAGATATAAAGATATAATTTGGTTTATTTGGGCAGGTGATGAAGGTCCATTTTTTGGTATGTCTATACCAATAAATTATACAAGTTATTATAAGATAACTAGTAATAATATTTCACATTCATCTATCTCAAAACGAGAAATAAAAGTAGTTTCTCACATTGGTCTTACAAATACCAGATTTTCTCAAGAATATGATTTTAATAATGAACCAAAGTTTTTAGAATGCGGTATTTGCTTCAAAGCAGAAAACACTGACTTCAACGGACATTTTTTTGCTCAATTTGTTTTTTTCAGCTCTCGAGATACTGGAGTCTGTTATGATATAAAAATTAAAATATTTTACTATTAATAGAAAACAATGAGCGTACCTATAAAAACAACGAATGTACTTTATCCAAATTTACCGTCTATGACGGATGATGCTAAATCATTTCGATTGCAAAAAATCGATAACATTCAAAAAGAAATTTTGAAAGAGAGACACGAACGCGAAGCCGTATATAAAAAATATAATAAAATCATCAACGCTTGTAGTATCATAGAAACTATCGTTGAATTGGGCTGTATGGGGGCAGGAGCCATCGGAATCGCCAGTATCGCCACCGTTATAGCGAGTCCAGTAGGATTTGCTTTAGAAGGTTTAGCTTTGGGGTTGGGTGGTGCAGCGTTTGCTCTCAGATACATCAAATCTAAATTGTTTAAAAAAGCTAAAAAACACAGTGAAATTAGAGTTTTAGCCGAAAGTAAACTCGACACCATCAACAGTCACGTTTCAAAAGCGATTGAAGACAATGTTATAAGCCAAGAAGAATTTAATTTAATCGTTAAAGAGCGAGAAAAGTACTCTGCGATGAAAGAAAATATTCGTACCAACTCTAGCAAAGCCGTAGCTTTGCCGACTAAAACAGAGGTCAAAACCGCTAATGTAGATGTAGAAAGAAAAATTCTTATATAAAAACTTTTAAGTTTATAGTAGCCTTGTCTGTAAATAAATCTTATAATAATCAAAAACCCGCTTCGCGAGTAGCGGAGCGGGTAAAAACGACTAATAGACCTCCCCGTACGCCCCTAGCGGGGCAGATGATATAATTTAAAAATTTAGTCGTTATAAACGTATAGTCTTTTCAACCAACTCATTCATTACTAAATTATAATCTCGTCTAGCTTTCCCTTTTACCTGCTTAAAACTTTGCACATTAAATATCTTTGCGCATTTTGTACATAAACTTATCGGTGTTTTTGTACCTTTTTTACATCTTCTGCACTCTGTCGGTATACTTTTTCCACGTTTTATTTTACCACGATGTAAAGCGCAATAGTCCACATTTGGTGAACTAAGTATACAACACTTGGCTGTTTTGCCGACTAATAGCCATTTGCAAGGAACGATCACTTTTGTTTTTTTTTATCATTTCTATACTTTCTCTTCACTATTCACCTATATAATATTTTTCGTTTTTTTTTATTTTATCAATTTTTTTGGTAATATTTTTTTAGTGAGTTTTTTGGTGAGTTTTTTGGTGATATTTCTGAAAGGCCTTCTTCGTTTTCTAAAAAGCTTTCGTCTTTTATATAAGCGGAAATTTTTCCTAAATTACCTACCGACGCGGCAATTTTTAATGGATATTCTTCAATATTAGGCGCGTAAAATTGTATTTGTTTGTCTAAAGATGAAATTTTTAATAAAACGCTAAATAAAGCCACCGCAAAAGTAGCCATATAAGTTGGCTTTTGTTTTTTGTCCACGTTGCCCAATTCTAAAGCTATGGTAAAAAGACTATTGTTATCGCTATAAAAACTAATGTAATCTAAATTGTGCATGTTGATGTCAATTTTTGTGCCTACTTGCGACATTTTTTTAAGCTTTAAAAAATCGCTACTTTCAACTATATAAGGATATGCATAATTATCATCTGGTAATTAAATTGTTTTCGTGTCAACTGTTGTATTAATGCTTACGCTGTCAATTTCTCGTTGTTTTTTTACCACACATTTCGACTGTGCAAGTTTCAATATGAAATCGTTCATTTTTTACGTAAATAATTATTGGAACTTTTCGTTTTATGTTACGAATCATTCTTTGTAAATGTTTTAAATTAACCATAAATTCAATTGGACTTTCGCATTTAAATTCAAAAAAGAATTATCGGTTTAATACTATATCAATTAGTATTCTTTCCGCTCGATCCATCGCGCGATAATAAAATCCGTTTTCATCTACATGTACTTTAAAATGAGCCTTTGTCTCAATGCCTACTAAAATATCGATTAAAATTTTAAACGTATAGCCCGATTTAATTTTAAAATAAAAATCAGTCATAGTCTTTCTTATTTTTTTTCGCAGCTACAGCGTTTGGGTTATAATCTTTAAATTTCATATCGCTCAACAAGACGCGATGTTTAAACATAGTTTTTGGAACTGGTGTTATCATTTCATAGCTTTTTACTTCTTCCATAATCTCTCTTTCAATATTATACTACATTAAATTTTTTTGTTTTTTCTTTTTATCAATTTTTTTGGTGATATTTTTTCCTGACATATTCTGAGCGATTTTTTATACACCAACTTACATATACCTCTTCTAAAAATACATCTCCCCCTACTACTACTACCCACAACCTTTCATGCTCTAACGCGCATGCGTGACGTCATCCTTTTTTTTTTGGATGACGTCATGACCTCATCCCACACCAACCCTCCTCCTACTTTTTAAAATCTTATCAGACACGCCTATTTTTGGGTACTTGGCCCAGTTCCCCCATCTACCATACTACTTCTGTCATCACGTCAGAAAATTGACACATAAGTTTCTGTACATTTTGTTGTTTCTCTAGTTCGAGCTCTTGATTAATTTGAACATTGTCATGTGTTTCCGTTTGCTTAAGAGGATAATCGTCATCTTCCATGATAATGTTAGCTCCTCCTAACTCATCAACATCACCTTCTTTGTCACTAGTATTTACATAATCTGAACCTTGTCTATCCAAATACTTTTTGAGTAGGTTTGCATAATAGATCTTTTCTTTTCCCTTAATCTTAACCAAATGGTAATTTTTCTTTGTTACTTCATATGGTCCTTGCCACTGGAGTAGCAATTTACTGTTGCTAGTGGGACGCAAAATCAAAACTTTGTCTCTCTCTATGAATTTTCTATCTCTTGACTTTGTGTCATAGTATTTCTTGTACCTTTTTAGCAGACCGACTGAGTTGTTATTGGGCTACTTTACAAGTATCTTCCAGTCTTTGCCTAAGATCTACTACATACTCGTATGTGGTTTTTACTTCCTCATCTTCTACTTTACCCGACCACAATTCTTTCAATACCATTAACGGACCTCTTACAGTTCTGCCATAGAGTAACTCAAACGGGGAAAATCCTAAACTCTCCTGTGGGGCTTCTCTATATGCAAATAGTACTGCCGGTCAGTATTGATGCCAGTCATTCGGTTTTTCTTATCACAACCACTAACCCGTTACAGATTGGATGATAAGGTGAGGTTGTCAGTTTGTTTTTATTGATAACAATCGTCATAAAGCTGTCATAATTCCCGATGTGAACTGAGACCCTCTATCTGACAATATCTCATCCAGAACCCCGACTCTACAGAATATTTCTAAAAGAGCTTCAGCTACCCGTTCAATCTCGATACTACGAATTGCAACTGCATCTGGATAGCGAGTCGCATAATCTACAAATGTCAAAATATACTTATTTCCTCGTTCTGTGATAGGTTGTATTGGACCCACCAGATCAACGGCTACCCGCTTGAATGGGGTGTCAATTAACGGCATTTCATCTAAGGGGACTTAGGTCACTTTACCCTTCGGTGTTGTTCTTTGACATATGTCACATGATTGACAATATTGGCGAACATCAGCATGTATGCCTGGCCAGAAAAAAAAGTTTGCTACAGTTCGGTCTGTGGTTTTCTTAACCTTAACATATCCTGCTAGGGGTGAGTCATGTGCTACACTCATAACTTTCTCACGATATATTTTTGGAACCACAAGCTGTTTGACAACTTTACCAAATTGTACCTGGGGAGACTGAAAATCTCTATACAACAACCGATTCCTAATACAGTACCCCGTCTCCATTCCTCTATCACTTACAGTTATTTCACCTTTTGTAGCCAAATCAAATAATTTGGACAAACTATTGTCCTCTTGTTGGGGTTTAATCAACTCTGCTCTAGAATTTGATATCTGAGGTATCTCACTGACTTTCAGTGGCTTTAGTGGTTTTAACTGCTTTGCTTTAGATGCACGAGTCTATACTGCATTTACCTGTAGTAATGGTATTTCTACAGTTTCTTCTGATTGCCGGGACCACTCATTATCTGGATCATTAAGACCCCTTACCCCGGTTACATTACCAATAATATAATACCATACAAAGGATTTTCGATAACTACAGCCTCAACTTCACCTACATAATACGGAGTGTCAATAAATATTTTGGCTACTCTGCCTCCCGTACTGTTCCATCTAACAAAACGCATCTTCAACCGGTATATTGATCGTTATTTACCAAAGTACGTTTAACAACTACTGTGCTACAACCACAATCTCTTAGCACTGGTACTATGTGATTGCCAATCCTGCCCTGTTTTACTGGCACATTCTCGTCAAATGCTGGTTGACTACTGGAAGCTCATCTCCAGACTCTAACCTAACATAATTACATGGGAGTCTGGTATACTCATACCTAACTTCGTTTAACTCGACACAGACACCTAATGTTAGATTGGCATCTTTCAGAGGTGTGTCTGTTGTAACTTATTTCAAACCTGAGGTTTTATAGGTTTGTGGTTAACTTTTAGCTTTGCCCCTATAGTTCACAGCTATGTGTCCTATTTTACCACATTTTCAACACTCGCGGTTCGTTTACATTTCCTTTTGCACCTCTACTGTCTATTAAATGACTTTTGACCATCTTGTGGAGTGTCGTGGCCGAGCGGTCTAGCTTACCGGACTCACGTTCTGGTGTTAGCAGCAGAATGTGGGTTCGAATCCCGGCCGCGACACTTGTGTCCTTGAGCAAGACACTTAACCATAATTGCTTCTCTCCACCCAGGGGTTAAATGGGTACCTGTGAGGGCAGAGTTGGTTGATTAGCCCTATATGCGCTGTAATGGCAGCAATTGAGCTGTATACTCCCCAGGGAGCTGAGATGGTTTCAGGAATGATTTATGAGCCTTATGAGCAGGGGTAATAATATGATGCGCCTTGAGCACCACTCAGTTGGTGGATACGTGCGCTATATAAGTCCACTTATTATTATTTATTTTTTTTTCTTTTTTTTTTCGTTCCATTGGAGTCATACAACTCCATTTATTTCACTCAGAAAATAATTTATAACAGTTATACATACCAGTAATACAAAATTACAATAAATAAAATATTACATTAAATTACATGAGAGGAAAGGTTAGAAAGAAAACAATATTGCCTCATCTTGGATTCTACAGAGAGCATTATTTTTACTGTAGATTGTGTTAAATTCATACTTTGACAGCCTCTTTTTTTCAAGGGTCAAATAAACTTTTAAATTCTTTTTGTAGATTCTAAGGAGCTGTGAATGTCAATTGACTGTTTTTCTTCCAGATTCAGACACCTAGTATTCCAAATAATTTTGTGAAGTTTGGCTATTAAAAACAAAGGAATATCAGTCACATGTTTCCCATATCCTAAAATTCTGTTACTGTCATTTAGAAAATAATACGGATTCCCCGTGTAAACACGCAATATGTTTTCTATAAATAACCACGACGGAAAAGTTTTACAGCAGTAAATAAACAAATGCTCTAAAGTTTCTTTAGAAAATTTACAAAGACCACATTTAGTTTCATAAACCTTTTTCATTTTGTACAATACATCTTTAGTTGGCAGAATCCTATGTCTTAAACGATACCATAAGTCTTTGTCGTCATGATCTAAGATCTTACTACAAGCTTTATGCCATATTTCTTTCCAATTAAAAGGAGTTTGGATGTTCAGTTTATTTTGCCAACGACTTTCTACACTGCTGGGAATATAAGCATCTTCAATCATATTAATATATGTATCTTTAACAGTAATTTTTGATATTGAGAAAAAAACATCGTTTCTTAGTTTGATATCCAAAAAATTGCTGAAATGGTTGGCTGGCCCTTCTCTTTTTTCGTTGAAGAATTTTTGGGCGATACGATTCTTTAATCCAGCGTGGATTCTACCCGCATTTATTGGCCGAATTTTGCATTTCTGGGCTAAGTTTTTAATAGTTATCAGACGATTTTCTTCTAATATGTGTTTGAATTGGAACATTCCAAACTTTTTTAGAATTCTAGTGTCAATACTTTTATTCCCTTCAGTTATGACAGTATTATTCCATATTGGAGTTTCAAAAGCTTCATTGAGGCAACTCATATGGAAGGAGATCTTGCCATTTAATTTGTTAAAAGCATTTATAATTTCTCTATAAAAAGGAGGAGTACAAGGACTTATATGCTTACACTTGCTAAAAATGCACCACCCCAGTCTGTCTTCACCACTGGCTCTATTAATCCAATAGTCAAATAATTTTGCCCATTTACCTCGATTTTGTGTGTATCGTTGAAGCCATTGTAATTTCAAGGCTCTCAATTTGAAAACAATATTTATTACCCCCGTTCCTCCCATTTTTGAAGGGCTATTAACAGTGGCTCTTTTCATCCTGTCGCCCTTGCCAGCCCAGTAAAACTTCCATATAACGTCATCAAGTTTTTTTATCAGATGATCAGGGCATGAAAGGATTGACCCATAAAAGGCCAAACTACTACCAATTAGACTATTAATAGCTATAGCGCGGCCCTTCAAAGTAAGGGCCCGTCCTTTCCATCTATTGAGACAATAATTGATTTTATTGATTTTTTTCATCCCAATTATCTTCAGGTGTAACTTCGTTACCAAAATATATTCCCAAAATTGTTTGTTTATCATTGCACCATTGAAAATTTACTGGTTTGTCTATTCTGTTTTTCCATGCCCCGAGCCAAAGACCAGTGGTTTTTTTAACATTAATTTTGGATCCCGATCCTTCACTGTATGTGTAAAATAATTTTTCTAAAACATTGAAATCGTTGTTACTTGTAACAAAAATGTTCGTGTCATCAGCATGTTGTATAATGGTTATATTTTCTTGTGTGGGTAACATAATACCTTTGATTAAATCATTTTTTCTAATAAGATTACTCAATCCTTCTTTATATATTGCATATAACAAAGGAGAAAGAGGACAACCTTGACGAATTCCTCTCTTTCCTTGGAAAGGTTCTGTAAAGAAATTATTAACATTTATAGTAATTAAAGGATCCGAGTAGAAAGTTTTAATCCAGTTAATGAGTCCCACAGGTATATAAATTTTTTCCATAATGGCATACATATATTTCCATTCTATTCTGTCAAATGCTTTCTCTTGGTCCACGCTGATAAGAGCGGCTTCTTTGTGAGTAATGTTGATGTAGTCAATAGTATCTCTAATTGTCATTAAATTTTCCTGAATACTTCTTCCCTTCACCCCACAAGGTTTGGGATTCATTAATCAATAAAGGCATGAGTTTGGCCATTCGTTGGGTGATAACTTTTGATATAATTTTATCATCAACGTTGAGTAAACTAATAGGTCCAATTCTTCAGATAGTCTCTTTCTCCTTTATTTTTATATATCATTCTAATCAGAGCCATGTTCATTGACCTTGGCAGTTTCCATTAATATTACAATATGTCACTACATCAATAAAATCATTTTAATAATATACCAAAATGTTATATAAAATTCGGCTGTAAGCCCATCTAAACCAGGCGCTTTGTCCTTAGACATTACTTTAAGTGCATTATATAACTCCTCGCTACTTATATCATTGTTCATTTCAAGAATGGTTTCTTCGTCAAAAGAAAAGGAATCTACCTTATCTAGTATTCTATTCAAATGATGATTGTTTATACCTTCAGAGGAGAAAAGATTGACATAGAATTTCTGGACGTGGTTCATCATATCATTAAGCTTACTTATAATTTCCCCCTTTTCATCTCTAAGACGAGCAATATTATTTGATTTTTGCTGTTTTACAGCTGAAAAAAAGGTTTTGCTTGGTTTCTCACCATCAATGTTTTGATTAATGTGTAATTTGAGTTTAGCTTTTTCCCATTCCCGGTGTTCGTGAACTTTAAGCTTTCTCTCGATTTCAATAAAGTGGCTTTTATCCATTTTACCCGGAATATTTAAAAGGTTTTCTAATTCGTTTTGAAGATTACATTTCTCTTTCTTTTCTTCATGTTTCTTCCCATTGCTATAATCCTTTATAATTTCCTGTAATCTATTTTTGCCTATATCCCACCATTCAAGAATGTTAACATTTATATTTTTGATTGGTCCAGAATTTCCAAAACCATTCTATTCTCCTCTTACATTCTTCATCTTTAAGAATCGTATTATCACATATCCACCTTCCCTGACCCAAAAGCATAGACGAATTCTCCAGTCGAACAATGACTGCTCTATGATCTGATAGACCGGTACTTTCAACTGACATTTCTTTTATTTGCGTTATTAGATTTTCAGAAACAAAAACATAGTCTATCCGACTAGTTTTATTCAAACCTTTATGGAAAAAAGTAGGGTTGGTAGGATTGATATTCCCTCCAACGTCAAACAAATTATTTTCATCTAAAAAATTACTCAAAGTTTTGGAACTAGAATCCTGAATATCAGTGTTTATTTGACAATTGAAATCACCGGCTATAATACAGTCATCTTCCATGTTTCCTTCATAAAAGGTTTCCCTAAATTCTTTAAAGAAACGGTTTCTCTCCGCATTTATGTTAGGGCTGTATATCGAAAACAAAGATACTTTATGTCCGTTTATTTCTATATCTCCCTTAATCCATCTTCCTTCTTTATCATGACTTTCATTAGAAATAGTTAAACCACTTTTATATGATGTTAAAATTGCAACCCCTCTAGAGTTTTTCGTGCCATGGCTAAAAATAACATTTCCTCCCACTGCTTGGCCCAGTATGTTTCATCACACTTTTCACTGTGTGTTTTCTTGGAGGAAAACTATGGCTATTTTCTTTCGGGTAAGATAGTTGAAAATCACTTCTCTTTTCTGGCCACATCTGAGTCCATTTACATTAAGAGTAGCTATGGTTAGTGCCATCAGAATTGAAATAAAAACACTAAAAGAAAACATTGTATTAAGAATTTTGTAAATTTACCTATCATTCTTTCTTCCCCTCCCTCTTCCTCTTGTTGGGTACGAATCTGAATGTTGAGTACTGTCCCGATATTGTGTTACTGTTGCTCCTGTACCTCTCTTCCTGAAATGTTGAACCCCTTTTCTAATGTATGGAACAAATTCTCCGTCGTCACCCTGTTTTTCAGAGTCCGTAGCATTTTCGGAATCTCTATCGTGTTCCATGTCTGATTCATCAGTTTCCTCTTCATCTTCTTTGGCGAGTTTACCTGCATCTGACTGTTCTTCGAGTTTTCGTTTTCTCCAGCTCGAAGGGGGCAGCGATTCTTTGACGCTTTCGTCCCAAAAACCCCGTGGCTTCTCTGCTGCTTTTTCCTGTTTCTTCTCGTCTCTTCGTCCCCTATGCCTCGCTTCAGCTGGCCCATCAGATTTTCGCTCATGATTTGCGTTTCCCTCCCGTTTTTCGTTAACCCGTTTCTGTTGTTTCTCGTACCCTGGACTCTGGTGGCTTTCTTTTTCTTTTCCTTGTTGTCTTTCGGTCTCTTTCCCTTGTTTTGGATTTGCCTGTCCCGTTCGGGTTTCACCTCCCTGTCTCTGCTGTTTGTCCTCTGTCGGGTTTCTGTCTTCTCTCTGTCTTCCGCTTTTCTCTCGCTACTCTTTCTGCCCAAGTTGCTTTCTTCTCTTCATTTTCTTTTTCTCCGGTCTGCGTTTCATTCTCATCGTGTATTACTTTGGTTGGGTCTGCTGGTATTTCAAGTACTGTATACGATCCGTTATCGCTACCGTCATCATTGTTGGCCGGAGTTTCTGCATCGTCTGATACCATGGTCACCTGTGTCTGTAATGATTCTTGGTGGTCTTCAGCCCGGTGGTCACGATTTCCACATATGAAACATCTCCCCTTCATATTGCAATCTTTCGCAAAGTGGCCAGGTTGCTGACAGATTCGGCACGTTCTTTCTTGCCCTCTATGTCTTATCGGAATTGTAAAGCTCCAACCTTAATAAAACTGGGTATTGGTTTCATAACGTTTCTAATCAGGAGACTTCTGACTCCATTTTCTACTGCTTCATCGAAAGAATGGTATTGTCTTCTGATGTTTGCCACAGTGCCAAAACGCATGAGTGCATTCACAATCACGTTATCGTCCATTTCGTAAGGCGCTTTCACGTATGCCACAATTGAATTGAAAATGTTAACGCGTTCACACTGGATTAACATTCCATTTATTGTTAACCCTCTAACTGCTATTACATCACATTGACTTTCATCGGTGAGAGTTATGTTGTACCAGCCATTGTAGAGTTGAGCAATGCATTTTGTGGCCCTTGTCGTCTGTAGTTCTTTGCTGACTGCTTGATAAACCTCTTCAGGTGTTATTTCCATAGCATTGTTAACAAATCTTATTGTGTTTGGCCTCTTCAGTCCTGTAGATTGGGTATGTGTACCCATGACAAAATGGCGTCAGTGGTTCTGAAAAACCACGATACCGATGAAAAAGGAAAAAAAGGCCCTAATGGGCCTTCTTTCTTCACCATATCCTCAAAATTTCTGTCCGTAAATGATCTTGAAATTACTTACAGTAATATACTAATAAGGCTAAGCTCTGCTTTCTCCTTTTCTAGGGGCGAAAATCCGGAGCTGATGCTAAAGCACGTCTTGCGCCCATGAACGCATTATTATTATTGTTATTGTTATTGTTATTATCTTTTCTTGCTTGATTTCTATCATCAAATCTCAGCATCACAGATATATGTTTATGTGCTTCCTGATATCTATCTGCCATTTTGTCATCTCAGACAATTTACAAGGTTTTAGTTCTTTTAAGAACATGTTTAAATCCTTGTTACATGTGTTGATGATTTGTTCTCTCATAATCAACCAAATCAAACTTTCTGTCCGTACTACTTAGTTCAATCCACCTAAACAAATATCTTTGTAAGCGCTCAGAAAACTGTGTATATGTTTCATTAACCTCTGGTTTAGATTGTCTAAATTTTACCCCGAATCCTTCTTCTGTGAGTTCATATCTATGCAAGAGAGAAGTTCTTAGATAACTGTTTGCTAGGTCATCAGGCAAGCGCGAATAAACCTCTGAGAACACTCAGAGGCATTGCCCATTCGTCACGCGATCATTTCATTTTAGTGGCAAATCTCTCAAATTGATATCAATATCGTCCGTTTGGTCATTGAATGGAGGCATCCTAGCGATTTTTCCTTTACCCTGGAATTTTAGACTAGTTTCTTTACTCTCACTACTTGAGGCTATTTTACTCTTCTCTTGTGTAATGTTCAACTCAAGTTCTTTCATTTCTTTCTCGTGTTTTCTCTGTTCTTGTCATTCTTTTCTAATACTTTGCCTTTCTGTTCTTTCTTCATTTTGTCTTTCTTTAGCAAAGTCTGAGTTCTTTGTCAACTAAGTTTAATTCCTTTCCTAATTCTAGGAATTTCTGAAACTCTATTTTGCCTCGACCTACAGTAGGCTATATTGAGAATTGTTTTTAGCTGCCTGTCCACCATATTGGGTGTTCCGTTTTTTGTTTTTTTTAATCAGTCAACATCTTCGTTACTTTTTTTAACAACGTTTATAATTTGTTGTGATGTTCTCTGTGAGTACCCCGTGGACATTTTGTTGAATTTCCGAGAATTTTTGTCAACCATAGAGTGACTGTTGTATCAATTTCTGTTTGTCTTCAATGCTGTACGTTTTAAATGGCCGCCATGGGACATTACGCAACACCTATTTTACCTATTTGTGGACATGATCTACTATGTCATTGATGTGCGAGTACATTAAGAAGCTATTAACTTTATTTGCTGACTCTGTTTGTTCGTTTCTGTCTACATTTTGGTATATTCGATCAACGTCAACTGTTTTCAACTATCTCACTGTATAGACACACTGTTGAATTTTGCAGTTATGCTTCTTGTACTTAGTAATTTTTCTTGATGTGTCGAATAACCTATTCCAAGGACACATTGCTATCTCTTAGAAAAGTGTGACAAACACTTTTGTTACACGGCCATTCACTCCAGCACAATGGACAAACTTAGACAACTGAATATCGCAAAAACTACTAAACGCGGTCGTCGAGGTGGAAAGCGATTACATCGGATAATCCATTTGGATTTTGACCCAACAGCTTTTCAAGCCAAAGAGTACCACCAAAAATAGAGAGACAGCGTCTAGTCTTGTAAGCTGGTGATGTGGAGACTTGTAAGCTGGTGATGTGGAGACTTTAAAGCACTCAGTTTGATATGGTCATGACTGAACTGTTGAATCTTCATGCGCCAAAAGTGTCCAGGTGTGTAACTTTAAGACCCCATGGTCCTTGGTATGATCCTCCATGGTATGATGATTCTATTCGAGCGGCTAAACGTGAACGTCGCAGATGCGAACGTTAATTTATGAAATCAGGACTCGAAGTCCACAAGCAAATCTACAGAGATAGATGTACGAATTACTCCAATAAAATTGAATCTGCCAAAGCTGACTATCACGTATCTCAATTCAAGGATTGTGATCAGAAGCAGCTATTCAAATCAGTGGACAAAATGTGCTCTGCCAACTCCGAGAAGACTCTGCCTGAAAACACTGAAAAATTAGCAAATGATTTTGTTGATTTCTTCAAAGGCAAGATTCGTAAGGTCAGGGATAAGTTAGACAATCTCCCACCGATTCCTGCGATAGCTTCGGAAAGCTCGCTTTCTCCCACTGCTACTTTCAGCAAGTTCACAGAAGTCACCGATGATATAATTCGTCACATCGTCATGAAGTCACCATCATCATCCTGCTCTTTAGATTCAATACCAACATGGCTCCTCAAAGACTGCCTTGATGTTCTTTTGCCGTCAATCACGCGGATTGTTAATCTTTCGTTATTATCTGGCACATTTCCATCTTCATACAAGACCTCCCTTGTCACCCCACTGATTAAGAAACCTGGCCTCGACGAAAACACCCTGAATAATTACAGGCCCATTTCCAACTTAAAATTTGTCTCCAAAGTAGTCGAGAGAGCCGCTCTTGCACAACTTCAGGATTATATGTTTGAAAATGGGCTGTATGGCTCAAAACAATCTGCTTATAGGAAACATTTTAGTACTGAAACGGCCCTCGTCAGAGTCCAGAATGACATATTGCGCGCCATTGATCAACATTCTGATGTTGTGCTTGTTCTACTTGACCTCCAGCTGCTTTTGATACTGTTGATCATCAAGTTTTACTTCAGCGGCTGAGAGATCGCTATGGGGTGAATGATGATGCCCTTAAGTGGTGCAGCAGTTATTTTCACGATCGTCGGTAAGCCGTTGTTATCGGCGAGAGCATATCTAAAACGCACATTATGGACTGTTCTGTTCCTCAGGGATCTGTTGCCGGCCCATTTATGTTCACCATCTATTCTGCTTCTCTTGAGGATCTTATTGAGTCCTACGGCATTGAATGCATGACATATGCCGACGATACACAGCTCTATCTGGTCCTTGATTCAAGAAATCGCGATGGTAGAATTCAGCGACTTGAGGATTGCATCCGCGGAGTGAAAGCGTGGACTGCCGACAATAAACTCCTTCTAAATGATTCAAGGACCGAGATAATACACATCACTTCGCGTTTCAAGAAGGCGCCAATTCCAATCTCTTCCATCAATGTTGGTCATTTTGCGTTGGGTCATCCGTATTTTTTTAGATTTTTGTTTTTGATGTGTTCTTATAATGAACTTTACCGGGGTTTTTCCCCGCGGTTTTTAGCAATTTTGTTTTATGCTCTATGCTTGTATAATTGTTTTTAAAGTTTACTTTTAAGACTTATGAGTGCTGGCCACTCTTTTAATGTACATTTTATGGATTTCTTGATATTTTTCATGTGTATTTTTTAGCTATGTAAATTTACAATTAATATAACTTAAATAGCAGCTTTAAAGGTACACACCGCCCTAAAAGTGCAAAAAATGGGATTGATAGAATGATAGATAATCCTTTTTGGAAGGTTTTCTTCAAAAAACAAAATTTGGGTATCGTGTAATTACTGAGAAATTTCCAAAAAAACAACAATAAGGTCAAAGGTCACGTATACGCATTTCCAGTAGTCTACACGACCGTGAAACCTGTACGGTAATTGCAGATTGTGTTTAGACTGGTACCTCTGCATTGCACACCGTTGTGATTGTAACAAGAGGAACAAGGTTCCAGTCTGTTACTGTACATTTTGTATCCGTTGTAACACGAACGATCACAGAATTCCTGGATTCTATTGCAACCAGATGCACGTCGACGTCCAAGATCATACAAAAAAGTGAGGAAAATGCTTATATTAGGCTTGATAGACCTTCGATCAACCATGGAGAAAGGCACAGACTGAACAAACCAGTGCTTAGCAGCATCTATCTGGACATGCTGGATTCTGGGTGAGCATCTCAATCATGATCAATTAGTTTGCATTGCCATCGGTAGACAGAACATGGACATGTGTAATGATGAACACAATCATGACAATGTCCCCTGGCAATTATGTGAAATTGCCCTAACCCCTTATTACATACTCTACATATTTGAAAAAATTGTGAAAGGGAAGCTTCAATTTTGGTTTAGATTCTCATATTCTCAAAATATTATTATCAAACATTTTTATTTGGTTGGGACACATAGGCCTAATATGACCAAATCATAGGGGGAGCACCTATTTTTAATAAATTTTCACAGGTTAGTTTTTACGCTATTTTTCATGAGATCTAATGTTAACGTGTTACAGGGTTGAAGTTAATGTTCATTATCAAATACCAACGATGAACATTTTATTTAGTTGTAATGGTTGTTTATTACAAACAAATGAAGGTTCAGTATAATTTGTTATTATTTTTTTTGCTATAGCAGTACTGGCATTTCAGTCCAAGAGAAGGGGGTCTATCTGATAACCACCTTTCCAATCCATGTTAGTTAAACAATGTTTTAATTTATTTCACAGTGATTGTTGATAATGTTGAATTTATTTAAATCTAAGCCCTTACTCCTCTTCACTCTTAAATCTTTTTCAGAAAGAGGACAGAAACATCTTGCTACTTCAGCTATGCAGAATTGATGCTGGGTGTGATTCTCGACATAATGAAGCACCAGTCTTTCGTCAATGGAAATGGTAATTTGGAATCAAACATAATGTCTGGGCCCCTTACATTTATTGCTTGTTTGCCCCTCCCCCTCCCCAGTTCTTGGATTCTATAGTGCTGCAATGATAGTCCAAAGAATTTTAGAAAACAAATGTGTTGGTTTATCACCAGTGGCAGTAAATGCCATCACCAAGAAATTGGGTGTGGGGGTGGGGGACAGGCATTTTATTCCAAAATTACCGATTCCAATGACAGCCCCTAAATGTCATCCATTCTGAACTGTCACTAAATCGTACATTTATTATGCAGATTGATTCTGTTTTCTTGTCAACAAATGACCATTGTTGGGTTCATTTACACTGAAGTCATTTCACTTGTTACATGTGTAAGACCATGTACACTCATTGTTAGATTCTTTATAATAGGTTAAACAGGTCAGCAAAGTGGTTTCAATTGATTGGGGGGGGGGGGAGGAGTGGAACCACAAAAGTCAAGTCATGAAACCAAATGGACAGTTAAAATAAATATGTATTTCATTATTTTATTGGCAATTTACAAGCACCCGTGCAACTCTTGATTATTTCAATGTCTAAAAATTTATGTACAAAATGCATCTGATCTTTAGCTTGTAATTCTATAGTATGGATGCAGCTACAGACATTTTGCCAAATATGTGTACAACCTTGAAAATATAAAAAGCAATGTAGAATTTGTTTCAAATTTTATAAATGATTTTTAATTATTTGCAGTATAGTTGAAAACAGGAAATGTATAAGCAGATGCTTGATTACAGTGTCACTATCATTTTCAATTTATCATTATATTTTTGTCCATTATAAACTTGAGTTGAAAGTGAAGTATATTATAAATAAAGATCACTCTCGGTATATAAACATGCAGTCCATCCATTCAATTTATTTTTGTACAAGACTTAATACCAAGACATAAATACCAATGTTGGCTCCATCTAAATCTAGAATTTAAAGGTTTCATGAACAAAATGAAAAGGGCAAGCAATTATCAGATTTGATCAAGTGGATGTAATTACATTTAATTTTGTTTAAATTGTCAATTGGCTAATTAGAACTTGTGGCCTTACTTTTGGGAATTATTTACCTTTTGACAACTCTTCTGCTGAGGGCAGGGGAAAGAAGGAAAAACTTTATCATGTAGTAGTTATAAGCTTGTTTTCTAATGAAAGGCTAATTAGCTGACATCCATACAAGCTTTGAAGACTGCAGACATTAGCTATTTGACATAAGCTGCATTGTTTCTTCTCCACCCAATTACTATACGGCTGTGCTTTGAGTAGACTATGTGGTACCTGATACATGAACATTAGCCAACTTTCTATTATGTTCCATGCAACTGACTTTGATGATGATTGATGGAGCTCATGTATACCTGGGAGTTGACCAAGAGATGCTAGGGCACTGTAGGAATGAGAAAAAAAAACATGTTCACATGAATGTTTGGATATAATGTTAAAGGGAAGGTACATCACTGGTTATTACTTGATTGCACAATTACTGAATTATTTATTACCTACAGCTAACTGGATGTGACGCAGTTAAACAATTATTCTGCTTATTGTGTTCTTATTTTAAAGAAAACTGAAAAAAAATATATACACATTTACTAATATTTTCCTAAAGAATTATGAAGGGTTTTCACACTTTTCTCATGACTTAGACTCCCCATTGAGCTCAAACTTTAACATATTCATTATTAAACGATCTTCATTCAAAGTAAGTAAATATTACCGATAACAGCTGTTATGCTGTTGTACTTTCCATTTAAGAGGACAACGGTCACGATCAACAGGACATGGAATCGGAGTGCTAGTTTTAGATTACCTCGGTGACTGAAAATAACACCCCACATGATAAGGTCATAATTATCAATGCTGCTGAATAAATGATCCAGTAAGTTTCAGTTACTGTGTTCATCTTAAACAAGGACACCGATTCCATGCCCTGTTGAAAGTCTGCTCTGATCGTGATGTTGTCCCTTTAATATGGACAATTTAACATTAAGCATGCACAAGAGGGAAAAAACTTGAATGCACAACTTCATTTTTTCTAAATGAGAAATTGTTTCTGTAAATCTGATTTTGTTTTATAGAAAAACAGATATTTACATAAACTAAGTTTTCTATATAGGCCTAAACAAAAATTTAAAAAATAATAATAAATGGGATAAAAAAATAATAATCTGAACCAATCAAGATTTACTCTACCTTGGCAATGGTTTGTAGCTGTGAATATTGGAAATGGAATCAGGCTGAACTCTACATGGTGTTGATGCAAGTAAAAATACTGGCAGTGATGTTTTCTCATACCTATAAAACAAAACATAACAGCTAATGAAATAATGGTGGATATGATGGACATGGTGTATATTAAAAATCCGTACTCGTACTTGTACTCGATACCTGGGCATCGATGGTGGAAATTACAACTAATTCACTGGAAATTGTTCTCATAATTATCACGTCTGTATTGTAAACATCATCACTATCTCATAATTACCATGTCTGTATTGTAAACATCATCACAATAATCATTGTGCCTTGGCTATATAGGAACTATCAAAAATAGTGTGATGGCTAACAGAAATTCATCATAAGAGTTCAGCATACAGCCACACAAAAAGCCCCACGAGTATATTATATTATCAAACAATATTTCTCTTTTATTACTCTTACCTGTCCAACAATAATCCTACAAATGCGACATTCATGGTATTCATGGTCACCATCACGTTCAACAGTCAAATTCCTGAGTGTTTGCCATCATTTGAGGTTGGCTGGCCCGGCAATGGTCGCCAGGCATGCGTCGTATTATTGCCGTAGACGGTGAGCCTTTCTTCGCCCAGCCCGCTTGGTCGAAATTCTGGCGTTGATTTTGACGGATGGCCTCCCAAACTGAACAGTTTTTGTCACTTTTTTGTATTGGCGTTGATATGATGAAGGGGCTCTGACGATGTTCCGAATGAAGGCGTCATTGTTATTTCCAAAACTAAACTCGCTGGCAGTATCATAATTCAAAATACCCGACACGAAAAGCACCACAGTGGTCGAGACCTGCTTTACATTTCCACGCGAAAAGTGTTGACATAATTATGGCCTAACCGGCGGGCTCACGCCTCGGGCGCTTGGCCGCGTTGACGCCCATGGCTGTACTGGCAGAGTCTTGGTTCGGTTCCCGGTGTCTTGGGAAACTGCCCATTTCACCCATTGTTTCAAAATCATTTCACTTTTGTCAAGTATCAATGAATTATAATAAATAATTATTCTTGAATTTGGTTCAGTAATAAACTTTTTAAACCTCTGAAAGTGCGACTATTTCTTTTGTCCTCGTGAGTTTTCTGGACAAATTTTTGTTCAAAAAAGTCACATGACATTGTTTTTGTACAATAACAGAAAAACGACGCATTTTTCAGGGATATTTGTGCGGACAATTATATTCTACTTATTAAAGATCTTTCCAACCATGTATGAAAAGCAATGAAATATTGAGGGGCGTTTTTATCGCCCAATTTCGCACGACAAAGGCGGTGTGTACCTTTAAACTCAAAACGAACGCAAATCCAAAAGTAATATAGCAAAATAAAGTATGATAGCATGAATGACAACACAATTGGCTTTATATAATTAAATGAGTTTGATAAGTTAGCGTATGATCATAAATCAAAATAGCGGTGTATGATTGCAGTTTCATTGCTGAGCTGTGCCCAAGCCATGAACTCCGTGGTAAAATAATCAAAAATGCAACCCACGTTAGAGTAACATAAATGTCTTTTTTAACGAAAGCTCGTCAATTCACATTCTTTGTATGGTTTACTTAATTTTTCAAATGAATTTCAATCATTTTGAATTTCGATCATAATTTTAAAATACAAAAACATCAACTGTTATAGTCCAAAAAACCATCACAAAAGTTTTGAATTTATTAGCCATGTTTGGTATACTTACAGGAGGCTGAGAGTACCATACAGTGAACTTCCTGGTTCAGCTTCAAGGAAACGGATAGGCTAAAAGTAGTACGGCATGGGATTTAATTGCTATGTGGAAGCACAGGGGGTGGTAGGCACAGGTGATCATCAGTAGACGCTTCGTCCTTCGAGGTCATCGACTCCCCACCATGTCAATTGGTACTCTTCCGTACCCCCGGCCTTTCCCCATTATATACTCAATAATTTACACAAAAGAAACACGTGGAGATAAATACTGAAAATGCCTAATAGAAAAGAAACAGTCTTTTCCACCGGACCATTAACGTTAAGTGATTATCTCTTTGCTGTACATGTAACATCAGTAGTAAGGAGAGGAGCAGGAGACACCCCGTTTGGTGGGGCAAATGTGGGGGTAATTGAGGGTGGGGGCCGGTGGGGAAATGTGGGGGCAATTGAGGGTGGGGAAATGTGGGGTAAATTGAGGGTGGGAGCCGGTGAGGAAATGTGGGCTAAATGGAGGGTGGGGCTTTTGTGGAGTTTATGTTTTTTCATATTGGGACACATATTTCGTTGAACCCGTTAGTGTGTTCCTTTTCAGTAACATGATTCAGCGGTTTATAATATAATACAATGAGATTTGTAATAAATTTCTTTAAAACAAAATAAACAAAACAAACGAACGAGCGAACGAGCAAACACGCAATAAAAACATGTACATAATAGTAACATGATTCAGCGGTTTATAATATAATACAATGAGATTTGTAATAAATTTCTTTAAAACAAAACAAACGAACGAGCGAACGAACGAGCAAACACGCAATAAAAACATGTACATATATAATTTATTTTTACTATTAAATTGAACAGAAATAAGTTGTTAGGTAAACAAAAGGACTAGAAATCTTAATGGGTAGAATTACTCATAAGTTGTTAGGTAAACAAAAAGTGGACGATACCATTTCTTTTGAAATATGATTTTATAACGATAGGGGTATGATATCTTTTATTGTATGTATGATTATGTATTTTACCGTATGTATGTATAAGTGTTTTACCGTATGTATTATTTTACTGTATGTATATCGTACCAGTCGGCAAAATGTTGTCAACTATTTCCCCTGGTTCAATAATGTATGAGTGCATAGACCGAACAGTGTCGCATGGTTCGTTGGTCTTCTGCTGTATAGCTGTAGGAACGTGTTCGAACAGGCCCGCGTTTACATTGGTCAACAATGGTCGCATGGCCTTTGTACCTTCACGCAAACAACATGTAGTGACTGACTGTGGTCAAGGTTGTATTAGCACAACGTATGCAACGAAGGTATGAAGTCGTGCACCACCACGTCTAAACATGGAGGAAGGATGGTCTAACATAATTGGGTGTTTACAAAAATACCCGTCTAAACAAGTACGTTTACCGCTAATTGGACCCCTACAGGATGACAACCGAAAGTTTAACATTCACTCTTGCGAATAGTGTGGCAAATTTGTCATTCATTAAAATAAAATCTATATAGCTACACAAGTTACACCTGTTACAGTCGAGGATTTTTAACAATTTTATTTCCTCCTGGCCCAGAGCTTGGGAATTTTAATGATCCTGGTGATTGTATTCCCCATATGTTTCTTTATGTTTGTGTGTTCTTTAGTATGTTGTGGACAAGCTGTACGAAGTATTATGTTTGCTCATTTAACCAAATCGGCCCTGTATAAATGGGTACGTAAACCCAGTGCTGAGTTCTCTGTGGGCTGGATCATGGGTGCGGCCGGGTAGTGTTTATTGTTTCTATCGCTTGGCTGAGGGATGTCGTCGTCCTTGCTACCCTGCTGTTGATGTTGTCAATATCGTTGTTGGTCACCGTTAGACCATGGAGGTAGAATCCACCTCCATGGTTAGACATAGCCCAGCCGTCACCCGTGTTCAGCCGGCAGAGCACCTTTTACTTTATAACCGGTTGTAACTTCGTTTGCCATTTATGTAAGTTCTCTTTATTTATGTAAAGATGTTTCTAGTAGTTATAACGTATTCTTTGAATGTAGTGTTTGTTTATAAATATATTATGATGTTAAGTTTATTTGAATATTAATCCATGGTTCTTTGTGTGATAATTGCTGGTTTTGTTCTTCTCGTTCCATGGTTCTTTTGAATTACTAGCCGTTATATTGTTCATTTTCCTTCTGCCGTGTGTGACTGGCTGTTTAGCCAGTCCATACGTAACACACCCATTAACTTATATAACTCAACCTGTATAAAATGTTGTGTATTGTTAGGTTTGAAAATACCAACTACACTGTTCTTATTCTCTTCTTTTTGGTTGTTTATTTATTTTATTTTTAGTTAGTTAAGTTTTCATATTTACGTGTTTTTTTTCTTTTCTTTTCATTGCTGTTTTGGTTAAAGTTATGGCCCATATAATGCATTTGGTACTTTATTCTACATACATATAAAATAATAATAATAATAGTCATAATAATAACAATAAAATAAATAAATAATTTGGAAAAAATCATAAGAAAAAATAAACTAATAGTAATAAAAGAAAATAAGTATATCATCGCCCAGTCTGTGTTGAGTCGGGGTTTTCCAAAGATGACGTCACATACTACAACACAAGTTAACAGGCGTGTCGGAACTTGTTCTCAGTAATGGCGGGAAGTTGGAAATAGTGATTCATTTATACTCAGTGAAAAACACGGGAACTTAATTATTTCAGTGCAGGAAAATCGGTCAGAAAGGAAAAGACATTAAAAAGTAAATTTTATGTTAACGCAAAGTTTTAAACAGTGTTTGAAGTAACTTGTGATTAAATTTAAATCTGAATTAAAAAGAAAAAAAATCACTAATACAACAATTAAACAGATCTGTAAATTACAAACTTTATATATTTATGTAATTATCACCAAAGTTTATCAAAACCAAAAAAAATTTTTAAAAAATCTCTGTAACGTCGAACAGAAACTTGTTTGTTTCAATGGATGTAAAGTTGTTAAACAGTCCTCGAAAAGCTTCATTTTGGAGATGTTACATTATTAAACAAATGTTTAAATGTATTTTGTTACTTATTTTTATTAATATATATATATATATATATATTTTTTTTTTCAATATATTTCTGTTTATTTATTTATTTAAAAAAAAAAATTTAAATCAAAATATTGCTTATGTAAACTTTAAGTTTTAAAATTTAAAATTATTTATTTTCAAACTTGGTTGGTAGTAAAGTCTTGGTAAAATTTATAAGATAGACCTTTCATGCTTTGGAGAAAGAATGTCAATACACTCCATCAACAACACGCAGGAAGGGTACAAGAAATTGATCCGTTGTGCTGACCAACGTGACGTCTCATCGATCGACGAACCGTGACGTCACTAGACATGTCAGCTCTTGTTTTGCAAACAGGACACCCAACTCGTGACGTAATGTGACGCGTAGAGGCTTGCTGTGTGCTATGATTTCTCTCTTTTGCCTTTTCCAGGCGTTTTATTGCTTATCCATCAATACAATTACATGTCAAAAGCACACAATTGTACCCAAAAAAAGAAGAAAACAGAAGCATTCCAAATTAATTAACAGACAAATGTTTTGAAATTTGGTATAATACAGTTTGTGAATACAATTAAATTTTTGTTAACGTTTTCCAAAGAAGTTTATAATTAAAAGTAGTGTTTGAATTGAATGCGTTAATTACTCTGCATTTGTACACAGTGAAAGAGGCTGTTATTATTAAGAGGTTAACCGTGTCGAAATTAATATCATTAATATTATAGCCTACCACTATTTCTTTCAACTTAATGTCATGCTTGATGCGTAAGTTAAGATTCATGAGATAGTCAATGTTAGGTAAAACTTGTAGCTTTGCATGGTGAGGATGATAAGTAAGACTGATTGCGGTGACACCATGTGGAATCTCAATTGAGTAGTAATTAGTTCTGAAAAGAACTGGGGTACAACTCGACGTTTCGATCAGTATGCTCTGATCGTCCTCAGGAGAATGCCGGACTCTGGAAAATGCTGCTGCTTAAGTAGACTGCTGGAGGATCATCCCATGAATGGATGCTGGAGGATTAGTTCGTTGAGGCGCGCAGGCGGGAAACTGTGAGACTATGAGACTAGGATCCTAGGGGTTGGGGAGAGTGTGTGCTCACTGAACTGAATCAGTTGTTAACAAGCACAGGGGAAGGAGGGTGGTTGACTTAGGATATGGGGATCCCTCAGTCTGGGTGGGTTATGGACTTTGGATATAGAAGATCCTTCAGTCTGTAGTATAGGTCGCCAAATGTCGCTGATGAAGAAACCGATGTCCTGTGGCACAGTGTCGTGTTCGACGATCTCGATGGCCTCTCTGATGCGTCTGGGGTGCCATGCGTCGATGGGTGTGATGAGTTGGGCTGCCTGCCAGTCGATTTGGTGGTCCTTGATGTGCGAGTGCTTGACGATGGCGGACTTCTCGAAATCTCCTCTGCGGCCGTGTGCTCGGTGTTCCTTCAATCTGATGGGGAGGTTGCGTTTTGTTTCGCCGATGTACACCTTACCGCACTCACAGGGGATCCGGTAGACTCCCGCTCTGTTGTTTGGGTCCGGTTTGTCCTTGTGGGTATGTAGAAGTCCTTGGAGTTTGCTGGGGGCTGAGTGGAACACATCGATGCCTGCTTGTCGGAGGATGCGTTGTAGTTTGTGAGACATCGAACCTAGATAGGGGAGACATTAGATCACTTACCTTGCTTTTGGAGTTTGGAACCGGCTTCGCTGTGCTGATCTTGTTGGGATTGTAACCGTTGCGTTTGAGGGTAGTTCGGATGTGCTGTAGTTCCTTGGGGAGGCTGTCATTGTCACAGATGTTGTAGGCGCGTTGTACGAGCGTACGGTTGACCGATGACTTGATGCTTGGATGATGGAAGGAGCGCTGGTTCAGGTACCGATCTGTGTGCGTGGGCTTTCTGTAGACGTTGTGGTGTAGGGAGCCGTCTGGGTTTCTGGAAATGCCAACATCAAGGAACGCGATCTTGTCATCTTGTTCCGTTTCCATGGTGAACTTGATGCTCGGGTGTTGCTGGTTTAGATGTTGTAGAAAATCCTGGAGTGTGTGTCTGCCGTGTGGGCAAACCACAAAGGTGTCATCCACGTATCGGAGCCACAGCTTGGGTTGGAGGTCGGCGGTGTTGAGGGAAGAGTTTTCAAACTCTTCCATGAAAATATCAGCAAGGACCGGGGATAAAGGAGATCCCATGGAGGTCCCAGCTGTCTGCTCGTAGAACTTGCCCTGAAACTGAAAACAACTTGAAGAGACACATGTTAGTAGCAAATCATGAATTTGGTCCGGGGTGAGTGATGTGCGATCATCAAGAGAAAGATCTTGTGCGAGTCTGTCCTTCACCAGGAGGCATGTCTCTGTAGTTGGGACATTGGTGAATAGGGAGACAACATCAAAACTAACCAAGATGTCACTGGGTTGAAGTGTGAGGCCCCGGGTGATCTCGACGAACTGACTGGAGTTGGACACATGGTGTTGAGTGAGACCCACCAAGGGTCGGAGGATCTTAGCTAAATGACGGGCTGTGTTGTACGTAGGTGAACCTCTGGAGGCGACAATAGGGCGGAGAGGAACATCGGGTTTGTGAATCTTCGGCTGGCCAAAGAACCTAGGGCAGGATGAGCTGGATGGTCTGAGATGTCGGTAGAGTTGGATGGAGAGGCCACCGGCACGGTGGAGGGCAAGGAGTTTGTTGTTCCAAAATTGTTTCAGAGACTTACAGGAAAACAAATAGTGATTGAGGTCGTCAAGTTCATTACATATAGTACAACTAGACGAGCTACTTAAATTCCATTTAGTCAGGTTAGTTTTATTTGGGAGGATGTTGTATATTAATTTGAAACTGAATTCTTAATATTTATTTATATGTAGTTTTTTAATCTTAAAATTCCAAACTTGTATCCAATTAAAGTCATGTGGGAGTTGTAAGAAGGTTTTCCAGTACACTTCACTTCTACTTACGTGTTGTTTGTTCTTAACTATAATTATTATACACTGTCTTGGATTTCAAATTGTTCATGTCAGTTGTGTGATTATCCCCATTCAGAATTTTTTTTTTTTTTAATTCACGTAACATTGAATGGATTACCGATACAAATCACTATATAAAAGAAACTCAAAATTATTATAACTCAAAGTATTAATAATTACCAAGAAAAATACACATTAAAAGAATCCCTATATAAAAACAATGTAAATCAAATATCTATTGGACTTAGCTTGTCAATTTTGTACACGTTATAATTATGGTGATTTTGGGAGAGGAAATGATGAGGGATGTATAGGACTAGGGTAATCAATAGATAGTCAAGTGAATTATAAGGAATATAACAGAATTAAAAGAAAGTCAACTCACACTGAATTTTACCGGGATTAAGAGTCTACACTCCTTGCAATAAATGTAACACGATAGATTTACACATCTCACTCGTTCATACCGAGCACATGGGACGAAGTGTTTTGGATTATATTATGTTGTTTTTTTTGTTTGTTTTTTACAATAGTCTTTCTGAAACATCTGGTCTTTCATCAGCACTCTTCCTCGTTCTCTTCATCCTCATTTAGTTGAAGTAGTCCGTCAAATTTGGTATGGTGTTTAGGCATTACTCTGTTCAGAGCTTTGTTTACTTCCATGCCTTTATTTAATTTTTCTTCGAGATCTTCCGCAATATCCTGATGAGTGCCATTATCTTTCAGATGTAGGTAACTTGACAAAAAATCCTTGTATTTGTTGAAAAAGATTCGCTTGACTGTCCAAAGGGTTTTCCTATTGGCTTTTTCCTATCGACGTCAGAATTGTCAGATTGGATAGCTTTAATTTCAGAAGCATCGTCAACTTCATCCATTTTAGATTTCTCTTCATTATGTACATGTTCTGCATGCCTCCGTAGGTTATATCTCCGTCCAAAGCTTTTGCCGCACTGGTGACAAGCATGGGGTTTGACAGCAGAAATAACATTCATGTTGAATCTCTGATGCTTAATCTCCGATTGACAAGAAACGGAAGAAATAGTTTATATATTTCGCTGCTCATTAATTTGGAATGCTTCTGTTTTCTTCTTTTGTTTTGTACAATTGTGTGCTTTTGACAATAAAACGCCTGGAATAGGCAAAAGAGAGAAATCATAGCACACAGCAAGCCTCTACGCGTCACATTACGTCACGAGTTGGGTGTCCTGTTTGCAAAACAAGAGCTGACATGTCTAGTGACGTCACGGTTCGTCGATCGATGAGACGTCACGTTGGTCAGCACAACGGATCAATTTCTTGTACCCTTCCTGCGTGTTGTTGATGGAGTGTATTGACATTCTTTCTCCAAAGCATGAAAGGTCTATCTTATAAATTTTACCAAGACTTTACTACCAACCAAGTTTGAAAATAAATAATTTTAAATTTTAAAACTTAAAGTTTACATAAGCAATATTTTGATTTAAAAAAAAAAAAATTAATAAATAAATAAACAGAAATATATTGAAAAAAATATATATATATATATATATATATATATATATATATATATATATATATATATATTAATAAAAATAAGTAACAAAATACATTTAATAATTTGTTTAATAATGTAACATCTCCAAAATGAAGCTTTTCGAGGACTGTTTAACAACTTTACATCCATTGAAACAAACAAGGTTCTGTTGGACGTTACAGAGATTTTTTTTTTTTTAATTTTTTGGTTTTGATAAACTTTGGTGATAATTACAAAAATATATAAAGTTTGTAATTTACAGATCTGTTTAATTGTTGTATTAGTGATTTTTCTTCTTTTTAATTCAGATTTAAATTTAATCACAAGTTACTTCAAACACTGTTTAAAACTTTGCGTTATTACTTTTTAATGTATTTTCCTTTCCGACCGATTTTCCTGCACTGAAATAATTAAGTTCCCGTGTTTTTCACTGAGTATAAATGAATCACTATTTCCAACTTCCCGCCATTACTGAGAACAAGTTCCGACACGCCTGTTAACTTGTGTTGTAGTATGTGACGTCATCTTTGGAAAACCCCGACTCAACACAGACTGGGCGATGATATACTTATTTTCTTTTATTACTATTAGTTTATTTTTTCTTATGATTTTTTACAATTTATTTATTTATTTTATTGTTATTATTATGGGAAGTGGCTGGACTTTGCTTCATGCTGGTCCGGAATGGAGAAGTAAGGCAACTCTCAGCCTCCCTATCCAGGGTTACGGAGAAAGCCGCTGCCTTGCGGGTGAGGTCGCTGACTGAAGGCTATGGGAGACAACCCAGACAGAAAACCCCGCCCCAGGGAGAGGGGAAGCCGCTGCCTTGCGGTGGAGGTTGCTGATCGACCAAAGGCTACGGGAGTCAACCCAGACAGAAAACCGAAGGAAGGCAACGGGAAACCACCTTCGTATCCTCCCAAGAAAGTTCATGCGAAATGTCTCTATCAAGAACGAACTTGGTGCCAATTGATGTGCCCCATCAGTTGGTGCGACGCTGCCAACCGTTGATTCATCCGGGAGGCGGCATCATGTGGATGAGGGCAGTCGGGATGCGAGAAGTCAGCCTTCTTATGACGCCGTAATTCCAAACCCGATTGGGAGAACTACGGCCGATGCTGCCGACAGATCAATTCCTGCGCTTGCTCTTCGAAAACTTTTCTCGTTTGCAACGTGGAATGTGAGGAGCTTGTATGAGGGCAAACTGGAGATTGTTTTGAACGAAATGGCGCGTGCCAAATTGCATGTCCTTGGCATCTCGGAAACGAGGTGGAAAGGTCAGGGACACTTCGTGACGGATGATGGGTGCACGGTCATCTTTTCCGGAAATGACGACAACCGCGATAACGGAGTTGGCTTCATTGTCTCAAAATCTGCAGCAAAGTCGATTCTTGGCTACAAGCCGGTTAACGATCGAATAGCGGTGATCCGTCTGTCTGCTAAGCCATTCAATGTTTCAATCATTCAAGTTTACGCGCCAACATCAAGTGCAAGTGACGACATCATGGAAGAGTTTTACGGAAAACTGCAAGAGACCATTGACGGTATTGACAAGAAGGATGAGTATTTCATTGTTGGGGATTTGAATTCGAAAGTGGGGAAGTGTGATTCCCCCACAGAACACATTGGAAAGTTTGGGCTTGGCAACTGCAACGACAGAGGGGAGGTGCTGGTGGCGTTTTGCGAGCAGAACAAACTGTCTGTGATGAACACATTCTTCGACCACCATCCACGTCGATTGTATACCTGGGTATCGCCAGACGGGCGAACACGTAACCAGATTGATTACATTCTTGCACAGACCCGATGGAAGTCGTCTTTCAAAAATGTCAAAACTCTACCCGGAGCTGATTGCGGCAGCGACCATCAGCTGCTGGTGGGCCAAGTTAGACTCAAGCTGAAGGTGATCAAACGTGATCCAATAATCCCCCGATACGATGTGACAAAGATCAGCAGCGAGTTCACTGTTGAAGTTTCCAACAAGTTCGAAGAGCTCTTGGCGGTCGAGGAGCCAGTGCAGCCAGAAGAGCTATGGGGCGAAATGAAGAGGATCATGACGGACGCCACAGCTGAGCATGTCCCCAGAATCCGGAAAAAGAAGAAGAAGAGTTGGATAAGAGACGAGACGATGGAAATTGTGGATGCACGAAAACGCCACAAGGAAGCAGGAGAACATCAGGAATGGAACAGTATGAACCGAGCGGTCAGGAAGCGACTGCGGGAGGACAAAGTTGCATTTGTTGAAGACATGTGTGCCAAACTGGAACAACATGCGGACAATCCGAAGGAGCTGCACAGTCTGATAAAGGACATCACACGGAAACCAGCACCGAGGCTGTTGGTGATCAAAGATCCTGCGGGAAATGTGCTGACGGAAGACGCAGCAATCAAGGAGAGATGGGCAAGCTATTGCGAATCTCTCTATGAGCGACAGCAGGATCGGCAACCGGTGGACATCGACACCCCACTTGAACAAATTGCTGAACAGTCTCCACTACGGGAAGAGGTGGAGCAAGCAGTACGTTTGCTGAAAAGCGGCAAAAGTCCGGGGTGTGATAACGTTGCAGCCGAGTTGTGGAAAGCCTCGGGTGAGAAGGGCGTCGACATTTTGTGGAAACTGTGTGTAGCCATTTGGATGACTGGTAGTTGGCCAGAGGACTTCAAATGCTCTCTGTACATCACGCTGCCCAAAAAAGGAGATCTGCAAAATTGCGCCAATTACCGCACCATCGCGCTGATTTGCCATGCAAGCAAGATCATGCTGAACATCATCGCGAAGAGGATCGAGCGGTACTTGGATGACAATATTTCAGAGAATCAAGCCGGCTACAGAAAAGGCAGAGGAACGCGGAACCACATCTCCAATCTGCGTTTGATCATGGAGAAATGCAAGGAGCGCAACATTCCACTCTACATGTGCTTCATCGACTACTCTAAAGCCTTTAACTGCGTTGATCATCAGCTGCTGTGGACCTCAATGTGGGGGATGGGCTTCCCGAGTCACATTGTGCGTCTTTCACAGAGCCTATATGAGGTACAACAAGCTGCTGTAAAGCTGGCCTCCGGAACAACAAGGCGGTTTGTTATCGGTCGTGGCGTCAGACAGGGATGCATACTATCGCCGCACTACTTCGGGTTGTACGGAGAATGCGTCATGAGAGAAGGAATTGACAGTGCGGATCTTGAAGTGGAGGAGACTATCCGAGTTGGAGGGCACGACATCAAGGAGTTACGATATGCCGACGACACCGTGTTGTTTTCAACGTCCGCGGTGGGACTGAACAAATTGATTAGCGCGGTGAAGTCGAAGAGTGAGAATTACGATCTGCACCTGAACGTGAAAAAAACGAAAGTGATGATTATCGACGAGCAGCATGATGGTGAGCCGATTAGAATCGAAGGAGAGTCACTGGAAACAGTGACGCGTTTCGACTACCTTGGATCGAGCGTCACCACCAAGGGGAGCTGTCTCGATGAGGTGAAGAAGCGAGTCGCAATGGGCAGAAATGCGTTCCAAAAAGCCAGCGTTTATCTGATGGACAGAGCCGTGCCTCTGCCTCTGAAAGTGCGCTTGCTGCACGCGCTCGTGTTCCCTGTCATCATGTACGGTTGTGAAGCGTGGACCCTCCAAGAGGACCTGAAAAGACGCTTGAGATCAGTTGAAACGTGGTGCTACCGTCGGATGCTTCGGATTTCGTGGAAGGACCACGTAACCAACGAAGCAGTGTATCAGAAGATGGGCATCCGCGAGCCGATCATCCTCCAGCTCATCCTGCGCCGCAAATTGTCGTACTTTGGCCATGTCTGCCGACATCCCGGTCTGGAGCAGAACATCATGCTTGGCACTGTGGAAGGCAGACGGAGGCGCGGCAGGCCACCAATGAGATGGATCGATGAAATCGCAACCAGATGCGGTGGAGTTGGTGCGGCCAATCGACTGGCCCAGGATCGCGCGGCGTGGAGGCGTTTCGCATGGACCGCGACGGCCAGCGATGGCTAATTCGACTGCATCATCATATTATTATGACTATTATTATTATTATTTTATACGTATGTAGAATAAAGTACCAAATGCATTATATGGGCCATAACTTTAACCAAAACAGCAATGAAAAGAAAAGAAAAAAAACACGTAAATATGAAAACTTAACTAACTAAAAATAAAATAAATAAACAACCAAAAAGAAGAGAATAGGAACAGTGTAGTTGGTATTTTCAAACCTAACAATACACAACATTTTATACAGGTTGAGTTATATGAGTTAATGGGTGTAACTTGTGTAGCTATATAGATTTTATTTTAATGAATGACAAATTTGCCGCACTATTCGCAAGAGTGAATGTTAAACTTTCGGTTGTCATCCTGTAGGGGTCCAATTAGCGGTAAACGTACTTGTTTAGACGGGTATTTTTGTAAACACCCAATTATGTTAGACCATCCTTCCTCCATGTTTAGACGTGGTGGTGCACGACTTCATACCTTCGTTGCATACGTTGTGCTAATACAACCTTGACCACAGTCAGTCACTACATGTTGTTTGCGTGAAGGTACAAAGGCCATGCGACCATTGTTGACCAATGTAAACGCGGGCCTGTTCGAACACGTTCCTACAGCTATACAGCAGAAGACCAACGAACCATGCGACACTGTTCGGTCTATGGACTCATACATTATTGAACCAGGGGAAATAGTTGACAACATTTTGCCGACTGGTACGATATACATACAGTAAAATAATACATACGGTAAAACACTTATACATACATACGGTAAAATACATAATCATACATACAATAAAAGATATCATACCCCTATCGTTATAAAATCATATTTCAAAAGAAATGGTATCGTCCACTTTTTGTTTACCTAACAACTTATGAGTAATTCTATCCATTAAGATTTCTAGTCCTTTTGTTTACCTAACAACTTATTTCTGTTCAATTTAATAGTAAAAATAAATTATATATGTACATGTTTTTATTGCGTGTTTGCTCGTTCGTTCGCTCGTTCGTTTGTTTTGTTTTAAAGAAATTTATTACAAATCTCATTGTATTATATTATAAACCGCTGAATCATGTTACTGAAAAGGAACACACTAACGGGTTCAACGAAATATGTGTGCCAATATGAAAAAACATAAACTCCACAAAAGCCCCACCCTCCATTTACCCCACATTTCCCCACCGGCCCCCACCCTCAATTGCCCCCACATTTCCCCACCGGCCCCCACCCTCAATTTCCCCCACATTTGCCCCACCAAACGGGGTGTCTCCTGCTCCTCTCCTTACTACTAACATCTCTACGTATACTAACAAAAAAGAACGCGCGACACCAAACACACTTTAAAACTTAGTATTATATTTAGGTGTAGTTGGCACCTTTGACAAAGTTCAAGCACTATGTTCTTGACGGTAATGAGTAGTTTTCCTGAGATGGTGTAACAGGGGGTCCAGGTCTCACTTTCATATAGTAGTGATATCAGAACTAAGACGTAGAACACTAGCAGCTAAATTGGTCCAAATGGAAATTCCAGTTAATTTGGTGCTATTCAGGAATTATTCAGTGAATTATATAAGAATTAATTGTAAACTAAGAGTGATATAAAAAACAAACATTGTATGTAACTGAGCTCAGTTAAAGTCAATAACTGTGTACATTTCTAATATAATCTTCGAAAATAAATTTAATCAGTAAACATTTGTTATTTTTAAATCGGAGAACTGATTGTTTTGGTTGCATCTTACCTCTGTTGTTGACATTTAAAAACACTTAACTTGGCTCCACTGACCCTCTTGCTTACAGGAGACCAATATTATCTCAAACGCCCAGACAAAAGTAGCCTTGACCAATGCTGTTGTCGAAGTGCGCTTACTCTCGCAGTATACGGTACCCCATCCCATACAGATTCCTTGCTCGAGAAATTTAGCGCACAAAATGCAGGAGGTCGTGTTTTCGATTCCCGCGCGAGTTGCTTGTATAATCTGAAATGGACTAAGTATAAAGCAATTATAGTAAAGTGTCTTGCTCAGGGACACAGCACCACGGTCGCGACCAGGATTCGAACTCACATTCTGACGACACGGCCATCAGAACACGAGTTCAATGCATAACCGCTCAGCCATGGGAACCCCACAAAATTGGAGATATATGGAGTGCCATGGTCGAGCGGTTTAGCATCGGATTTGTGTTCTGATGGCCGAGTCATCAGAATGTTGGTTCGAATCCCAGTTGGTGACCAAAGTTGTGTCCTTGAGCAAGACACTTTACCATACTGTTCTCTCCACCCAGGGGTAAATGGGTACCTGTGAGGGCAGAGTTGGTTGTTGTGTTTGATTAGCCCATATGCGCTGAAATGGCAGCAATTGAGCTGTATACTCCCCAGGGAGCTGAGATGGTTTCAGGAATGATTTATGAGCCTGATGAGCAGGGGTAATAATGTAATGCGCCTTGAGCACCAGTTTGATGGACACGTGCGCCAAGTCCACGTTGTCGTCGTCGTCGTCGTCGTCGTCGTTGTTTAATGTAGAAACATGCTTCTTATGATTATTTTGAGAAATGTGTAATTTTAAAACAGTACTGTTCCGGTGAAAAGAAATTCACATTAAAATAGGGAAACATGGACGATACATTTTAATTGATTGTTGATTGTTTTGTTGTGTCTCATATTCAATACACAGATTTTGAGATAAAGCTGCTTTTAACAAGAGAGACATTTAATATCCAAGTAGATGGCATCTGTAACTCCTAGATCTGTCCTATGTGTTTCCACATTCATCTCTTTATATTTTACTTTTGAGAACCACAACAACAAAAGGTATAAATGCCATTCTGTAAAGTGCAGTATTGAAGTTTTCATTTTAAATTATGGCAAAAATGCAGGTCCATTTTGAGTCCGAAATATATTTTGAATGCGTCTTCCGCTATATATAGGAAACGTAAAGCATTTGTAATCGTTCAAAAATGTCGTCTACGAAATTTCTTTCTCTCATTGAACCAAAATTAAAGAACCAACCTGATCGTTTCTCATTTCCTTACATCCATTTCCTAGGGTTAAGCGAATTGGACTTCGATCATGACTGTGTGCGTCAGTGTGAGTGGCCACCGAAGCCCCAAACATGCCGTTATGAGTTCACACTAGAGTGGTCTTACAGTATGTCTAAGGCCTGCTATGACTGTCCATTCAACGCGACAGATTGTTACCGGCCACACTGTTTGGCGCTCGATGGAGCACCGCGAGCCGTAGCCGTGGTTAACAAGCAATTTCCTGGGCCAAGTATCCAGGTTGATATTTTTTAAACACAAACATTAACATTGTCTTACTGACTTTGGCAAAGGATACTTTTAATTCTGAATGACATTCTTATCCTAAGTGTGTCTTTGGAATTATTTTGTTCTAATTCTCTTTTAAATGTAGGTTAATTAAAAGGAAGGTACAACATCAGTAATGTTGATAAAACTGTGTTTACATATAAGCTTATTGTACAGTTTTGTATTCAGGTAAATACTGATGTTGAACCTTCCATTTAGACGAATTAAGGCCCACCTGTATCTAAATATGCTCCGGGATATTTGTTAACACTTTTTTAAACATTTAATTTTTTTTTACCATTAGCCCTTCTTCTTATATTTACTGACATAGAAAGGAACATTTTGTCGCATAGCTGACGAAATGACGAATCGGCTGGTTTTTAGATATTAATTGCTTTAGAGTTTTAAAGGTTTAAACTCTCATCTCTACTGGTTTTTAAATCATATATTTACATGGTTTTGAGAGCAGTAATCATTCAAGTGACGAATCAGCACCATCTATCAAATTATTAGTCATCTCACAAAGTCACGAATATGTCGAAAATGATGTTTTCCTAAAAACCAAAAAAGATGAGTAGCCAGGTATAAAGTACTTTTATACCTAAAAATGTAGGTGCAGCGTGATGTGAACACATTCAAAACAATTCGGAGGGTACTCTTCGAACTGGAAATTAATTAACTTTTCTTAGAGAGAACACCTCAGACTAATGATTTCTAGGGAAAATTGATATCATCATTTGCTTTACACCAAGTAAGGTTTACAGTTCGACTATTTGGTTATTTTTAAATTGATATCTATACGACATCTCTGGTCTCACAAGTATGTATGTACTCAATTGCTTATAGTGATCAATGTAAACGTTGTTGTTTGTTTTAGGTTTGTGAGCACGACACTGTATCTGTTAAAGTCGATAACCATTTGGCCAATGCTGAGAGTGTAACCATACACTGGCATGGCCTCCATCAACGTGAGACACCGTACATGGATGGGACTTCACTCGTCACCCAGTGTCCCATCCCGGTGTGGTCCAGCCACCTACGAGTTCAAGGCGGATACTCCGGAACCCACTGGTGGCATTCCCACTCCGGCATGCAACGATCTGATGGAATCTTTGGACCTTTTTGTTGTGAAGCAGCCCTCCCGGTTGATCCGCACAGTGACATGTATGATTTCGACATGCCGGAACATGTGATCACCGTCCATGATTGGTTACACGAGCTCACGGTGAACTGTTTTGCTGGACACCACCTGTCTGATGCCAGTGGATCCCCGGAGTCTATCTTGGTCAATGGCAGAGGAGCGAACATTGAGTATCCTCATCCCAATTCCAATCAGACCTATACGACACCGCGAGAAGTCTTCCGCGTGCAGCATGGCAAACGATATCGCTTCCGTTCTATCAGCAACGCCATCCTTGACTGCCCGATCGAAGTATCCCTCGACGGTCACAATCTCACTGTCATTGCGTGAGCGACGGGTCGCCATTTGAGCCTATCCACGTTGCTCGTTTTGTTATCTATGGTGGGGGAAAGATCTCGATTTTATAGTGAATGCTGATGAAGCTGTGTGGGAAGTACTGGATGAGGTTCCAGGGACTGGGTCTTTGCAAAAAATACAGGGACTGGCCTTGGTAGTATACAACGATGCGAGGGACGAGAAACATCTTCCATTAGAAAATAAACCAGATAATAACCGGAGGGAATACTCCTCAATCCATTCAATCTACCTGCTTCTGGAAACAGTCAAAACTATCGATCAGCTAGTTGCCATAGGTATGAAAACGATACCTTTGCATTGAGTTTGATGGACTTGCCGTATTTGTTGACCAAATTGCTCTTATGATGTTGGAACTGAAGTCCTTAAATATCAGATTGCATAGGTACTATTACTAGGTACAACTGGGAAACATACATTGTACTTTGCCTCAATTCATGTGAATACAGAGTTTATAAAAACAATTAACATGTGAAAGTTTCAGCTTATTACAGGTGTTGTAAACGAAATAAATAGTTAAATGCATTCATATATTTAGGTCGGCAACACGAGCTCATTCAATTACATGAAATTTTAGTACAGTTTGTCATCAAAATTCAGACGTGCATAACTAATAACGGTTAACGTTTCTTAAAAACGATATCAACTCAGACAGGAAGATTTTTCGAGGTAAGTTTCAGGGTACATCATAAATTTAAGTAGTAATGTTTAAGAAATTTTAACATTTTTGTTTTTGTTGAATGCCAAAGGTAATAATATATACACAGTAGCTCGTTTATGCGTTGAAATAACCATGAACAATCAAAAACAAAAATGACAAAAAACTTTATAAAAATAATGGCTAGAGGACTGTGTTACTACAACCTTTTCACTTGAATTTAAATGTGCTTAGGATTCTGGATATTCACAGTGGAAAATGTTCACAAACTTCAAATCCATGTACTAAACAAAAGAACACAAAATATTTTATAAATATTGGAGATTTGTACTTACTCTTGACAATTTGATTTGTTTAGGTCATCGTGACAATGTCACGCATTTATTTCCATGTTGGCAACAACTAAATCCATATTGAGCACATCAGATTAAGAGCAGTACATTACAGATTATAAATATGAAGCAATATAACATAACTGTAAATTACAGTTTGACAGGATTTATACATTTTGAAACATGTCGAGAAAAAAATTAAGCATAATACTTTTAAATCTTCGCATATGACGGACAGAGATTTTGACTTGGTGTTTATGTAAACGTAAACAAATTGATTTCAATTCCTGACTTAAACATTTAGCTTGAGTATGAAACTGAGCTGCTTCATGTTCAATATTATTCTTATATTTTTGTTCAGAAAAGAGTGAAGAATCTGTGGCATCGGCCGACAAAACCTTTTATCTTGGAATAGACTTCCGAAATATTACTAATCCTCACTACAACCATCCTGAGTATTATCCCATTGGGACAATACCACCTCATCGCGTCTACACATCACAGATCAACTACGTGTCTTTTGCATTCACCGCTGTTCCACCACTCCAATACGGTGACATCACAGAGTTTGAAATATGCAGCGTTGAGTCGACGGAGGCAAGGAGAGACTATTGCAAAAAGGAATATTGCGAGTGCACCCATGTCATAGAAACTAAACTTGACGAAGTAAGTAGAATCCGCCAATCCGTCTGTCGGTTGTGATTAGGGAGTGATGTACATTGAGAATGCATAAGCCTATATGCTTATTTCATTGTGTCAATATCAACAAAATAGTAAAAATCCATTTAATGACAGATTGTTTTTATTCATTCCAACGGTGAATTTCAGTCTTCATTATAAGACAAATTAATATTATAAAATTATCACACCGTGTCTTATACGGTTGTAGTAATACCTGAGACAAATATTTCAATGGATATTTGATACAATTATGATCAATTTTACACCAAGTAAATTTGATGGGCTTCGTAATGGTGTTACACCTCCATCAGCATATTTCTATTTTATTTGAAGTTCAAATGTTACGGTAAATGGCTTCTGTTATGCTTAAAACTGTATGGTATTCTTCCTGAAAGTCCTTGGGAAGTATACCAATATTTAAGTCTATCAATATTTAAAATGTAATTATGATGGCAGACTAATTACCATTTTTTAAATTCTGTCTATTTACTTTATCATACTATTTCATTTGAAAATACAATTCAAATTCAAACAAGAACTATAGTTTAATGTCATTGTGTTGGTACTGGTGCACAGTACAACAATAAACTTAAGGTAACCTGTTGCACACTGTATTACAATATATATATATGCCTGCCTTCACTAAGGGACCTTAGCCAATCTCGCCCACCAACTCTACCCGGAACAATCTAAATTCTCACCCGCAAAAATTCTTGCCCTCATTATTTTTCCTCCAAGTCTCCTACAAGACATTTAGAAAAACCTTAAAAATAGAAGCGGACACACTAGTTTGATGTAACTGCTGGCTGGGCCTGGCTGGCCAAATGTTAATCTGTCCACACAATGGAAAGGCTTAATTGGAAGGTCAATGCCCTGCAAACGTTTTTCCTGGTACAAGGACAACAGCAACAGCAACAACAACAACAAAGATTTGTAGCGCACATATCCACCCTGCTGGGCGCTCAAGGCGCGGAAACAAAGAAAAAACATGAATACAAACAATATACAATGATAGTATAGGGGAAAAATTATGTACTGAGATACATGTACCTGCAAGTAATTACAAATATACATCATCTTTGAAGAATTGTGACATAAGATGAGTTTTAAAGCATCGACTTAAATCTAGTTATACTATGACAAGATTTGAGTTTAGTTGGAAGATGATTCCAGAGTCTCGGAGCCGCGACAGAAAAAGACCTATCACCCCAGTTCCGTTTTGAAGTTGGTTTGAAATTGCGTGATGGAGTGTAGACTTTAAGCAGTTCAGAAATATAAATTGGAGCAATACTATTAAAAGATTTATGAACAATTAGCATAAGTTTAAAAACAATTCTCTGTGAAACAGGAAGCCAGTGCAGTTCTTTCAAGATTGGCGTGATATGGCATGACTTTCTGGACAAAGTTACAACACGAGCTGCTGTGTTTTGTATGTGCTGCAGACGAGATATTTGATTCTGCGGGAGACCGTAAAGGAGAGCATTCCCATTATCGAGCCGTGATGTGACAAACGCTTGTACAATCTGTTCAGCAGCACCTTTATTCAAGTAGCCTATTTCCTTATTCGGCTAATATTTTCTGATATGAAATGATGATATGCGAACAATGTTGGAGATATGAGGTTTTGAAGTCATTGTCGAGTCAAATATAACACCCAAATTACGTGCTTGTGATGAGGGGTCACCAATTGTAATAAATGGAAGAGAAACTTTAGATAATTGCTGACGTGATCCAAATAGAACAAATTCTGTTTTTTCGTCGTTCAATTTCAAGAAAGTTTTGTCTCATCCAACTACGAATCTCTTGAATACATTTCTCCAGCGTTGTAATATACGAATCGGTAGGTTCTTGAGAAGATTTAAAAGTAATGTAAAGCTGCGTGTCATCAGCGTAGACATGGTAATTTAACTTATACTTCAAAATGATATCACGAACTGGAAAGGTATCAACAGTAAACCACTGTGGCCGAGCACGAAGCCTGGGGTACAGAATAGTCAAGAATAACAGGCTCCGGAGATAGCGTTACCAATACAAACATGCTGAGGCCTATTTAAAAGTAAGGACTTACACAAATCCAGGGCTGTGTCATGTATTCCAAGATGATATTGAAGGTGGGAGAGAAGGATTTTGTGATCGACCGTGTCAAAAGCGGCGCTTAAGTCTAATAAAACTAATGCAGTGATTTTTCAATCATCCATGGCAGATAAAATGTCATTGTTGACGCGGAGAAGGGCAGTTTCCGTTCCATGAAATGGTTTATAGGCTGACTGAAATGTGTCCGACAGGTTATTAGCACGAACATGGTCAGAGATCCGTGATGAAACAACTCGCTCGATTGTTTTTTCAAGGTACTTTAAATTCGCTACCGGTCGGTAATTCTTGAAAACTTCCTTGTCCAAATTGGTTTCTTCAGGAGTGGTTTAACATGAGCAAACCTTCTGGCTATCAGGAAACAACCGGAAGAAAGAGATCTGTTTACAATAATTGTGATATACTTAGCAAACACATCAATATTTTGTTTTATTAGTGAAGTTGGTACTGGATCAAGTTTACATGATTTTTGATGGCGATTTCATGATGAGTTTCTTGATCTCCGTAACACTAGTAGGCTCCAAACATAGACAGTCTACAATGTGGATCCTTGCGTGACGGTGTTTGTGATAGAATGGCAGGTACTGGGGGACAAGAACGACGGATATTCTCAATTTTTGTGACAAAAAAGTTTGAAAATGCATTTGCAAGGTCCTGATCGGAGTGTGTAGATGGAAGCACTGGAGTTTTGGGTTTATGAAGCAGCTTTTCAACAATGTTAAAGAGTTTTTTCTGATCACCAGAGCTCTCTTCCACAAGAGAGGAGTAGTGAGTTATTTTACCTGGTTAATCATGTTCTTCACAATATCACGTTGGTTACATATTCTTGCCGATGTACTCCAAGTTTCCCATTGTTACGCCATTTTCGCTCAAGTTGACGGCGGATTTTCCTTGCAGCACGAATATCATCATTGAACCATGGGGATTCAGACTGTAGTTTTAACAGTTCGAGTTTTTTTTGGAGCATGATCGTCCAAGATGTTACGGACAGTAGATTCAAATAGATTGACACAAGAATCCAGCTCACCATCTTCCAAGGTTTACATTTTCCAGTTGAGATTCAATATGACATAAATCTTGGATATTTAAATTTTTCCAGTGGCGAGTAGTTACAGAAATGGTAGGTATGGGAGGTTTTTATTGTTCATATCTGCCATTATTGCATAATGATCAGATAAGCCGGGATGGATAGTTATATTTGAGATGAGAGGTGAAGTATTTTCACGCGTTATCATGAGGTCAAGACAGTGACCATATCCGATGAGTGGGTGCTGTGATGTGCTGGATAAGTCCATGAGCAGAGAGCAGAGAGCAGATCTTTAAACTGATTTGCATAATTGTTTGAAGTGATGTCCATATGAATGTTAAAATCGCCGGTTAAAATAATGTCAGATGGGTGCAAGAGATAATCCACAATTAATTTCTCAAATTCCTGCAGAAAAATTGAGAAATTTACATGTTTACCGTCAACATCCCTTTTCGGTCGATATATACACTCACTGGCCAAAAGTATTGCAACATGCTCAAAATAGCACTTTACAGTAACAGGTGAGATGATCATTTAATCCGATTTCATCGATCGTGTATTACATAGCAAGAACAGTAAAAAAGAACATTGACTTCAAAACACAGGCACTTTCAAGAAGTCTTAAGTAGTGTAAATAAAATAAAATAAATTATTGTAACAGTTCTCCAAACTGAACTTTGGTGTGAATTTCAATGTTGCAATACTTGGAGTGTATTAACAAAGGCGAACAGATCTAGAGTTGCATGTTACCTCAGCATGCAGAAATTCAAGTGTTAGGTAGTCAATGTTAACATTTTTCATACTGACAGATAAACTGGACCTAAAGAGAGGTGCAACTCCACCGGGTTTTTTTGGTATGGGAATATGATGGAGAGAGTAGCCAGCAGGAGTGCACTCGCGGGGTAGCAAGTCATCATCAGGTTAAACCATGTATCGGATTGGCAACAAGATCCTAATTGTTTGAAGTACAAAGTCAACGAATTCATCCGATTTGTTACATATGGATTGAGTGTTCAAGACACAGAGCTGAAGTTTAGACTTATCATGAACATTTGGAGTTGAGGTTATGCCAATGTCGCTTGTTGATGTGGTTAAGTTCACTGTTGGGGGTTGGTAGGCTGGAGTGCTAGTTGTGGTTTATCCATTTACGGCGACCAGCTTTTTTTACCTCTGTGTGTGCGGCGGTATGTTTGGGGTTGATTGGCAAGTATTCCAAGACAGTTCAATTGACTCAATGATGAATAAGATAAAAGCTGCATCAGTACATGGAGCATTGCGAAGATTGAGAAGTTCATTGCGGCTGTAGGAAATTTTATGGAGCTGAGTGGCGTTGGTGGGTGTGTTGATCAGTGTTTCAGGTCCAGGTTTGGGTTTATGTCACCAGAAATTAAGAGTTCCAGGTGAAAGGTGGCAGATGAATTATCATAATATAATACAGGACAACTCAAAAATTTAAGTTGGCGGATTTTTAAATTTTATGTAGCATACAAGCTGTAGGTTGCATGCTGTCATATTCTAAAGATGAGTCATTGAGACACAATGGTCCAGATAGCAAGAGTAAGATGAACAGGATGTAGACTCATTGTCTGATCACAAAGCAATCGATCCAAACAAAAGGCTTGTGGTCAAGCTACAGGGTATAATCTCAAGCTACAGGTTATAATCTAAGTCAGGGTTGACAGCGCAATAGAAATTTTTAATTAATTTATTTATTACTGCACAAATAAATGAAAATACAAGACGTGTATCCACTACACAGTAAAATCTTACAGCAGCAACAGACAAAATACAGTTTTACACTTATTATAAGAAGACAAATGTACTAATACTCACATAAAACGTCCAGTAGATTCCAGGTGTAATAAGTAATCCACTAGTATAAAAATGAAGACAAACATGTAGCTACAAAACACTTATTTAACACAAAAACTGGAGAGGCCCAGGCCAGGACTTTTTAACAAGCTTTTCTTAAAGTTACTTACATTGTATTGTTTTACAGATTCTTACGAACATTAAAAAAAAAAAATCGCTTGGGTTTTTTAAGTTTTTCGGTTTTTGGGTTTTGTTCTTCCTTTTTTTTCCTCTGATGGAAAATGTCCCGAAAAGTAAAATGTAAAAAGTAAATAAACTAACATAAAAATGCTCATTTTTTACATTATATTCTGAGCTTGTAATCACTCTTGCTGGTGTGGTAATTTTGGCTCTAAAAATGCCTTCACCACATGCCAACAACACGTGGAATCAGTGCATGTACGCTCTGTGTACAATTAGTGTGACCGAGATCCCCTAGTCAAGCTATCGTGTTGTTATTGATTGGAATCCCTTCTTATTATATTGTACAAATATTTTGACGAGTGCATTCGCGTTTCGTCTGTGGGGTTGGGGTATTAGACTAAGAGCTTTGTACTCGCCTTATACATAATAGTCTGATACCCTAGCTCATGAAGGAGATGGAAAAGGTTGGGAGCCATAATTTTAGTTGATCCCCTCCAGCATTGGTTCTGTGGTATTAATACAATTCTTGTCTGTTCAAATCGTCATTCTAATGTTTTACCATAAATGCCAGGGAAACACCCATACTCATGTTTAACTATCTGGTATAAAATAAACTGCAGTAAATATTCGCGCGGGTTGCCTCTTGATATAATTATAGCTACATTCAACACCGTTCAGATTTCCCTGTGAAGAGTTTGATAACGTTAATTTATAAATAGTATAAAACTGCATGTAACAAATTTCATTCATCACATTAAACGTCACGCTAATATTTATTTTATTCAAACAACTAAAAATATATTTGGAAAACATAAGTGAGGGTATTTTCTGTATCGTGTACATGTAAATTTACACTCGTACTGGAAACATACATGTACTTCACAGTTCAATTACCATTCAAACTTAGCAATTTAAGGGATTAATTTTGTTAAGAAAGGACTAGCTGGCACAGCCAGACGGCCGCATAATTGGGAACTCTCTTTTGTCAATGGATTAGGGTTTAACAATGGAATTTTTTAGGCCTGCACCTTCATCACTGCTTTCCGGGCCAGTCTCACGATAATACTGGGAGAATGGCCCTGTAGTTGCGGGCGAGATTGGCGAGGGTCCCTAAATGAAGCCATACCCACTTTTAATATCCACACAGGAGCCCATCACAATGTATGCAAACAAATAAATATGTTATCCAGGCTCTAATACATATTCGAGTAGGAATTTCTGGGTTGATCCCTTGAACTAATGAAATATGTCATGCAGCAGGCTTATCTGGAAGGACTAGGTCACTGGACTTTATTTAAAAGAAGTTCCAGTTCCTTGTTTTCCTGAGTCAGGAGGCGTATACTTACCTATCCGCAGGGTTAAAGAGTAAACTATGTGTTTGTTCTAAGGTAATTGAATTGGTTCTCATTGATGAGGGTATACCGTTTGAGGGCAGCCATCCCATGCATATCCACGGCTACAACGTCCACGTGGTCGGCATGGGGAAGTTAGGGTCATCGACCACAGTAGAAGAAGTGATGCAACTCGACAAAGCAGGTGTGTCAATCAAAACCCAATATTGACTAAAAAAGTAAATCAGATTTGTTGAGTCATCCCGTGCCCCATATTCGTAAAATCACACTATACTGTTAGAAACATCGAAATTCATCCCAACCATCGGTTCTTCTCCGTATCACACGTCTTCCTTTTTTTTTCCATTATTTTGAAATATGGTATTTTAATAATTTGTTTGTCGTTTATAGGAGGCATCCAGCGGAATTTCATCAAGGCACCACGTAAAGATACTGTGATCATACCAGATGGAGGTTACACAGCAGTGCGGTTTGTTGCTGATAACCCTGGATGGTGGTTCTTTCATTGTCATCTTCAGTTCCACAGTGACGTAGTACATTGTCGCTTGATATTGACTATACCACGCCGGTAAGGTCTACAGTGTTATTTGATGTGGGGTGGGGTCGTGGGGTGTCGTGGGGTGTCGTGGCCGAGCGGTCTAGCTTACTGGATTCAAGTTCTGGTGTTAGCAACATAATGTGGGTTCGAATCACGGCCGTGACACTTGTGTCCTTGAGCAAGACATAATCATAATTGCTTCTCTCCACCCAGGGGTTAAATGGTACCTGTGAAGGCAGAGTTGGTTTGCTCTATATGCGCTAGAAATGGCAGCAATTGAGCTGTATACTCCCCAGGGAGCTGAGATGGTTTCAGGAATGATTTATGAGCCTTATGAGCCTTATGAGCAGGGATAATAATATAATGCGCCTTGAGCACCACTTAGTTGGTGGATACGTGCGCTATATAAATCCACACATTACTATTATTATTATTGAAAGGTATCGAGTTCGTGTCTTCGATAAAGCAGGGTTTTTATTTATGTTTTTTTATAAATCAGAAGCAAAGTCTTTCTGTATAATAGAAATTCACGGCTGTTTTAATAGTTTCAGGCCTCCCCAGCGAAACCTATAAAACCTGTATTTCAAAATGGGAACCTTTATTTCCCGCAAAAACCTGTATTTTTATTCTCCTGCAACACATTTTCAACTTCCTCATAAAATCCTCTGACTTTGAAGAAAAATTACTTCATAAGTATAAAGAGATAGCCAAACTGTAACATGTGTACCGCTCTTAGATTTTCTGCTGGACAGGGTATGGGATAATGTACTTTGTTGCAAAAAGTACTCAGAAGGTAGACAATTTACTAAAAACTTGTTACTTAACACTGCATAATCATGGGGGCCTGTAGTTTTTACTACAAATGCATATGGGAGAGTGCACAGTAGCAATTCTGGCCTACAGAGAAAACAAATTGCAGCCCCAGCGAAGGCCACTCGTGCTGTTTACGAGGTTTATGAAGACCACTCGTGCTGTTTACGAGGTTTATGAAGACTAGTTCATAGCCTTAGTCAAGGCTACAGACAGTTGCAAAAATGAGAATCGTTAAGTTATCTTAACTTTTTGTTTACATTCCCATGCCATAATTATATTTATTACAAAATACCTACATATTGCTAGAATTTTCCATATTAAAAGGCATTTTCTACTTTTTACTTTTATTCGGTTGTATTTAATCCTAAAATTAAACGAGTCTAAAGACGATGTTTGATATGATTGGGATTCTGCGAATTCATTATGATGTAGCGAAGGAATCACATGAGATAGCGCTCGCCGCCCAGAAGGATCATTCTTTAGCGCAAGTTGAGTTTTACCTGGAAAAGAAACTAGGAAGGAAAGATTGCCCAACAACAAAGGAAGGGGCATGTGATCTTCCTTCCTACATCATAATGGATTCATAAAGTCCCAATCAAACATCGTCATAGACTCGTTTAATTTTAGGATTCTACGTCACCACTATGACGTAACTCAGTGACCACATGAGATATTTAAAGCCAGGTACAACGAGACTTTTAAATAGTCTGTTTAAATCGAATCACACGAAAAGAGAGTTTTGCAACAAATTCCTTTCACAAATAGTTTTATTTTTACAATAAAGACTACCCGGTACATTCACGTCACCTTGCAGAGTACTGTATACTTTGTCAAGATATATTTCATGCAGTATAAATTAATAGGCTGTTTCTGTTTTGTAAAGCATAATGCAATTGTAACTTCGTTTAGTACTCTATTTTTGTTTATTCAATAACTGAATTTGAGTGTGGAAAATGCAACGTCTTTTGCAAATGGTTTGGTGTAGTAACGTGCAAAAGTGCTGGCATCCAGACCATCCGGCTGTTGCTGTTATCGTCTGGATGGGAACACCACTATCTCTGGCTATCCACACCTACATCATACTTAATGTAATTTGTATCCATCAGCTGATGTTATCCCTCGATACTGACTTGTGAGGCTTTCTGTAACTGATGAAGATATTTCGTTTCGTAATGTGGGTCAAATATTCTTTCATTGTTTAACACCACACAAAGCTTTTGGTTTGTAGTTAATACCAACTTTATTGTTAGTGTTTATTGTCTTGTACTTGCTTGGGCAAGTCATCACCGAGTAGGATTTTAGCAAAGGGGCCCCCTTTGGTACACAGTTGCCGATATTGGGAATTTAAATCCGGTTTGATTACTTCTCTTCGGCGATTGTTCAATTCTAAGTTGGCATTTGCCATAAATGTCGTAGCAATCCATAGCCAGTTTGACCTCTTCTTTTGAGTTTTCTTTGTGAACCCAAATGTGAGTTGGGTTATTTACCATTTTTGTGCTTCCGTTATTAAAAGGCTTTGTGACATTTAATGTCATGGGATCTTGCGCTGGGTTTAAGCTGGGACCAGAATTCTGGGTTTATGACCGTCTTCGTGAGATTCTCACAATTTTGCAGCCAGCAATACATGCTTTGTTTTGTGACCAGCTTATCATCAGACAATTTAGACTTCAGAATGTTGTCTGTTAGTGCTGCTAATTTGTCATTTATTTTTGGACCAACTTAAATTTGTCCTCAGCCTATGATACTCCAGCTGAATATCACCTAAGCAATCATCATCCTCATTATTTCCTGAAATCATGAGTTCGTCAATTTGTGTATCCGAATTGATACCGAATTGCTGCAGATTGCTACCGATTTCGGTTATAGTTTCGCGTTTGCCACCACTGGGCTCCAGCAATTTGCGCAAAACCGTCCTGCGCAAAGCACCAATAATCAAAGTTGCGTTCGCCCGCGTGCGCCTGCATACTCGCCGGGATTAGCCGCGGATTAAGTCAAGTAACAAAATAAAAAGCCATGTGGAGTCGTAACAACAGCCTGACAACTACCAGTTCGTGTTAGGACACGTCTATGGCATGGATGAAGGACTTGTCTATTGTTATCTGTATACCGGCGGCTCGTGATAAGAACTTAATAGGTCACATCCGATTCAGTTTTGTTTATATTATGCACTGACCAGTTCCACACAATCGGCGTGTCCATTGTGGACGCATGACTGAAATACCTACTTGACGGTACAGGCAATTCAGGTGACGGCAGCAACATCCTTGGTGTAGTACATGTATCAGTAGTGCAGAAAAGATGTGTATATCCATTGTCTCTTAACCCTCCTCCTAAAATCAATTTTAAAATCAAACTACATGTACATGATGCCTGTATTCCAAAATGCTTGTATTATATTTGAACTATATGCTGTGCATGTTGATGGGTATGGACACCAGACATCCGTAATCCTATCGATCGATAAACTCTTGAGCCATTTAGTAGTCGCTTAATGTTTGGGCAGTGGATTATCGATATACAGGGGATTAATGTATACCAAATACGTGTGAATACATGTAGCTATACACAATAGGATATTTCCCTATGAAAAATTTTTCACCAACCAGGAGATTCTCATGGGTGCAGACCAAGAAGGATTATGACATTATATTTTTTGGGTCTAATTAACTTAATAATTAAGTATAAAATGCTGTGCCGACTTTATCTACATGTATATACCCAGCGTGTTTTTAACTATTTATTTATTTTTGTATTTATTATACGAGTCCCTTCATCATTTCAGGTATTTCAGTATGTAAAGTACAAAATAAGTGTTCTGCATAAAATGAATGTTTATCTTTATTAAATGTACTGGTACTAGATATGTTTGTTATGCAATAACGAAACTTGTTCATTTCTAACTGGTCTGATAGATTAATATACATATGAGTCCAGAATTAATCCTAACCAGAGAAACAAGCTTGGGACTTACCGTACCGTGAAAATAAATGTAGTTTGCGTTATATTTGTATTGTGATAATAATTCATCATACCGTCATTCCATGTTCAGCCCATTTTAAATGCTCTTAATTCACACAAGCTGTTTATTGAAACAGGGAAATAATTGGTCAAGATTCCAGTCAAAGAATTTGCCCATGCACGCTGTCACCTCGATGTTGAATCAGAAATCAGAAAATTATTCTTTTTTTATTGTCCACTATACAAGGACTTTAGGAAAATGTATGTTTGCTGATATTATCAAAACAAATAATCACTTTGAATTTTAAATGGCAAAGAAAGACAGAATTTCCTTATGAACTCTTCAGATGAAGCTACCATTAATTGCGCTGCCAAATATATATTTTCTTTGTAAATCAAAATGAAAGAGTATGCTCTTTGTAAACACTCCTTCAAGTGCGATTATTATTATTATTATTATTATTATTGAACAGGTAAAGGGTTTGTTTCAGATTCTGGACAAAATATAATACAATACAATTAATAATATTATTTGAAACTATATGTTACAGCTTTAACTAAGAACTTAGGTCACTCTTGTGTAATCGAATTATGCAGGAAAATGGCTTTACGAGACAGGAAAACATTTACCATAAAATTAAGACTTACAAGACCTATTATACTCGAGCGCTCGATAAGAAGAATTTTACATGAAGCCCATTTTAATACTAGAAAAGACACTGTATGGAAAATATTAAATGTATCAGCATAAGACATGTACAAAGGTATACACCTACAAAAATTACTTTATTGAATGTCCGTCAAATTGATGGAAAAACTCAATGAGGTTAACAATTACACCCACATCCGTGTGTGGGCACTGAATGAACAATAAAGCAGTAATAAGTGTCGGGGTGAATTGACAATCGTTGGGTCCGACTTGATTTGTAATTATTATTGTATTTCATTAGGCCTAGCCTATCTTATGAAAATGAAATGGTTTGCTTTTGTTACAACGGTTTTTGTTACAGCGGGAATCTGTTATAGGGAGCAAAACACGGTGATCCAATCGATGGGTATTAGGGATGAATTAAAGAGGAAACAAAGGGTGGCATGCACAAAATATGTATCGTCAATAGCCATACATGGTTTGAGGGGATTAACCCGGGTGAAAATAAATGATGCATGATGTATAGTATAAATTAAGAACGATGTTTAATCATAAAAATGAGAATGTAAATATGAATGAGAAAGTAAATAAATGTACAGACTTCCCAGAAAAAGAAATGTTCTCCCTTTATGGAACAATTTACTCATTGGTAGAGTTATGGAGGGATTAACACAAAAAGGGGAGGGAGTTAGCGGTCATCGAACTTACATGCAGTATATACTGTTATGAAATGATCATCATGAATAAAGGCTCTCATTCCTTACGCCATGTTTATTTCCACCCACCTCTTGAATGACGAAGTTGACGAGGTTGGACCTAATATGCTAATATACAGGTAGTGTAAAGCACAAAAGACGTGTGCAAGACCCAATGAATGTTTTTTTTTCTCACTCGTCTGTGCTCTTCGTTACTAACGTTACTCTTAAATCCGCTCCATTCTTTCTGCACAATCACATTTTAGTACAGTTCACTTAAACATTTTGATACCAAAGGGGAGCGTAACGATAGCAAATGAATTGGTGTACGCGATTATTGGATAGACCCTAAATAAAAATATATATATCGCATAGGTTGTACTTTAAACGGATGTCTGCACAGCTTCACTGCATTGCTTTTTTAAAGAGTATTACTTCAACTAATAACACCAATATCTTTAGTATGACGTCTTTTTAAAACAAGATCCATTTCAACGTCGAATGCGCCCAGTTGAGAACCCATTCTTACGGAGAGGTTAATAAAATTCAAACAATAAACAGGCATTTTTTGTTGCAAACTGATGTTTTATACCTACCTGTTTACAATTATGAGTGAAATACTGCAAACACTGTGACTCGATATAAGCACGCACACGTGTGCATATTTATATAATGTTTGCAAATGGGTTCTCAACTGGGCGCCGCGCAATACCAGATCAAGCACAGTGCAGTCAGACACGAAGTGCCTGGCTTATAGCCGCACCCTTTTCCTCCCATTTTCTTCATTAATACAGGCAGACACCTATTAATGTTATAATGTGTGATCTCTGCGATTGTTGACAATTAATGCTTATCTGTGGGGAGAAAGCTGGCGATTGCCCGGCCATTGCAACTTCTCTTCCCTTGTAGGTGTGGCGGATCTGCAAATCAGCTAGCGGTGCCCTAGACTTGGTTCCAAGTCTGTGATCGTGGTTTTTGTCTGCCTGAAGCCAATACAGTATCGCATTAAATAGCGCCCTCTTGGGTATTAACCTCCGACATTAGCCTTCGATCACAGACTTGGGAATGTTGTTCGTTGGTTTGTACATACCCTATTGCGAATTAGTCCAAAAGTGGACGGAACAATCTGATTGGTCGGAAAGCCTTCCATAGCATGAATATTCAAACTAAACCTTCTACATGTAGTTGAAGGAGATGTACTCAACGATTCCATTTAAACTGTAGGTAACACGTTTTTTGTAGAGAAGGAATTATGTATTTTATTTTGTGCTTTTTTACAACTCTAAGATCTCATTAAATTTACTTATCATTTCAAATACTATTTACGTACCAAGCACTATACAAATTTAATATCGAATGAATATTACAGAAAGAATTTTAAGCGAGTGTAACCTGTTAGTAATAGACGCGGCCTACAAGGTTTTTGTGGCCTCCTGATTGGCCATCTCTCTAGCATCCGTATTATTATGTAAATTTTAGCTATGAATACATGAATATCCCACAAACACAAGAGGGTCAAGTCTGAGATCGCGCGTTAGGGCTGTGATAGCCAATAGGGGTAAACAGCGTTTTGCGTGGCTGATGTGCTGGTAGACAAAAATAACCGCGATCTCAGACTTGAAATAAAGTCTAGCCGTGCCCGGGCACTGTAACTGCTGGTACACGATCCGGCCTTGCGCGGGGCTCATCACAACTTTAGTTGCATTGTGCTTGGTGGATCAGTCAGCCACCTCCCTATTGTATACCCTTCTTCTCTTATAATATTTTCGCTTTACTTTTCTTCAGGCTCTGTTTAAATGTTTATTGTTGATGGCACAAAGGGCACATAGTTTGCCGAAAGTGCCAACCAAAACCAACATCTCATTGCCCAGTTCGTGACTAGACTTGGACTGATGCGGTGAAATAGCAAAGGCGCCGTGCGTTACTGTGTGTATGCGGCCCGCCGCTTAGTATACTGAGACGCAATATAAACTTACCACTTGTTTTGGAATAGCATAAAATTGTAATGGTTCAAAATAAGACAACACAACAATTTGGATTAGAAATGTTGGCATTTTATTGAGGAAATGTCCACGTTTTGTCCACTGTACGCACCTGGGCCCATGAAGAGAACGACTCAAAGGTCACGTGACCATGTGTGACCGATTTGTCTGTAGGGGGTACACTGACTTGCCAAAATAAGTGCACATATTACATTTGTGCATTGTGATTATAATTTAAGGTCGAAAAAGCCTGGTAAGTTTCTATTGCGTCTCAGAATACATGTACGAGTACTATGCGTACATGTTGTTGCTATTCATCGTCAAACATAGACATGCTACAAGTCCTTGATTGATTGGTCATGCATAATCCGTCTCTGTGCGTGACCCTTGAATTACTGATTTAGTAGGGACCCTACATCAAGTTTAGATAGAACCCCGCATTAATTAAATGGATGAAATTTAAGAGAACTAATAAATGGAAGACAATGAAGAGACTTAAATAAGCATAAACCGATTGAATTGAAAGTAAACCCTTTTGTTTCAGTGTAACCTTTTATTATCAGCTTTATTCGTCCGTCTAGTCATCATCTTGTCAGTCCTCATTCTTGACTCTGTAAAACTCATCGTCGTCGTTATTTTTAACAGCATGAATGTTTTAGGTTAGCGTTAGGGGTAGGGTTAGGGGTAGGGGTAGTGTTAGTGTTAAGGTAGGGTTTGGGTTAGGGTGAAAGGTGGGGTGGTGTTAGGGTTAGGGTTTGTTTTCATTTAATTCCCCAAAAGTACCAAACTGTCAATTTAATATTTATTATTTGTAAGACTTTCTAGTTATTATTTTTAACAGAATGAAGGTTTTAGGGTTAGGGTTAGGGTTATGGTTAGGGATTAGGGGTTAGGGTTAGGATTAGGGGTTGTTTAGGGTTAGGGTTAGGATTAGGGGTTGTTTAGGGTTAGGGTTAGGATTAGGGGTTGTTTAGGGTTAGGGTTAAGGTTATGGTTAGGGGTTAGGGTTAGGATTAGGGGTTGTTTTCATATAATTCCTCAAAAAGTACCAAGTACCAAGCTCCATTAAAGTGCATTGTAAACGTTTTGTCCTATTTCAATGTGTCTTTTTTTGGCGATTTCAGAACCCCTCCAGAAATTCTAACTGTGAGTGTGCACTGTACACCAGGCCTTCCAAAGCCAGTACTCTGGGACTTTGTATGTCATCACTGTAACCTTTAATTATTTATTTGATAATGAAGCAATGATCGTGATTTCAGGATTTAAAAAAATAATTAAAAAAATATTATTTTATTATTATTATTTTTTTTTTTTACAAATATCCCTTTCTTGAAAGAAAAGAAGTAGTCACCAAGGGAAGAAAGAAGTAGCCTGTATGTATGCAAACCTAGTGTCTTGTTTGTGGGGATGTGGAGAGTCTGTAAATCCTCTATAATAACATCCAGGAGGTTCAGGGGGCTTTGTCCTCTAGACCAAAGGCCCACTACCTATTTTTCAGGATTTTGTTACATTTGTCAAATCACACCCGTGATGAAGGCTAGAAGAAAAATCAAAAGCATTTTTATTTCCAGATGTGGTCTGTACATACATTTAATAACACACTTAACTATAAGTTGTATATTATGGGCATGTATTTCTTTGAAACAAAATACCGTACATCACAAGATGATAATAAACGGATACAAATGGCACTATTATTTTACACATCATACAGAGCTAATATATATCGTATACGCAATTTAGCCTACTGCACTCAGGTAATATTCAATTATGTAGTTATACAGTGCGTATCAAAAAAAAGGTAATCCGAATTCAGGGGGTTGATATGCCAAGGTTATTTAGTTTGACAATTTACATGTAGTTTACCAAAGAAGAGGAACTCCTCAGCTTTCCATTGATACCTTTATTGACCCATTGCTGTCACACATGACCGAGTACATTGTTATTGAAAATGGCAAATTCAAATCGCATTTTTGCAAGTTTGGGTAATCAGTTCAAGGCAGTCTGAAATGGACGCATCACTTGACTACCTAGTTGATTATCTAAGATTTTTAAGCTGGTGCGGTAATCGTCCGTTACGACATCCTTTTCTTCAAGTTGGGTATTTAAGAAGGGCCTGGGTTTAGGGACAGGTAGTTGGAAAGATGGTACAACTAACGACTGAACAGCGAACTTTCGTGGTTACAACATTTCAGCAAACTCGCGATGCTTTCAGGGAATGTTTCCCAGAGCGGGAGCCCCCAGCAGCCAAAACCATCTGGGCGAATGTTAGAAAATATCAAGAGTATGGCACTAGCCTCAACCGCAACAAGGGAATTCTGGCAGGAGGCGCACAGGGCGATCAGAAGGGAACATTTCAGCAGTAAGGCAGCAACTTTTGGAGCATCCTATGGACACCAGCACAAGGCGAAATGGGCTGGGATTGCCTTCGGCGACATTCAACAGAATCACGAGATTGGACCTCCACCAGCATCCATATCGGATTCACATCCGACATCAACTTACGCCAGGAGATTTTGCTAGAAGGCTGGCGTTTGCCAGATGGTTGATAGCCCGTACCGAGAGAGATATCAATTTTCTGCGGAATCTCGTAATCGGCGACGAAGCTGCTTTCTCCATGAACGGCAAGGTCAATAAACATAATGTTCTTGAATATGCACCAGCAAGACACCCCCAGAATTCAATTTTGAGGTTAACATGAGTCGACAAAAGTGGACTGTTTGGTTAGGACTTTGTGGAAGTGGTCAGCTGATCGGACCGTTTTTCTTTCAAAGGAATGTCAATGGTAGCATGTATCTGCAGATGCTCAATGATAACGTTTTACCGCAGCTGCAGGAACACTTTGAGCGACAGGTTCGTGGGTTCATCAGGCAGCTCTGTTTTTTAATTTTGTTTATGTAAGTCGCCCATCACAAGGCCAAAAGGCCACTCAAGGTGAGGGCTAGCAAGAAAATTAGTCAAGTTAAGGGTGGGCCCAAGACGGCGCCCCAGCACATCGCCTTATCGCTGTCCGAGATCGTCTGAGGGAAGTCTTTGGCGAACGAGTCATCGCCGTCAACCATGAGGTGGAATGGCCACCAAGATAACCTGACCTCACACCATGTGATTATTTCCTTTGGGGACATTTGAAGAACAAGGTGTTTGCAACTCCTCCTGTGATCTTGATGAATTGCAGGGCTGTATTCGAAATGAAGTGGATGCTTTACGCAATGTTCTGGCTATGGTGAGACGAGCAGTGCAGGACATGCTCCGTCGCTGCCAGCTTTGTGTCGAAAGGGGAGGTGGACATGTTGAAGGTGTGGGTGCATAAAAGGGCAATGTTAGAAGAGATTCTTCTTGAATAATGTCCAGTCATTCCTAAAGAAAATCGGGTTTATCATACTGACTTTCACTGATTATCCTGCCTTGCACTGATTAGCCAAACTTGCAAAAATGCGATTTGAATTTGTCATTTTCAATAACAATGTACTCGGTCATGTGTGACAGCAATGGGTCAATAAAGGTATCAATGGAAAGCTGAGGAGTTCCTCTTCTTTGGTAAACTACATGTAAATTGTCAAACTAAATAACCTTGGCATATTAACCCCCTGAATTCGGATTACCTTTTTTTTGATACGCACTGTATACCAGGTCAAGGAGGGTGGCAAGGGGCACGTACGATACACGAAAAGGCTGTATTCGAGACACAATGAAAACTTGTACATGTTTAACTAAAAGGGTCTCCCACCATACAATTTACCCATGCCAACCAAGTGTTACGAATACGTCCATTGTTTTACAGAACAAGATGTCGGCTACATAGCCAGAAATATTCACTTAACTTATTAATAATTACAGCGTTAATAAACCACCGTGTGTCGTGATAAGGTTAAGAGCACTGTCACATTACGTGTATGTTTAAGTAATTTTTGTTGTTTTTAGTAAAAATGTACATTTTGTATTGTTGATACAGGATTGAGTCTACCGGTACTTTATACAAGCTGTAAACAAATTTCATGTTAAACTTTGACAACGAGGAAAACTGTTCTACACAAATCAACCATTATGTTGCATCTGATCCTGCAAGAGAACAAACATAACACAGATGCTAACAATTTCCCCAAACACCCTCAAATAAAAAGTAATGCCAATTCCTATATTGTATTGCAGTAGAGGTCTAAAAACTACTACATTTTCAAGGGTGTTTATTAAACAAAATTAGAGCTTATGAACTAGTTTTAATAAATTTATTTGAACATGTTGATCCTGTTTAAACAAAAAACGCCCAATATCACCTATAATTGCGCCAAAAAGGCGTCTATATAATATATATATATATATATATATATATATATTTATATATATATATATATATTTATATCGTTATTCATTTCTTATATTAATATTATATAGTGATTGATTAATTTATATTTACACTACATTATTTTTAAAATGTGAAGAGAAAATGTGAACATTCACTGTAGAATACACTGTACAAACGACAACAGACATGAGACGTAATGACGTCACACACTGTTTTTAGCGTTGCATTCTTAGAGCAATGTGTGGAACACATGTACTGTAGAAAAGTCTCAAGTGGAGAAACAGTATAGCGCCCTCTCTTGACAGTACTTTTATCAATGATTCCAATAATTGCAAATCTCCATGTTCCAATAATTATTCACCGATAAATCCCAGTAATGTCCATCCAAAATCCCAGGTTTATCCCAATATCCAATCTTTAGTGAGCAGTTTCCATCCCCGTGCGTGCATAACAACAGTAAGTACTGTTTGGGATAATTGTAAATGGGGATATTGGAGAGATTTTTGGGAACTGTTTAGAGTCACATGGCTTACTAAAGTTTATTGCTTAACCAGTTACGGTATAATTGTGTTTATTGTTCATGTAAAATCAATGTGTAATCATAAAGGTTCCTTAATGGCTTAACTGTGGTTTGGTTAAAGCATGTGTTATACTGTACAAAGAGTTGGATGTTCCAGCTCTTATAGTTTACCTGCAAAAGTGAAGTATTTACTTAAGTTTGATTATATTAAGCCTCCTCTTGTCATAATTCTATTGAGGGCTTTGGCTGGTCCGGTCCATTTAGGTAGAGTTCATGTAAGTTCTTGCCTTGTTTCAATATTCTGAACTACAGTATTAATTCACATCCACTCATTAGACATTTGTTTCTGCTATTTTATTTGTAGAACCACGGGTTCACGGGTTCAAGCTCATCTGATCAAATAAACATCACATAGATTCAACAACTCATCACTGGTTTGGCTGTCACATTCTTTCATGGTCCTTCGAGCCGGATTCGAACCAGCGACCTATGGATGAAGTTCGAGTCTGCCCGTCCAGAACGTCTCGTCCCCCTCAATACCTACAGCAGTACGTTATGGACAGCCCATCCGATGGCCATGCCGGAGGTGAGTCGACCACTATGAGTCAACATTCCTCTAGTCATACCCACAAATCAGAGTCTACCTCACCAAGTCGGCGTTCCTCCAGAATAAATTCTGGCTCCAATGCCGAGCGTACCTCACCAAGTCGGCGTTCCTCCAGAATAAATTCTGGCTCCAATGCCGAGCGTACCTCACGAAGTCGGCATTCCTCCAGAAGAAATTCTTGCTCCAATGCCGAGCGTACCTCACCAAGTCGGCATTCCTCCAGAATAAATTCTGGCTCCAATACCGAGCATACCGGTACCTCACCAAGTCGGCATTCCTCCAGAAGAAACTCTCGCTCCAATACCGAGCGTACCTCACCAAGTCGGCGTTCCTCCAGAATAAATTCTTGCTCCAATACCGAGCGTACCTCATCAAGTCGGCATTCCTCCAGACAGAGTCGTTGGTCATCTGATTCCAAATCCTCGCACATATCTTGCCTCAGTGATACCAATTCAGCCAAGATTCAAGCTCTCCGTAAGAAGCTTCAATATGAGGAGTTACAGCGTCAGATGATAGAAGACGAGGCTGCTAATAAACAACTACAGATGATAGACGATCAAGCCCGCAAGGCTCGTCTCAAAGCTGAAGAGATAGAACGTCAGGCCTTGAGAGATCGTGAAGAAATAACCAAGTCGTTATCCCGCCAACGGAGGTTAAGGCTTGCTCAGCAAGGCTACATGGAGGCACAAGCTATCAGTACGATTATAGAAGATAGTTCTGCAGCACTGGATAGCAATCCTACTACCGATGCTCCACTGAATGCATCCCCTCCAACTCCAGAGGTGACCAGTGACACCTCGACAGAACAACACCCTCCTCGTTCAGTTGAGTGCCCTCCTCCTGTTTCAGGTACACCAGTCACTGTACTGTCTCCTTCAGTCACCTTGCCCCCTACACCAGTTACTGTACCATCTCCTTCAGTTGCCTTGCTCCCTCCACCAGTCGTGGTACCGTCTCCATCAGTCGCCTTGCCCCCTCCACAAGTTGCCGCACCTTCTCCACCAGAACTCCCAGCACCCACAATCATGGATCCCCTTGTTACCTCAACACATGGAATCCCAAGGCCGACTCTGCCTAAGTTTTCTGATGGAAGGGAGAAAGAATTTGCCTTACTAAATATGGCGTTGGAGAATCTTTTGGATGTGCATCCGCATCTCACCGAACATTACAAGTTCCAAGTGATGATCGACCGACTCGGCGGCCAGGCACAGAAACTAGCCAAAGCATTTATGTACTCCAAACAACCATACACAGATGCTCTATCTGCACTAAAAGACAAGTATGGACAACCCCGACAACTGCTGCAAAGTGAGATCAGAACCATCATGTTCACTTCTGCGATCAAGTATGGAGACACCAATGCCTCTGCGAGTTCTCCCTCGATGTCCTATCTTTGGTGGGCATGTTGAAAGCTCTGGAGGGTGAGGACGGTGTGGAGCTGAAATGCGGATCACACGTAGATCGGCTGTTGAGTAAATTAGCCCCAAGCTACAGGAATAGCTTCATGGAACATTGTCTTAACAAAGGCATACTTCAACCCAATTCGAGTCACACCTACACACTAGCCCAGTTCTCCCAGTGGCTCTCCGTCAAATCTCAGTCTCATAGTTTTGCGCACAGAGCAGTGACCAGCAACGAGTCTGTGACTTCTACTTCCCAACGACAACAAAGCCATCAGCGGCCCCAAGGAAGGAAACTCCAACTGCTGTGTTCATGTCGGAGTCAAACTCCAAGAGCAAACCTAAGAATCAGCCCAAGCCATTTTGCCCATTCTGTGATAGCAAAGAACACTATCTTGGAGGATGCCCCAACCTGAAGAAGCTAGATACTGACAAAATCGTCAGTTGGATCCAGGAGAACAACCGCTGCTGGAAGTGTGGTCGAGCACACAAACCCGAGTCGTGTACCCTGAAGAAACCCTGCCACTCATGTAAAGAGGTGCACCTTACCGTACTACACGATGCTGCCCAAAGGATTGCCAGCCATGTGTACCGGATACAGACTTCCAGCCAAGATGTCTTCATAGACAAACCCGCTCGTCCACACAACGTAATGTTGAAGTTGGTGCCAGTCTTTCTTCATGGTCCAGCTGGTAGCCTTGATACCTCGATGATGGGTCAGAGAGGACCATGCTACTCCAGTCAGCGGTAGATAAACTCCAGCTCTGAGGAAAATCTGAGACCATGCTGCTGCGGACTATCCGTGAAGACATCGTTGAATGCCAGGGTCAGTCTTCATCCTTCCAGCTGTCCCCTAGGGATCGGCCTGAAGTCAGATATGCCATCACTGGAGCCTTCTCTGCCCCTAACATATGCTTATCAGAGTACACCTACCCTGTTGGAGCTTTACAGCGTCGATACAACCACCTCCTCAACCTGCAGTTACCATCAATCAATGAAGCATGCCCGATGACACTCATCGGCTCTGATCACCCAGAGCTTATCGTTCCCATCCAGCCAATCAACTTTGGTCCCCATGGAGCACCAGTTGCGGTAAGAACGAAGCTTGGTTGGACCCTCCAAGGACTGGTTGGGAACGAGAAGAGGCAACCGGAGCAGAAAGTCTTCAAGACTTCACTGTTCTCCCCATCAAGTGACCTCCTACAAAATGTGGAGAGACTATGGCAGGCAGATGTCCTTCCATATGTCAACGAGAAACATGTTACTCGCTCAAAGCAGGATCAACAAGCTGTCCAAATGCTGGAAGAGAAAACAATCCGAACCGATGTTGAAGGAATACAGCATTATGAAACCCCTCTCCTTCGAATCGATGACGGAGTTAAGTTCAACGCATCTATAGAAGCCATCCTTCCCACTCTTAAGCGGACCGAGAAGTGGCTTGAGAAACATCCAGTGCTGGCTCAGAAGCATAATGAGTTAATCTCCAAGCTGGTTGACTCTGGCCACGTATGCAAAGTGACAGCAGATAAAGCAGCAGAATCGGAGGAGTCATGGTTCATTCCACATCATACTGTTCAGCACAACGGGAAGTATCGCCTTGTGTTTGATTGATCCTTCCGGTATGACAACCTAGTTCTCAACGAACACCTCCTGCCTGGTCCATCCCTCGGTGCTTCACTTATTGGTGTGCTTATGCGTTTCCGTCAGCATGATGTAGCCATCTCTGGAGACATCAAGGCCATGTTCCACCAGGTGAGGCTGCTACCTACCGACAGACCACTGTTTCGTTTATTGTGGCGGAACCTGGAGGTGGACACTGAACCCAACGTATACGAGTGGCAAGTTCTACCATTTGGATCTACCTGCAGCCCGTGCTGTGCTACCTTTGCCCTCAGGAAGCATGCCTTCAACCACTGCACTGACTACCCTGGAGTTGCCAACTCTGTAGATAAGTCCTTCTACGTTGACAACTGCTTAGACAGCGTACCCGATGCCACAGAAGCCAAGTCCCTTCTTCATAAGATGCGAGAGCTGTTGGCCAAAGCAGGATTTGAAATTCGTCAGTGGGCCAGCAACCTTCCTTCAGTGGTTGAAGATCTCCCACCTGATGCTCGATCTGATGGCTGTGAACTTTGGCTGACCTTCGGTGAGATAGACTCCCCAGAACCAACGCTTGGTCTTCAGTGGAATTGCAGCACAGACGAACTGCAGTATCGCCACCGGAAAATCGACTATGAGTGCTTGAACATGCGGAACATGTATCGCATCCTCGCCAGCCAGTATGACCCCATCGGTTATCTCACCCCGTTCACAGCACGAGCCAGAGTCATCATCCAGGAACTTTGGAAGACAAAGTGCTGTTGGGATGATGCACTAGAGAGCAGTGTCATTAGAGATCAGTGGCAAGCACGGGAGGATGAACTACCCAACCTGACCAGAATTAAATTACGCCGCTGCTACACCCCACCTTCTGTCTGTCAGGCATCAGTTGGCCGCCAGTTGCACGTGTTCTGTGATGCATCGGAGAGAGTTTATGGAGCGGTCGCTTATCTCCGTACCAATGAAGCAGACGGCAACATCCATACCAGCTTTGTGATGTCCCGGTCCAGAGTGGCACCTAAGCGTCAACTATCCATGCCCCGGTTGGAACTCTCTGCTGCCTTGGCAGGTGCTCAACTGTCTGATCTACTGGAGAAGGAGCTTACCCTACCTATTGATGATGTCATAATGTGGAGTGACTCCACTACAGTGCTTACATGGCTACAATCCGAGTCCTGCAGGTACAAGGTGTTTGTAGGAACCCGGGTGTCAGAAATTCAGACCCTAACAGATGTTAAATCCTGGCGGTATGTAGACACGAAAAACAACCCTGCTGATGATCTAACCCGAGGCAAGACTCTCCTTGAACTCAGCGAAGCTTCCAGATGGAGAGATGGGCCTCCCTTCCTTAAGTGTACACCAGATGTATGGCCGGCCCATCCTCCTTCCCAAACTGAAGATGATACGGAGGTTAGGAAGTCAACCTTCTGCGGCATCGTTACCATACAGCCTACCAATACTCCTGACCCATCGAAGTACGATTCTTGGGAGAGCCTCATCCTGGCTGTCAAGCAGGCCCGTAATGGGGCGGCTGACGATGTCGAGCTTCCAGAGTTATCAGCCGATGAAAGAGCAGAGATAGAGCTACAACTTTATCAACGTACCCAATGTGACAGCTTCCCCGAAGAGCTCGCATCCCTCAAAACGGGCAAGACAATCCCTCGAGGTAGCAGACTAATTCAGCTTGCCCCAGAGTATGATGAGGAAAGTGGTCTTCTTCGAGTAGGGGGACGTCTCAGACGATCCCATGACTTACCTGTGTGGACAAAGCACCCCATCGTGCTGGATCCAGCACATCCCATCGTGAAGCTGATTATCCAAGACTACGATGAAAGGATCGTACATTACGGACCAGAACGAGTACTGGCAGAGATTCGCCGGAAGTTTTGGGTGCTCCGTGGGAGAGAAGCCATCCGCAAACATCAGCGAAGTGTTTCGATTGCCAGAAGTGGCGTGCACAACCCCATGCCCCGAGAATGGGCGATCTGCCGCCAGCACGGCTTCGTCTCTACAAGCCAGCTTTCTATTCAACAGGAGTTGATTGTTTCGGGCCAATGATGATCAAGATTGGCCGACGGACGGAGAAAAGATGGGGAATCATCTTTAAGTGCATGACCACCCGTGCCGTTCACCTGGACTATAGAGAGTATCGATAGCGATGCCTTCCTTATGGCCCTTAGACGTTTCAAAACCCTACGAGCTGCTGTCGGACTGTGGCACCAACTTCAAGGGAGGCAACGCTGAACTACAGGAGGCATTTTCTGCCATGTGTCCCACTCTACAGCAGCAGCTAGCCAGACAGAAGGTACGCTTTGCATTCAATCCACCGAAGGCACCACACTTTGGAGGAGTGTGGGAAAGGGAAATCAAGTCAGTCAAGGATGGTCTTCGAGTTACCCTGAATGACCAGACCGTATCCGAGCCTGTTCTGAGGACAGTCTTGATCGAGGTAGAGGGAATCCTGAACTCCAAGCCGCTAGGATATGTCTCGTCTGATGTTGCTGACCCGGACCCGATTACTCCAAACCTACTGCTGTTGGGCCGCCATGATGCTTCACTACCCCAAGCGGTGTACCCAGCTAAGGACCTACTTAGCAGACGTCGATGGAAGCACAGTCAGGTGTTAGCTGAGAACTTCTGGTCTCGCTTCATACAGTTCTACCTGCCCATACACCAGAAACGTCAGAAATGGCAAACAGACACCGTCGACGAGCTAAAGCCCAATGATGTCGTCATGATTGTAGAGCAGAACCTGCATCGATCCCAGTGGGACATCGGTCGAGTAGAGAAAACCTTCCCAGGAGCTGATGGACGTGTCCGCACTGCTGATGTACGCGTGAAGGATAAAGTGTACACCCGACCAGTTGCTCGGCTGATTCGTCTCCCAGAAATCAAGGACGATGAACTGATTAGGGACCATCATTCTTGAGACATTTTGACAAAGTAAATTCAGTGCCTAAATTTAGGGGCGGCTGTAGAAAAGTCTCAAGTGGAGAAACAGTATAGCGCCCTCTCTTGACAGTACTTTTAGCAATGATTCCAATAATTGCAAATCTCCATGTTCCAATAATTATTCACCGATAAATCCCAGTAATTTCCATCCAAAATCCCAGGTTTATCCCAATATCCAATCTTCAGTGAGCAGTTTCCCTCCCCGAGCGTGCATAACAACAGTAAGTACTGTTTGGGATAATTGTAAAAGGGGATATTGGAGAGATTTTTGGGAACTGTTTAGAGTCACATGGCTTACTAAAGTTTATTGCTTAACCAGTTACGGTATAATTGTGTTTATTGTTCATGTAAAATCAATGTGTAATCATAAAGGTTCCTTAATGGCTTAACTGTGGTTTGGTTAAAGCATGCGTTATACTGTACAAATAGTTGGATGTTCCAGCTCTTATAGTTTACCTGCAAAAGTGAAGTATTTACTTAAGTTTGATTATATTAAGCCTCCTCTTGTCATAATTCTATTGAGGGCTTTGGCTGGTCCGGTCCATTTAGGTAGAGTTTATGTAAGTTCTTGCCTTGTTTCAATATTCTGAACTACAGTATTAATTCACATCCACTCATTAGACATTTGTTTCTGCTATTTTATTTGAAGAACCACGGGTTCACGGGTTCAAGCTCATCTGATCAAATAAACATCACATAGATTCAACAACTCATCACTGGTTTGGCTGTCACATTCTTTCATGTACACAACGTTTGGATGTCTTACTTTTCTTAGCCGTTTCAAGTAAATGTTTAGCTAAAACGTTACATGCATGTTGGCTACGTGCGTAATTTGTTGTCAAAGGTGGGGGATGATTCCAAATGTCCGATTATAATGACTGCCTCTGAACATCATCCCGACCTATTTCCTCAGAGAAAAAGGTTTAAAGTTTGAAACAATTCAATTAAAATCAAACACAGAAACAAGTAATTTAAAAAACCACACACATTTAAATAATTGTTGAAACGTTTTTAAAACTTTTTCCTATAAAGTGCTTCCAACGATCATTGACAAATATCGAAACGTCCACATGGCGTATTGGCTTCCACAATGCCGTTACCATTATGTGACGTCTTACGTCTCAGGTCTAATATATATATATATATATATATATATATATATATATATATATATGTATATATATATATATATATATATATATATATATATATATATATATATATATATGTATATATATATGTATATATATATATATGTATATATATATGTATATATATATACAAACATCAAAACAATATGGCATGATACAATCAGCTGAAATACAAAATGCTACATTCAAATATTTATCCCAAAATAAGGGGCTATATTTACAGTATAAATACAGACTACAGTGTTTAAAAATACACACAAATTATGAATAATTATAAAGGGGCCTATCTGAATTATTGCCATAACAAAATGGGGTCTAAAGGCTTGGCGCGCGTGGAAAGTGAATTCAACGCTCCAAGAAACTAGTAATCATTCATCAATCCTTTGCATTATATTATATTGACAGGATGCCATTGCTGAACGATCAAGGGCATTGGACTTGTGATCATATGGCTATATAAACGTGGTGCTTTAGTGTCCTTGAGCAAGATACTTTAAGGCATCTCTCAACCAAGGATACAGTTGTCAATCACATGATTTTCCATCTACCGGACAATATATCCTAGTGAGGGACGCTATTATTTAGGGAAAACGGTCCGTGGGACAGAATCCACGTCCACACCGGCAATAGCAGCTGAAGTAACCTTCGACAGTCTGACATCCTATCAAAGAGGAATATAAATATTCTCAGTCGATTTATGTCAACGCAACCTGAGATTAACCCCAGCCTGATGAGGTCAGTGTATACAAACTGTTTTACATTTTACTTACATTAAGTACTATTTTGTATAACTAAACGCATTTTCAGGAACTCAATCTTCTGAAAGGAATATTACTGCTTATTGACATGGTTTATGGGCAACGCCGTAAGGATGGATCAACGTCTTGGTTATTGTCTGCAGACAACAAGAAAGCGCCAAAGAAACTTCCCTGTCCATCATCGTTTTTATAGAGTGCCCCTGTGGACTGTAGAGGGCGTACTCCAACTCGGTCATTGACTGCCAGGTAAAAGACGCCTGCAGTATAACCAGTGTCTCCCCCAGGCGTCCCTCCTGAATTAGTGAATCTGCAAACATGGAAAGACAATTAATTATTTATCATATGTCTGTGTAGAAGTACTGCCATACAGTTGTGAACGTATTTTTATTTTTTTTGTTATTTATATAGGCCTATATATACATGTATATGTATATATATATATATATATATATATATATATATATATAGTGCGTATCAAAAAAAAGGTAATCCGAATTCAGGGCGTTAATATGCCAAGGTTATTTAGTTTGACAATTTACATGTAGTGTACCAAAGAAGAGGAACTCCTCAGCTTTCCATTGATACCTGTATCGATCCATTGCTGTCACACATGGCCGAGTACATTGTTATTGAAAATGGCAAATTCAAATCGCATTTTTGCAAGTTTGGGTAATCAGTTCAAGGCAGTCTGAAATGGACGCATCACTTGACTGCCTAGATGATTATGTAAGATTTTTAAGCTGGTGCGGTAATCGTCTGTTACGACATCCTTTTCTTCAAGTTGGGTATTTAAGAAGGGCCTGGGTTTAGGGACAGGTAGTTGGAAACATGGTACAACTAACGACTGAACAGCGAGTTTTCGTGATTACAACATTTCACCAAACTCACAGTTTGCAGCAAACTCGCGATGCTTTCAGGGAACGTTTCCCAGAACGGGAGCCCCCAGCAGCCAAAACCATACTGGGCGAATGTTAGAAAATATCAAGAGTATGGCACTAGCCTCAACCGCAACAAGGGGAATTCTGGCAGGAGGCGCACCGGGCGATCAGAAGGGAACATTGCAGCAGTAAGGCAGCAACTTTTGGAGCATCCTAGGGACACCAGCGCAAGGCGAAATGGGCTGAGATTGCCTTCGGCGAGATTCAACAGAATCACGAGCATTGGACCTCCACCAGCATCCATATCGGATTCACATCCGACATCAACTTACGCCAGGAGATTTTGCTAGAAGGCTGGCGTTTGCCAGATGGTTGATAGCCCGTACCGAGAGAGATGTCAATTTTCTGCGGAATCTCGTAATCGGCGACGAAGCTGCTTTCTCCATGAACGGCAAGGTCAATACGCATAATGTTCTTTAATATGCACCAGCAAGACACCCCCCAGAATTCTATTTTGAGGTTAACATGAGTCGACAAAAGTGGACTGTTTGGTTAGGACTTTGTGGAAGTGGTCAGCTGATCGGACCGTTTTTCTTTCAAAGGAATGTCAATGGTAACATGTATCTGCAGATGCTCAATGATAACGTTTTACCGCAGCTGCAGGAACACTTTGAGCGACAGGTTCGTGGGGTCTTCAGACAACTCTGGTGGGCCCAAGATGGCGCCCCAGCACATCGCCTTATCGCTGTCCGAGATCGTCTGAGGGAACTCTTTGGCGAACGAGTCATCGCCGTCAACCATGAGGTGGAATGGCCACCAAGATCACCTGACCTCACACCATGTGACTATTTCCTTTGGGGACATTTGAAGAACAAGGTGTTTGCAACTCCTCCCCGTGATCTTGATGAATTGCAGGGCCGTATTCGAAATTAAGTGGATGCTTTACGCAATAATCCGGCTATGGTGAGACGAGCAGTGCAGGACATGCTCCGTCGCTGTCAGCTTTGTGTCGAAAGGGGAGGTGGACATGTTGAAGGTGTGGTTGCATAAAAGGGCAATGTTAGAAGAGATTCTTCTTGAATAATGTCCAGTCATTCCTAAAGAAAATCTGGTTTATCATACTGACTTTCACTAATTATCCTGCCTTGCACTGATTACCCAAACTTGCAAAAATGCGATTTGAATTTGTCATTTTCAATAACAATGTACTCGGTCATGTGTGACAGCAATGGGTCAATAAAGGTATCAATGGAAAGCTGAGGAGTTCCTCTTCTTTGGTACACTACATGTAAATTGTCAAACTAAATAACCTTGGCATATTAACCCCCTGAATTCAGATTACCTTTTTTTTGATACGCACTGTATATATATATATATATATATATATATATATATATATATATATATATATATATATATATATATATATATTTTTTTTTTTTTTAAGTTGGACATGGTTTCATAGCAAAAAATAAATAAATAACAATGCCGACGCGCGGGTCTGAGGCGACGCTAATGTCAAATCGCCACTAATGTCAAATCCAAGTTTACAATATCGTTTATGGGATTAGTTCTTGGCGATACAGAGCAAATTATACAAAACCTTGGTGACTGTAAAATAACTTTATGGTAAATCGTATAGTATTAATAATTATATTTTACTTACATTTGTGATGCCTGGGCTCTCAAAATAGTAAACTCGTTTCCATCGCCACAATCAGGCCGAACCACGATTTCGTGACCGATAGCATCACGACCAAATCCATTGTAGAATATCTGACTGTATACAAAGTAGTACCCAGGCATCGTTACCTGTAAACATTGCACAATGAAATAATGGTCAACAAATGGTTGGCGGAATGATTGATATACCTGTATGTCCAAGGCTCATGCCTAATGGGCAATTTGATAACCTACACACATTGTTATGATCCAAATGGCTGTAATACCTGTATAAATTTGTTGTGCACAAACAGTAAACTCTCGTGAGAAATCCTGGCATATGTGGCATCGTCTATACTCGTATGAAACGTAAACCAGCTCTCTGCAATCAAAAAATGAAAAACAAAAACATCAACAAAATCCTCCCCGTCCCCCAAAAAAACAAAAACCAATAAGTGTTTGTTGGAACAAACACACAGTGTTCGAGTGAACTTCCGGTTCAATCAAATTATCATCGATCATGTCAGTATGATATTTTGCAAAGGTGTATCATCTGTTATCATAGCAATACCAATTTCATATTCAAAATTATATCAATTTTGCGTTAGAATGTGTTGAATTTGATCTTCCTGTTTGGACCGGAAGTAAAGGTCAGATCAGGTGATTTGATGTCATATATATAACACAATGAAACTTCCTCATGATCATGAAAAAATAACGTTAGTACCTGCTTTGGTTCAATTTCTGAGACTGGAAAATAATCTTTGATGACGTGATAAAAAAAAATTGAAAATATATGACGTCACTAGTCACTTTATTCGCAGAAGTCATATTCAAATTTCCCATGGTTTTGCGATAGAAAATTATTATTTTTCTAAACCTGTCGCCAGAGGGCGCTGTGACAGGTGATAACGTCATCAGTCACATTTAAAAAAATGTCACATATCAATAGTAATTTCGTCCACAGAAAGCATGTCCAAATACCACATCATGTTGGCTGCAGACCCTTTAAAAGTGCCTCAGCCTAAACTTCTGATTTCGACCGGAAGGAGAGATCAGATTGGGTCATGTCTGTGTACGAAATGTCACATAATTAAAGATCTGTAAGATGATGCAAAGATTATGTAAATACCTACATATTATGGTCTAAGTATGTGTCAAGTTTGAAGGCTCTGTGAACTTTGGAACTAAAAAAACGAATAATTTCAAGAGGTGTTCGCGCATTTATACTGTACCACTCGTAGCAGTCAATATTTTGTATAACAATCTCTTCTTGCAAGAAGTGATGTGGTTCTGAAAAAACCGGTACTGAGGATAGTTCTCGATAGTTTCCTTATTTTCTGAGTTGTTTAATCAAAAGCTTCCTACCTGGACTTGGCTCTAATTGTTGCTGTTGATTACCAACGACGTGCAACGACGGAATACCCTCATCACGCACGGACTAGAAGAAATAGACAGTTTGAATAGTTTCACTATGTAGGCCCTACACCCCCACACGATATAATGATACTGTAGAATAACTCCTAATTTGATGGCTGCAGTGGCGCACCCAGGATTTGATTGGGGGGGGGGGGGGGCTTAAAATATTTTTATTTGAAATCCAATATGGGGGAGAGACATGGCTGACCCAAACCATAACCGCTGGCGCGGCTGCAGCCATGTCCCTAGTCGTGCTCGTCAGTGAACCTACGGCACATGTTAAATGTTTCCTGGTGGTTTCTAGTCATAAAAAGAAGACATTATGGCATGATTCGGACTCGTAGGGTTTTACCTTCCATATAATTTCCTCCTCTTGATGTAAAGAACTTGAGCTTGTTTCGTCTGCAAGATTTCTATAGTTAAATACTTTCATTGCGTGGACGTAAAGTTTGTGATCATTCCGGGCGGAGCTAAATTTTTTAAAACACGAATTTGGCGGCAAAACCAAATCCCAATATTATCCAATCGGTGTTTGCTAAAAGAGTGTCACATAATCTTTGTAAATTAAAACCCAATCCTGGGCCATTGTGTACAAACTGGAAAGGAGTTTATTATAATGCGGGCGTGTTTAAATTTTACGAGTAACCTCAACGACAGTCAACGACCTCAACAAGAGAAACGGACAACAGAAAATGAAAATAAAATTAAGTAAAGCTGCTCCCTGATCAGGGTGCACCATGGCAGGGGGGGGAGAATGTGTAAAAATTCTTGTTATATATACTGGTGGCCCTTCAAGCTTACATGCACATGCATACGCAACGCCGTAAAATATAATAGTGAGTGGAATAAATGGAAAACTTTTGGAGGGGAGCTTGAGTCTCCTGAGTCCCCATCCCTTGTACCACTGCCCTATACACCTTGCCGAACTCCTCTGTAGACAAGACTTGGGCTCAGATTTTGCTCTCTTTCCTGGCTCCTTCTTTAAAAAAATAATAAAACATCAGCGGGCCCTGGGGGGGGGGGGGGCTCGAGCCCCCCAAACCCCCCCCCCCTTGGGTGCGCCACTGGATGGCTGCAATATTATTGACATTGATGGTTAGTTTTTAATCGGTTAATATAAATGCTGATTTATTAAAGGTTACTAATGGTTAGACCTTTTGGACAACGGACCCTAGCTCACTTCATGATCGTCCATTTTGCTGGTAACCTTTTTTGTCAAAAGATTGAATACGCCCATAAGGGTTGTGTTGGAAGGGGTCTAGCACCTGTTTACTTTCAGACGGTAATACGGTAATTTAGCTATTATTTTTGTTTACGTTTATGGCGTATAATACCGTAGTTCTAGAGGGGGAGAGTGCATTTTGTACTGACTTGATATAAATTGCGAACCATTTCAATACACACACACATACCAGTGGACAGAAAGTGTTGAAATCATAAGTGCAATTTCTTGAAAAGTCATGAAAAATTCATAATGATAGGAATACTTACACCGTAATAGTAGGACGAATCCATATCTGAAAAAAAAAAAAAATCAAATAAAGTCAGGATTTCACGGTGAAACACAGATCATATTGCATAATTTTAAATCTTTAAATCCGTCATAAAAGCTAATTTTAATATCATCATCCCCATAGCTATAAATGTATACTGTTTTCTGTGTAAGATTTCCTGAACACAATACAATAATCATATCGCAAGTTCTCAACACATCAAAAGGTCAGGATGTTTTCCGACGAGCCTGAGTTTGGTCTCTTCGGCTTACATGGAAGAACTTAATAGGCATATAGGCCTAGGTATATTTATGAGGAAGCTGTGGACTTTGGACTTGATCTTGTTATTTGCTTACCGTCTTGAGTACCTGCTTGTCGCCTGGTTCGTTGTCTGCCAAAGTCTTCTTTAGAAGTCATAGGAATCTGCATAGAAACAAGTAACAAGTCAAACCTTTTCGTAAATAATACAAAAATCATTGCCACAACCAAGCCCTTCTATAGTTATATACCAAAAGTCTATTAACTACTTGTAGGCAATAGACTTATGGTTATACGTATTTCTGTTTTATATTTACGAATTCAATATCACAATAAGCTCAATATTCCCAAGAAATGGCATGACGAACTACTTCCATTATTGCGTGATTTCATCCTTTTTGTTTTGTTTGTTCGTTTGTTTTTAGTTTTTTGTAATTTGTTATTTATTTATTAATTTTTTTGCCAACAGGGAAATACGTGATACATGTATACACGGGGACAAAATTTCCCATATACAAAGTATGGCGGCTGAGAGAGGCCTCACAAATCGGGCAAACGTTCATACCCCTATGTGAAAAAGTTGTTTAATTAAAACACAGCACGGCAGAAGTCCAATCGATCCAGCAATTTTGGCTGCAATTGGACATCGTTTCGTAGCAAAAACATAATAAATATATAAATTAAAATGTCGACGCGCGGGTCTGAGGCAACGCGTGCGGAGATCAGAAACTGGAGACTCTAGTTTTTGGCCTTAGTATGGCATTATATGTTATAGGTGATTTTGCCTGATTATTCATAACTTCATTTAAATTGCATCTAAAAATCTTGATTCAAAGATAGATAATTATACTAAGAAGTAGTTTGGCCAACATTATCAATGATCAACCTTCCTTTTAAAGTGGTTAAATAATGTATTATCTTTACTCACGTCATCCATTCTTGTATCAACTGTTTGGATAGCAGGGTTGCTCTCATGTGTACGGTAGCCTGAAATAGTCGCATTCTCGCTATGAAGCTGAACAAGTTCATTCTGAAGCTGAATTACCTGCACAAAAAGCCAAATTACGGCTGTAAATGAGACTAAGTGCAGGAGTAGGCTTGGTTGAATCAGCCGCGTCAAGCGTCCGTGTTGGTTTTTGTTAAACTGGTTATTTGACTCTACATCATCTTCATCACAGGTAGTCTTCTCACTAGGTGAAACAAAGTACGCTTCGACATTGGCGTTGCTGTGAGATAATGCCATGATGCTTCAGTTAGATGCTTGCTGAGTGATGTCCACTAGTTAAAATACTGTCTATACAACTATATACATCAGCTTATATAGATGTTTGAGACACAGTTTTACACATTTCAAACTAACTGCAGGTTTGCCAGAGTTTAAAAATAGTTTTTTTAAAGAACGAAATCGCTGAGAGAGAGAGTAAAATTTCCTTGATATGAAGTAATGTTGATAGCGAGTAAGCGAGTTTGCATAAAACGTAAGATACGGGGAATTACCCGAATACAGATCGAGCAGGCTACACTGACAGTGAAGCAATCGATACTAATATTACCGGATTGCACACAGGCCTGATATTGGAAACCAACCCCTCGCAGTGTGTACACACATTGACTGAATACTAAAATAGGAGTATAAACGAATGGCCCCGTACAATGAATAATTCTGTGACATACACCGCGCACGGAGGTCAGTAGTCGAGGTAAAACATAGATTCTTGGTAACCGCAGTATCTCCACACTTGTGATTTTTCCTGAAATTATTAAGTTTACATAAACCACTATGCACTATTTTAATTTTCTGCCAGAAATATAAAATAACATACTGCCTATCCATGTCTATACCTACTATCTATCAGTTGTTTAAAAAAAATATTGATGCATTACCAAAACTTGGGGGATAACAAATAACTACTTACGGAGTCTTACAATATCTGTTTGCGAAATATCTAATTTTAAAGAAATTGTTTCCTTTCTAAAGGAAAAAAAAGCAAAGCATAAACAAAAATTGCCGAAAATAGTCGGCAAAATAATGGAAAACCTACGCAATACTTATTGCATGCTTAGACAAACAAAGTGCTTTCTATACTTTCTGATTTTGCCATTTCTAATCCTGTATTAATTCTTTCATTTTCCTTACATACATTTGTAAACATAACGCAATTTCCTTTACAAAACTTACGCATTCTGCAATAAAGTGTCGGCCTATACAAAACCGGTGTAGGGCCTACTGGGTTTTGTACAGGAAACTGGAGTTGAATGATGATTCTAAATTTGTATCAGACCGATACTGGTTGTTTAGGAAGTACATGTATATTGCACAAATTCTTATTGCAGAAAAACTCATTGTTTTGTACAATAAGGACATATGCTTAATTGCATCACCATCTTGTGTAATAATGAGTGCATATACATTTACTCTAAACATCGACTAGTGTATGTCCACAACAAACAAATAATGCGGTCATATAACAACATACCAATCAGTACATTTAAAGATGATTATGCAAGTAGTAGAGTTAATGGAAGAACGCTTACCTGTGATTTCATCACGTAGGCTTATGACTAATACAATGTCGAAAAACCACGATCAAGGAAACGTGTTTATTTATTTTGTTCTAATTGATTGTTGGAGTGATGTTTTACGGGAAAATTGTTTAACAATGTTTTGTGTATTTTCAGGGTTTATTTGAATTTATTAAATATAAGTTCAAGATTATTTATTTAGTTATTTGTGTAGTTTTGCTTTGATTTTGGAGAGAAAGGGACAACTGTATAACACGTGGAGGCATTATGGACCGTAGACTGTCAAAAATGTCAAAAAACCACCTCCTACCACCTGCTTACGCATGTAACTGAAAATTTTACATCTTAAAATATCGTATCCTATCTATGTATGTAAGAAAATCCAGACTCTTTTCTCCTTCATGGTAAGACGATTTTTCAAATAATGGGTATTTTGCTGTAAATACAGTATACATATATACATTTACAGTATACACATACAGTAAACATATTGTAAATGTATAATGTATTTGTAATGTGGAATTCTTCTGTACTTATTTTTGGTTTGGATCAGAAGAATTATTTATTTTTTTAATTAAAAATAAATTATCACACTACTTGTTATCTAGTTCGATAATTTTTTTATTTTTATATTTTAAAGGAAAAGTTATTTCCCTCTCTCTCTCAAACTCTTTGTACCAGTTGTTTTTAAGGAAAGTTCGCGACCTTAATTATTAGGTCCAGATTCTTGTATCACTTTAGCTATCCCCGTCATTGCTTTATTTATTTATTTATTTATTTATTTATTTATTTATTTATTTATTTATTTATTTATCTCTTTAGCGGACGTGTGTTCCTTCGAGCTCCGAGTAAGTCTTTAATATTTACTTCTTTAGACCTCTTTAGGTCCTTGTTTTCTTATTATTATAATTAATATATGATATAGGTCTAGCTAGACCGAGCCCACTGTATATAAATTTGTCTTTTGCTTGTTTTTTTAGTCCTTTTTTTCGCCTATACTGTGGCGTTTTGTACTGAGCTGGCCACCATGGCCACTCAGGCAGAACCACCACGTAATGTTAGCGCGTCTGGTGCACCCAGACCCATTGTTCCTGATGACGAGCCGTTTAAGGGTGTCACCAGGAACAATGGCTTTGCTTTCAAGGCCTTAGATAACGTATCTATTGAATCCTATCTTGATAAATTCCGTGAAACCATGCCTGAAAAGCACATCGTCTCTGCCAGTCGTATTTCTAACAATCGCATTGCTTTGTACGTGAGTTCCATGGAGGAGGTCGCTGACGCCATTGCCCGTGGTTTGACATACGGTGACTCCTTCTTGGAACTCACCCCTCTCATTCAACCTACCACTCGCCTTACGTTATCTAATGTCTACCCTGAGATTCCCAATTATGTTCTTCTCCAAAAAATTTCCAGTTTCTGTAAAGTAGTGTCCGCTGTCAAACCCATACCCCTTAGGTTAAAAAACAAACAGCTGTCTCACATAATGTCTTTCCGCCGACAGGTTCAAATCATCCTTAAGCCCAATATCACCCTCCCAGACCATATAAATTTTTCTCATTCTGGTGTCAATTATCGAGTCTTTTTGTCTATTGAGTCAGTTCGGTGCTTCAACTGTGGGGAATTTGGTCACATCAGTCGCTTCTGTAAGAAACCCCACACCCAGGCCGATGCTAACGAACCCATCAACCCCCTCAACCCCCCTCCAGCCTTCATGCACAAAAAATCAGACCCAAAGCACCCTCCGAAGTCCAAACCTAACCCTCCCGTCCCCTCCCGAGCCTCGATACGGGGTGATCCTTTAGCGGGACCCTCGGTGTCCCATGCTGCTTCTGCTGGGCCAGCAGCCGCCGCTGCTAGTAAGCCGAGCACGGCTTCGACTGCTGCTACTGCCATTACTGCCGTTCGAACCACTACTGCCATGGCAGACACCAGTGCCGAAACTTCACCGCCACCCTCTCGGGCACTATCTGACGGTCCCTCCAACGACTCCCCAATGGACACCCACAAGTACATCTGGGGTACCCCACCTGCCCCTACTAGGCTCTTTTCTGATATCGTGTCAAAACGAAAATTGTCCCCTCCCAAATCCACTGATGATAGCCCCATCTCACTCCCTTGAAATCCCCACAACCCCAACGCAAACTTCGCAGGAAGAATGCATCTTCAAATAAACCGGACACCCCAACCCTCTCTCAGGTCCTGGATTCTCTGTCCCCCTCCATACTCGCTCCCAATGGTGCCACCATCACTCCAATGCCCTCCGATTCAATTCCTCCTACCGACAACTCCACCCTTTTTCCCACTACGCCCACTCCCCCTACGCCCACTCCCCCTACGCCCATTCCCTCTACCCCCTTTCCACCTACCCCCACCCCTATCCCCCCTACGCCCTTTTCTCCAACCCCCATTCCCCCTCCCCCATCCCCTTTTTCCCATACCTCATCTTCCCCTAACCCCACCCCGTCCCCCGTCCTTGAAATCCCATCTACCTTTTCAACTCCCAACTCCACAGCTGAAGCGACCGATACTGACTCCTCCGTGTGGGATGACTCACAGAACCTGTCGGACAGTGAATTATCACAGACTCTTTTCCCCTCCTGTCCAGGTCCCCTCAACCACTCTCAGCTCATCCATTTTCTCTCCTCGGTCAAATCCCAAAGAAACCCCAAGGCAATTGCCCAGAAATTCACTACCAATACCGCTGGTTTGATTCAGCAACTCATACCCTTGACAAATAGTCCCCTGATCCAGAATAACTTGCAGCACAGGATTCGCAAACTAATTAAAAAATTGAAGTAACTTTATTTTTCTCCTTTATGATGTTGAGACGACATACCCTTTCTGCCCTGTTAATGGCGCTGTCACTAATTACTCTAAACACTGGAGGTTGTCACAATACCACCCGTAATGTCGCCTTTACTCGCTATTTTTCGAACCTTACTCAAAGGTGTGATGTTATTCTTTTACAAGAAACTTACTCTCTCAGTGAACAATGCTTGTGTTGGAAAAGTTGGTCTAATTATACTCCCCTTTGTGCTCCCGGTACTACACCTGGCTCGGGAGTTACTATGCTAATTAATAACAATATCGATCTTGTTTCCTCCAGTGTTGTCGCTACTGGCCACCTCCTTTTTGCCCAAATTAAGCACCAAAACACCTTGTATAACATTTATAATTTACTTGTCCCCCAAACTGACAACATTGCCATCCAAACCCTTGAGAAACTTAATAACCACTGTGACCAGCACTTTAGTGACGGCGCCATTAATATTGTCGGAGGTGATTTTAATTGTACTTGCGATCCTTCTATGGACCGCGCAGATAGGCTGACCGAACATCGTCCCCGGGTCTCAACGGCTCTCAAAAATGTTCTTACTAATTTTAATTTGTGTGATGTCTGGCGCAGACGAAACCCCCGAGTTAAACGGTATACCTGGATGAGGAAAAACCCTTTCTCTCCCGACAAAATTTCTCAGGTTAGACTTGATCGACTTTATGCTCCTCCCACTTTGATACCAGCTATTCGCTCTTGTCAAATTATTCCTTGTTCTCTGTCCGACCACTCTGCCGTTCATCTTTCTATCAAACCTCCTTCCTCTCAACATAGAGGCAGTGCTTACTGGCATTTCAATAACTCTCTTCTCATTGACAAAAATTATCGTGAAATTATACATCTTTTCTGGTCAAATTGGCAAATGGAAAAACGTCATTTTAACGACGTATGCAAGTGGTGGGACCTCGGCAAGGCCCAAATCAAAACCCTCACCCAAAAATACAGTTCCAGACTCGCCAGAGAAAAACGAGCTGCCTTTCTTCGTATTAATTCCCAAATTGAGGAGCTTCAGTCTGCTCCAGACATCACACCAGAAGCCCAAAAGGTCCTCAAAGAACAGCGCAAAGAATTAAATATTCTTTTAAAAAATCAGGCTCAGGGCGCCCTCGTCCGATCTCGTTTTCAGCACCTTAACGAAGCTGACACTAGCTCTTCTTATTTTTTCAACCTTGAAAAATCTCATTCTATTTCTAAAACCCTCTGTAGTATTCGTCTTCCTGATGGTGAAATTACTGACAACCCGGATGAAATAAAAAACCACTGCCGGAACTTTTACACTAATCTTTACAGTCGCGTTCCTACTGACGAGGACGCCCTAGAGCCTTTATTATCCGATTTATCTCGGCTTGATCCTCTGGACGCAGAGGATCTTGATGCTCCTCTTCGTCCGGAGGAACTTGATTGTGTTGTCAACCAGCTTGGCAAAAATAAAACGCCTGGGTTTGACGGGCTGACCTCAGAATTTTTTGTTTCCTTTTGGTCATTAATTAAAAACGATCTTTTCGACGTTCTAAATTCTGCTGTTATTTCTGGTTCCCTCCCCCGTTCTTTTCTGAAAGCTGTGATCACTCTCATTCCTAAAAAAGGTGATTTCTCTGAAATTTCCAACTGGCGTCCTGTCTCCCTCCTGAATACTGATTACAAAATTTTTGCCAAGCTTCTTGCAAATAGACTAAAACAATCCATCAGTAATATTATCAAACAAGATCAATCTTATTGTGTGCCCGAACGCACTATATATGATAATTTAAACTTGATTCGTGACGTTATTAATTTTTGCAATGTTAATGATTTACCTTTGGGCATGGTCAACCTTGATCAGCGTAAAGCTTTTGACAACGTTGACCACGACTATCTTTTCAATGTTATGAGAGCCATGGGATTCGGGGACAAATTTCTTTCTTATCTCCATCTTTTGTACAGCAGTGCCGAGAGCCACATTAAGGTGTGCGGTTCTTTGACCGCACCTTTCCTTTGAGAAAGGCATCCGACAAGGTTGTCCACTCTCGGGGCTGCTGTACACCGTTGCTATTGAACCCTTTCTCAATACTCTTCGTAAAGATTTGCATGGGCAGGGTTTCCCTCTGCCCAACACTCAAAATTACTGTTCGGTTTCAGCCTATGCTGATGATATCACTATTTTTATCACCTCCGACCTCGGGTTTGAAACCATTCAAAGGGTGTATAGTCTCTTCAGCGAATCCTCTGCTGCAAGGTTAAATTACGAAAAATCCAAGGGGCTATGGGTCGGGTCGTGGACCAGACGAACCGACAATCCGCTAAATTTCGAGTGGAATAATCAAGGTTTAGCCTTCCTTGGAGTTCACCTAGGTAATAACAACAACTACAATCAACAAAACTGGAAAAATTGCAAAGACAAACTTGCCAAAACACTAGCCTGCTGGAAACATCTTTTCTTTAATCTGTCCCTCAAAGGGAAAGTTTTAATTGCTAATCAGTTAGCTGCCACTAAAATCTTTCACTGTCTTGCCGTCCTCCCATGTCCTGAAAATAACCTACGTGAACTCCAAGGCTTGCTTGTCGATTTCGTCTGGTCCAACAAACGACACCTACTTAAAAAACGGACACTCTTTCAGAGCTGCGACAAAGGTGGGCTAGGTCTAGCTTGTCTCCAGGCACGCAGCCTCACTTTCAGATTCAAACTTCTTCAGAGGTATTTCCTTTCAAACCCCCACCCCTGTTTTACGTTAATGGATTGCAATTTACATAAATACAAACGTCTCAACCTCAGCTATCAACTTTTCCTTTTGGATCTAGACCCTAAATTCTTTACTAGTCTTCCCCTTTTCTACAGTGAAACACTGCGTGCCTGGAAAAAAATCGGAGCTCGAATCGAATTACCCACAAATTCAGTCAACCATATCATCAATCTACCAATCATTTATCCGCCCCTCGTTAACCCCTTGCCGGGCGGTGCGGCCTTTGCTGCAAGACTCTGGGCGGGCGGCACTCACTTCATGAAGCAACTCCTCAACTTCAACACCGGAAAGTGGCTTCCGGCTAAAGACATCCATCTGGTCCCTTCCTGCATCCGTCCTCCTTCTGTTCGTCTTTTTCAACGGGATATCTCTCGCCTGCACCACACCATATCATCTTCCTTCCCAGAACTTTTCAATCTCGACGGTCTTTTTCAACATGTCTCACCACTCGAAGATCTTCCCACTCGCCCCTTTTCGCCGAGCTGTGTCTTCATCGACAAGGACACAGATGTGTCCTCACTCTCATCAAAATCGCTTTATCTTCTCTTCAACCAGAAAATCAACGACAACTCTTCTCCAACTTTAACACCCTGGCATGACCGTGGCTACTTTCCGTCTTCTCTTCACATCCCCTGAGAGCAATTTACCAGCCGCCAACATCCAAGAAAGAAGGGGACGTCCAATATAAGCTTCTACACAACGTTCTGCCCTCTCTTCCAGTCTTACATCACCTCAACTCCAACATCTCTTCTGACTGTGGGTGGTGCGGCGAGAGAGGAACCATCACACATCTTTTTATTACTTGCCCATCTATACAACCAGCTCTCAACCTTCTTCACAGCCTCATCAGTCGTCTTCTTCCAAACCTTCAACTAAATTTTGACATTTACTGGACTCTCGTTCCGCCTGCTCAGAGTCGAAACAAAGGGGCTGTCCGCCTGGCAAATTATCTTAGCGTCAGCCTAAAAAACGTCATTTACTGGCTATATCGTACCTCAAACCCCTCCGACCCCTTATTAGTTTGGCAATACCGGTTGAAAAACAAAATCATCTTAGAATTCAATTATCATAGGCTGAATAACTCCATTCCACTTTTTCTCACAAATTGGTCAATTAATAACACTCTTTTCGATTACAGTAATGATCGAATGATATGGTTGATTTGAATTACCGCGTTTTATTTAATTTTTTTTGTTCTCTATAATTTTCATTTCTTTACCCTTGTCTTATCCCTAGGTTGACGGGCTTGAGCAGGTCTCGTCGCTTCCCAGACGAGCCGTGGTGTTTTTTCGCCGCCCAAGCCCGCCACCTATCCCGCATGGGGGACTGGCAGTGGGCACTTTTGTGCCCACACCAGACGCTAAGGAACCCATTCCCCCTACCCGGCTCCCTTCCTTTTCTCCTCCCCTCCCCTCCCCAAGACAAGGATATCGACAATGTAAAAAATGTACTTTACTGTCAACTCCCTTTTCCCCCTCCTCTTATGCCTTGTTGCTACCCTTTGGAAGGACTTGGGGCATCCAGCTTCCGAAGGTGGCAACTTGGCCTTTGCGGCATTTCTAGTTAAAGTTTTTGTTTCTGGTTTTCATTGTATTAATTCACTACTATTAAGGTACTGAATGTATTTCTTTACAATTCTTTTAAATTTTGTATATATCTGTATAATATGCTGCTTTTTCAAGAAATTTGAAATAAAGTTCTCCTTTGAAAAGTATTTATTTATTTATTTATTTATTTATTTATTTATTTATTTATTTATTTATTTATTTATTTATTTATTTATTTATTTATTTATTTATTTATTTATTTATTTATTTATTTATTTATTTATTTATTTATTTATTTATTTATTATTATTATTATTATATATATATATTTTTTTATTTTATTTATTTTTTTATTTTTTATTTAATTAAATTTTCAAAAATTTAGGTGATTTGGCATGGAATGACCCAATACTTTGAGTCTTTTTCTAAATTCTGGGTATAGCCAGAAAACACCTCGGAGTTAGCCTCAGTGCTCATAGGTTCAAACACACGAGACCTTGCTCTGTGGTCAAATACTCCTTGGTCCAGCAACAAATATCTTCCCTGTTGAATATCATGATTTATTAATTAATTAAAACAAACAAATTCAAAAAGGGAAAAAATTACAATTTGGAAAAAAATGTATGACAAGCTTCCATTGCCATCCTACGAAAATGACATTCCATGCACTCCTTCGTTATAATGAACCACAAGAGAAGTTTTACAGGGCTATGTGAAAACAAGACTTATAGGGAAGCCCCCTTTTATATAATGAATGTACTTTAGGGATTGTCCCTTTAACGAGTCGCCGATCACGTACAATAAATCACCAGTCTGATCAATTGAATGGGTCTAGAAGCAACGATTTATGCAGCAACGTTTGCCATTATAGGAGCTATTGATATAATTATGTTTGTGAATTAGGGGTTTAGGGCAATCTATTTATATCTAGTTTACATGAGTCGTTACAGTTGAAAGAACGAGGGACCAACTAATATTAGGTATGAACGAAAGGAATCTCTGTATTTATAGTCTTGGTTTATTCATTTCGTTTATTTATTTTCTATTTCAAAACAATAACAACTATATATAAACTTAAACATGTCAACTGATAAACTTAAAGATGTCAACTGATAAATTTAAAGATGATGGGTCATTCCATGCCAAATCACCTAAATTTTTGAAAATTTGTCAGTGACCGACTCAGATATTGCTGATATTTTTAAACATACCTCTATGGGAGTAATGAACACACATGAACATTTTAATGGATGGTTGACCAGGTGGGCCACTATCCATGTAACTGAAACTTTTACATCTTAAAATACTGTATCATATCTATGTTGTAAGAAAATTCAGTTTGATATCTTTTCTCCTTCATAGTCAGACGATATTTTCAAATAATGGGTATTTTGCTGAATACAGTAATGTATACAATGTACAGTATGTGTTGTATGTACTGTACATATATGCATGCCCCCATCTTAATCAAATGTATGCAAAAGGGGTCCATGGCCCCCATCAAACTTTTGACAAAACGCCCCCAAAAGGGGCCCAAAATGGCAAAAAGTAACTTACGTCGGCTCAGTTGTGGGGTTTGAAGGACCCCTAACTCAACAGATTGGGTGTCATTCACTCTGTGTAACAATTTGCAGCAAAATATCTTCACCCAATTTTGAGATATAGGCCTCTGAAAATGCCAACAAATCACGGACGCAACTTGGAGGGAGAAAAAGGGGGCGTGGCTATATTTCTCAGGGGTCCATATCTCGGAAACGACTAGGAGTTGGAAGTAAAAATTTGTTGTGTGTTCATTACTCCCAGGTATGTTGAAAATATACTAGGTGATTTGGCATGGAATTAAGTTTATCAAAAGATAAACTTAAAGATGTATTTTCCTTGTTTTCAGCTATTTAAACGGCAATTTCCAAAAGCTAAATATATAAAATAAAATAAAATGAAAATTGATAATTTCCTTATAGCAATGAATAATAAATAAATAAATACTTTGAATTAAGATTTTTTTTCACACAATAATAGTCAGAATCTTAGTTTAACATAAATAATATCTACATAATTTATCCATCCACATACGGTTTAAAACCAACCTGCATTCAGATTGTTCGTATTCATTCCAACCTGGAATTTCTGTTTTCGGGTGACAGAAATTAAATTTGGAAATTATTCCTATAAATTTACTACTATTAAATATGATTGCATCTGAGACAGAACTATTTCAGTGTTTGATTCCATCATTAACTTTACACCAAGTACAATGTCAAACTGTGTTTGTTTGTTTTTCAGAGATTACCAATAGTGTATAGTGGCTTAAAAAGAGAATATTGTTCCAAAAGAAATCATCTAAGTTGACATATACTGAGACGCAATAGAAACTTACCACTTGTTTTGGAATAGCATAAAATTGTAATGGTTCAAAATAAGACAACACAACAATTTGGATTAGAAATGTTGGCAATTTATTGAGGAAATGTCCACGTTTTATCCACTGTACTCGATCCCATCTGTATCCACTTCACCGCGAGTGCACATATTACATTTGTGCATTGTGATTACTGATAATTTAAGTTCGAAAAAGTGGTAAGTTTCTATTGCGTCTCAGTATATAAGGCTTACAGCTATGTTTCAATCTACATTTTGAAAGTGAAAAACTGATTCTGCACTAATCATGCATGGAATACAAGAAACGATGTATCAGTACAGATCAAATAGGTGGGTTTATGTGTGCCAATCTTCTTGACAGCAACCAATGATACATTATTTGTTTAATATTATTTGACAAACCCCTGGATTACATGGAAGGTCAAGGTACACCACAGACACATGGCACGTGACATTAATATGTCACTGGTGGGCGTAGCTTGAAAGCTTTGATTGACAGGTCCGAATTGAGTTATCCGTTGAAGATACACAACTGCTCTATTATTATTGGTTATTGGTTTATTTAAAAACTTTTAAAATTATACCCGTCGCGAGAAATAATTTCATTCGTATTTGAGCTTTAATCACAACAATGTAGGATGTCTACCCTACCATATTTTGACAGTATTTTGCGGAGGGCTAAGTGTGCATGGAGGCCGTTTAAGGTATGAAGAAATTGTCCAATTCGAAAAGTCATGTGATTTCCTAAAAGAGGAGAACCTAAGCTTTAAATTGGATATACATTTGTCGGCCTTACTTAATAAACTCTTAGCAGCCCAGAGGCTGAATTGCACAGTGCTTACAATATAAAAATACACACATAGGCCAAAATACATGTGAAATACAGGCTTTTAAAAACATTAAAAATGAAAAATAAACATTAAAATTGTTTTAAACCACAACAGAAATGTATTACACTGACGACCACCCTCCCCACTAACCCACCCCCCCCCCCCAACCGGCAGGTCAAAATTAAAAACCATACAAAATATACATTGAGTAAGCGAATGAAATAAGGAACCGGGCTATTTTGGAAACGCTATTTTGCATTAGCGTATAAATCGGCCATGGCTCTCCAGCCGAGTAGGAGGTATAAGGGCAGCTGTGCGAGGATTAGAGCTAAGACCCTTGGCAAATTTCAAGCATTGCTCCTCCCTCCTCATGACCAAAAGGTCAAGACTACACATCACTAATGCATCATGATATGACATAAAATGATAACTCAATATAATTAATATTATGATACCATGCGCTGAATCAGGTTCCCAAAAAGGGGAAGGAATATGGGCTAAAAATGGGGGATTGCCAGGGGTAAATATGAGGCCCCTTTGCCGTCTCGATCCGCAGTGCATGATACTGAGTAGGTTAACGACTACAGTAATACAAGTAACGTTTAGTCCTATGCCTACCTATGTGTCAAACAGGAACAACATGTCACTGACGAACATTATACCGTGATGGGGTCACCCATAATATGAAGACTGTGTGTAGACCTATATACAAACCATGCTCTATTCACTTCGAAATAAAGTCAAAGTCATTCTCGGGCAATTTTACCCCAAAAAAAGCTTGTGATGGTCATGGGAAAGCAACGTGCCATTAAATTATCGTTGACAAAATACTGTAAACAAAATTGTAAATAATCACGAATAGCTCACAGGCATATGTTTAGACCAAGCAGTGTTACATCTTCCGTTGCCAGGACTTCTCTCAATATACGGATGGCGCAATCAGTGGCGTGTCTGTACATGCGCAAACACGAAGCTCTAACCACAATATCCTTCATCAACATTAATGTATAAGCGCTCTCAATTTCTCTTCTTCCACTTTTAAATATCTCCTGTAAACTGGGATTTCTAGCACTCTAGCTCCTAGAGGTTTATTGTACATTCATATCCCGGATCCTCAATTATTTACTATGAATATGCAAACGTCACAAGAATGCTACTTTTGCTCATGCATATCCAGCGCCCAGCATGATAATTGAACTTGCGTGTACACCCTCTCACCATGTGGCGAGAACCACTGATCTCTGTTATACTGGCGATAACCAGTCCGTGGGACCATGGTACGTGGGTGTCACAAGGAACTCGGGCTATTTATTAGGTGTTTGAGCGACAGCGCGAACACCTCTTGATATTGTTCTGTTTTTTTTAGTTTTTGTTTGTTGTTGTTTTTTTTTTTTTTAGGTGTTCGAGCGACAGTGCGAAGACCTCTGGATATTGTTCTGTTTTTGTTTAGGTGTTCGAGCTACAGCGCAAACACCTTGTTAGGTGTTCGAGCGACAGCGCGAACACCTCTTGATATTGTAGTACACCAGTCAACATGCTAAACCAATCGGTCATACATAGGGTGGGGAAGAAAATGTGGGTGGATGCCACCCTCGATTTTGACCTTAAAGGTCATTTCCAAGGTCAAAGGTCAAATAAGGTCAAAATGTGTATTTTTACTGGATTTTTCCCCATTTAAAGCTCATTTAATGTTTATATTTGCAAAAAGAGATTTATAATATTGTAGAAGTACCCAGTCTCTGCAATGAACATGTAACATTGCGTATCATATCCCTTAACCCTCAAAGAGCGGGGGGGGGGGGGGGGGCGGAATCCCCCTTTATGTTTTTCGCGACAGTGTGCTTACACTGATACACTGATAGTGTATCAGTGCTTATTTTTTTCGCGCTGAGCCTTTCTGACTTTTTCGGCTATCGTCTTAGGCACATTTTGACACCAAATTTATGAAAATAGGGGGTACCGTTCTCGCGCAATGCAAATTTATCCGACGGTCGGTGAAAACTGCTGTGATCGCTTCAATGACCTTGTACATAGAAACCATGCATCCACAGAACATGGTGCGGCGTGTATAATGTATCATAACTACAAAACCCTTTGATTATTTAGAATGTAATTTTGCACAGGTATTTATCAATACTACCCTCATTTGCATAATTAATTTCATTAAAATGCGTCACTGTTTAGCCGAGATCTGGGGCGGAATCCGCCCCCGGCTGTCAGTGGCCCCCCAAAAAACGGCTCTTTGAGGGTTAATGTATGGTACTATCATGCGAAACAGCATAGTTTTCTTATCAGAAAAAGAGCTAAACGGTTTCGCCATTTATCCATCATTACAATGTATTTAAAATATTCATTAATGAGGTGTGGCTGAGTCTAACTAGGTGGGTGGTAACAACAGAAGGGGAAAATACAGTAAGGAAGGGTGTGTCTCATAGGCCTACATGATATGTATCGGCATGAGTCTGCTGGAGGGCCACTCGAGAGTTCAATTTTATTTCATGATCTAGATAATTTTTTTAAATCAATATGTTGTCAACATTGTGTCCAATGTAGGCCTGTGCGAATAATTCGATTATTCGAATATTCGCGAATAGTTGTTGCTAATCGTACTCGTATTCGCGGTATTTGAATTATTCGATTAATCGCGCAGGCGCGAATACCTGGCAACTATTCGCGAATAATGACCAATTGCCTTCCAAACCATCCATAACTTGTGGTCGTGAAGTGTTTGCTAACTATTCGCAACCACTATTTGTGAGTAATCCTATTAAGCTGGCAAAATTACAGTTTTGTCTAGTCATGGTAGTAAGCATTGTAGTGTTTGTAACTAGTAATGCCTTTGAGGAAGAAGACAAGTCAGGCTGGCTGGCTGTGACTGCAGCGACTGTTACCTGCAATAATGCATTGCCTTTACACAACATAAAAATTGCGGTCGTGAACTGTTCGTGAACTATTCGCGAATACTATTCGCGAGCAATGCTGCCAATTGTACTGTTCTGTCCAGGCACTGCTGGTAGTTGTACGCATTGTAGTATTCGCGAATAGTACTCACGAGTAGTGCCTTTGAGGGAGCCGACAGGGCAGCCTGGATGGCTGTACTGCATCGACTGTAAAAGTAGCATAAACTTAAAAGTAGCATAAACTGAAGGTAATTACTAATTAAATTTGAACACTACAAAAGCATGTAACGTTTTTGTTTTTGAAGAAAAGCTGGAGATGATGAATTAATGATTAAACAACTGCGATTAATGTTTCATGTTGTTTATTTATTACACATCGATTTGTTTGAAAATGTCAATTTATTTTCATAAATATTAACTACGAAAAGCATGGTCTTTGGTCACTGTCTTTCGCATTGCTGGTGTAATTGACTTTGCACTTGCAGGTAACGTAGGTCTACTGATGAGTAATGATAAATCCCACCGATCCACTTATTGCATGACGTAATTGTTTGCCACGCCCCATTTGGTTCCCAAGGAAAGTTTGTCCAATAATGATAACGTAATTTGCGGTGAGCACAAGTCAATCACAAAACGCATAGGCCGTCGTACAAAATCAGTTCAGGGTACACTCACCACGTGCGTGCCTGAACCAAAGGTTTTTAATCATAGTGCGGGGCACACTGCGGAAGCTAGCTTTGGACGTAAACAACGAACACGTCTAAAAAGTGGCCCCTGCATGAGCATAAACACGTACTGCTTGCATGGTTATTTATTTTGTGTATAGGACTAGGCTAATCGATTTGAAATAACAGGGGTGACCGTCAACTTATTGGTATTTCTTAACGGCGACTTAAATATAAACAAGATCTATTCAATGCGTTCATTCTATGGGGTTTAGGTGGACTTCCCTCTGTTGACATGGGATGAACGTAACTGCGCGTGACTTAGCATGTGCTCAATGTGCACTGTAATGCTAATTTGTGCTGGAAGTTTCCCACGCTGCCAGAGTAATAACTCGACGGCGATTGGATTTTCACTTACGAAAATGTATTATTTCGAGTACAATTTTGCAAGAAATAAAGAAAAAACAACAACAGGCATGAAAGAGCTTAATGTATGTGTTTGTTTATTGTCTGAATGTTACAAATAGGCCAGAAATTACTATCAAAGCAATTGTTTTTAATGTTTTAGTACTTTTATAAACCGCGGGAAAAAAATTGCCAACTATTCGCGAATAGTCGATTATTCGCGAAAAGTTGCGCGCGATTAATCGAATAGTAAATTTTTACTATTCGCCCAGGCCTAGTCCAATGGCACTCATAATACGGGAGTATGACTATTTCTGAAATAAAGATTCACAGGTAATAATTAGACAAAATATATCAACATAAAAACACAAACAAATATTTCCTACCGCTTGTTAGAACATTAATTGCCATTAAAATAATATTTCCCCTTTCACAGTTCAGAACGTTTTTGTTTTCTTCTAAATATAATCACAAGAAAGTCATGCGGAGTAACTTCAAAAACTGTTAAGCTTGGTGACTTCGTTCCACCGCGACCGCCCGCAGGTGTAGTCATGGCGACCATCCTTTTGTGCTCATTGTTCAGTCGTTTTCTTTGTTACACCGCCAGCAACCGGAAGACTGTGCGCCCGCGTGAGCTTGCAAAATTCCATAACAAAAGAGGCGTTCTCAAGCGGGCGCTTGCAAGGGGCATGCTACTTTGATTATTGGTTTCTCGCCACGAATCAGGCTTTCCCATGTATCAGCTTGTGGGTGTGAATTGTGCTTTGGCTTAGGTGCTGGTAATTTATCTTTAAGTTTGCCTTTGCCGCCTTGCTTTTTAACAGTGGGTGGTATTGGCTGTTCCGAGTCCTGAAAATGACTCTATTCTCTCTCGTAGGCGTAGCATGTGGAGAGATATCCAATGGAACTTCAACACATTATTTACATAAGCCTCTGTCATTACGAATTGGTTAGCAGACGAAAGAAGTTACTGCAATGAACGATTTTGCTTGGTTCACATAGAAAAATGCTGGAAAATTTCAAAATTTGCTAATCAAATTCATGATTTGCTATTCACAGTTAGTTTAACATTATATACACTAACATATTATTTCTTTAATGTTGCTATGCAGAATTTTTCAAAGAAATTTGTTCCGATCCTATCCTGCCCCATGCAATATATTGAAATACATTTAATAAATTCCCTGAACATACTTTTAATGTATAAATTTAATTCTTTATGGTGCAATAAATGTAGAAAAAGTCACCTACCAAAGCATGCAGCGTACCCTATACATTTGCCTCATAGGGCTCATTTACAGCAATTTAACACCATTGGTAAACATTTATGTAAATGCAGCCGTATAAGAATCAAGATAGATGTACAGAAACCATTCTGTGAAATATTCAGCTAATTTCATTGTGTCATTAACCATTCGAGACTGCTCTTCTGCGATGCGCGCTTAAAAGTGCCAAATAAAGTTATCAAAACATCCAGCAATTAGTAATTAAAAAGCAAAAAGTAATGTGAGCATGGACACAGGCTTAGCCTATACACAATATTTTAAAATTAAAAAAAAAATCCCATTTCATAGGTCCTTTAATTTAGGACGACATTTTGTTTTCATTCCTTTTTTTTATGATACTACCGTCTACAGATAGGAATGGCGCTCTTAATACATGTTGGAGGAGACGCGGATCTTCCAGCCAAACCCAGGGACTTTCCTCGCTGTGGTAACTGGTACCCACACGGCGACAGCGAACCTCACCCATCAGCAACACTGCCCTCTGGATGCACGGGGCATTTCACCGGGTGGTCATCATCACTTATAATGATGTCTTTCACATTCAATCTGATAGTGGCTTTGACGGGATTACTGATAGACCTTTGAATTGTGTACATTGTATATTAGTCTGGAGTTTCACATTTAAATATGCCTTATTGGTAAAATACTGTGACTTCCTGTAAATAGAGTTCTAAGATTGCCCAGACGGTTTTTACTTTATCTTATCAATGATCTTATTTAATGTTATTCAACTGTCTGTGCACTAAGTTTATGAGAGGCACATCGATGAGTTGTTTTTCTCTTCATTATTTACCATTTTTAAAATCCATTGTAATCCACCTTTTCAGTCATCATCTTGTTACCAAAACCCAGTTCAATTACCGTGGATAGCATCAATCTAACAATTTACAGGATTTTTCTTCTAGAAATTGGTGAAATTTTGTCTTCATTTTATGCTGACTGTTCGCCCTGATCTGATTCGAAGATGGCGTCCATCCGTAACATGAATCGGCAATTTTCATGCTGTGGCTTTACCGAACAATAGCACATCACTCCCAGGAGATTTGTTCTCTTAATGGCCTGGGTGAATCTTACTATTTTATTAATAAATTGGTAGATTAATTACTTGGCTATAAAAGAAATCGCCCACAAAATTGCCACCTCGGATAAATCCATTTTAGCGATGGCGTCTTCAACCAGAAACGACAAAAACGAGCGAGTAATTAGGGCCTCTGTTGACCAAACATGTCCAGTCTGTGTTGGCATTGTACGTTCAGCAAATTCATGTCGTTGCCAGAATTCCAGTACTTACCCCTGTTTTCTTTCTCTAATCACGGACTCCAAATGAAGCTCAATGTCGAATTATGTTTTATGAACAATGTTGGGGTGGGTTCGATTGATATTTTTAGACAGTGTTTTTATTTTTTTATTTTTTTTATTTTTATTAAATCATATGAAACTATATGTTTTAGAAAGTGTTGACACAATAATTATATAATACATTTTGGTTTTCGCACAATCACCTTCGGAGAAAAAACTGACACCATCCAGAGATTTATTAATGTGGAACCCGGGTATGACCATAGTTGGTATGACCTGACGGCACAATACCAATTATAGTAGTTATAGCCTGAAGCCATTAATTAATGCTTGATTCCGGCCAACTTACGAACCCCTCCGATGTCGACAACTTATTGATTCGTGTTAAATCCTCTTTCAAAAATACATTTTTTGTTCTATTTTTGTTTTTGTTTTCTATTAAATCTAACCGGAATATGGGGAATAACAGGAACCAGTGGGCCAAGGTGGCACTTTGTAAGTAAACAAACAGATTATTTTTGGTTTCCAAAAGAGAACATCTCTCTCGCAAAATTGGTTGATGTATTTTATCGTCTCTGGATGAAAGCAGATCCAGTGATTTGTTCCTTTCGCCTCGTGAACAATTGCACATTACAATGTACATACTATTACAGTGATCATCGCGTGCGTTCGTATCCTAGGAAAAGGGCAAATTTTGAAATACATATTGAGAATGAACTGTTGCATAGTAGATCAAGGCATAGATTAATCAAGGGTGATTTCCCAACATTTCTGTGACATTTTATCCGAATCGATTTCACTCTTTCCTAGTAAGTTGGAAAGATGATGTCCATTTGTGTCTTTCTGAATGTCTCTCCGAGCGTCTGAATGCTATTTTACTTCTCTAATACTTTAGAATGAAACAAATATTTTGCAAAATCCTCTCAGTCGCGAAATAATTGAGTGATATTATTATGTTCCAACTTTATTTTCAGATAGGGCGTTATATGCACCCACTGGACATTAATAGTCAACAGAGGGCGCAATTGAAAATAATGATTTCTTACAAATATTTGTATTTTTTGGACGATAAAGTACATTTTTATCGTCCAGTCAAGCTGTAAGCGAATGCCAAGTGGTTTTCGTTAAAAGTTTGTACCGTTATTTTCATGAACTTTGCTGATGTCTGGGTCACATATGGTTTTAAACACTGTGTATTGTCAAAACAACTGCAATTATTTGTAGGAAATATCTGTTGACTATTGTCCAGTATGTGCATATAGCGCCCTATTTGAAGATGAAGTTGGACCATCAAAACATGATCGCGAGGATTTTTCAAATTATGTTTAATTACGAAGTATTGGAAAGGTAAGGTAACATTCAGATAGTCAGAGAGACAGGCAGCCCTTACGAAGTATTGGAAAGGTAAGGTAACATTCAGATAGTCAGAGAGATCATCTTTCCGACTTACTAGGAAAGAATGAATCGAAAGAAAATCGATTCGGATGTAATTTTACAGACAATTTGGAAAATCACCCTCGCTTAATTAATCAATGCTTTGATCTACCGAAGGAAGAAATACAATAGTTCATCCCCTCAATATGTATACTCCAAAATCCGCCTTTTTTTCTGGGACACGAATGCACGTGATGATCATTGGCACAGTATGTGCACTTGTTAACGTTGAGAAAGGAACAGACCACTGGATCTGCTTTCATCCAGAGATGATGAAATACATCAACCATGCAGATTGTCCTCCTGAGTAGTTTTGCGAGAGAGATATTCCCTGGTATTTGCGGAAGTTTTTGTTGTTGTTTTCGAGTGCCTTCTCTGGCTGTACGGTCCCCATGCCATGGCTTCTGTTTGCAGCAATTAATTCAGCGCTGTGTGCGCTGAGAACCTGGTGAACGGAACATGACTTTGAAGCTTGAAGACTGTTCCAGAAATAACCTTATTGTGTACTTACAAAGTGCATTAAGCTTGATGCATCAGCTTGGATATTGGACCTGTTCATCTACCCGTATTACGATTATATTTAATAGAAGTAGACAACAGAAGTATGAGAATTGTTCATTTGATAAAGGACATTGATGACGTGAACTAATTTTTAAATAATAATAATGAATTCTGTGAAATATCCAAGACGGGTTGATAAGTTGTGGGCATCGGAGGGGTTTGTAATTATAAGTTGGCCCAGACCCAAGCAATTATGGCTTCACACTTGTGCCGCCAGGTCATGCCCAGGTCCCACATTAATAAATCCCTGGATGGTGTCTTTCCCCAATAACTGGTTGTGTGAAAACTAGACGTACGTTTTTGTCTTCACAAAAACTAGGTATTGGGTTAACTTCCACTTCAAAGTGAGCAGTTTGTGACGTCATAATCATATTTGTTTTCAATTCAATAGGAAGATCAGACACAAGAAAGTCAAAAGAGAATCTGGTGGTTTGTGTATTTTAGTTTACAAAAATCCTTTGAGTTATATACAAATTGTTGGATGGGATACAGATGATATAGAAATAAATAAATAATAAATAAAAAATAAAATAAAAAAGATGTATATTATATACAAAATGGGGTGTCGTGGGGTGTCGTGGCCGAGCGGTCTAGCTTACCGGACTCAAGTTCTGGTGTTAGCAGCAGAATGTGGGTTCGAATCCCGGCCGTGACACTTGTGTCCTTGAGCAAGACACTTAACCATAATTGCTTCTCTCCACTCAGGGGTTAAATTGGTACCTGTGAGGGCAGAGTTGGTTGATTAGCCCTATATGCGCTGTAATGGCAGCAATTGAGCTGTATACTCCCCAGGGAGCTGAGATGGTTTCAGGAATGATTTATGAGCCTTATGAGCAGGGGTAATAATATAATGCGCCTTGAGCACCACTCAGTTGGTGGATACGTGCGCTATATAAGTCCACATATTATTATTATTATTAAAAGATTTTCAAAAATATTAAAGAACGAATTGCAATTGGGACAAAAGAATTATTATAGCGCTGCTTTCTAATTTAATATCTGATGACGTCATCATGACGTCACAACTTCATTATGACATTAAATATATTTACCTTCGTGTCAATAGTATTTGTGAAGTTAAAAAGTTAGTCTGAACTTTGCAAATGGTTTTCTCTTCAGAAAATTTCACAACAAAATTCGCATCTGTAGTGCCGCGTGCGACTTGATAAGAGGTTATACGTTGAGTTCAATTCGGCGTGCGACTCGACTTAAGACAACTGCCTCGTGCTCTGTGTGTGTACAAATGTGTGTGGGGAAAAAGGCCTTGCGCGCGCGAAATGGGCTGTAAATAATACGTGTAAGGAGTGCTTCAGAATATTTTTTCACTTAAACTTCCGGTTTCGACCGGAAGGAGAGGTCAGATTAGGGTCATATATGTGAACGAAATATTACATAATTCAAGATCTTTAAGATGATGCAAAAATTGTGAAATATCTTCTGTGGTTCATTAGATGTGATTTTTTTAAATATTAAACTTTGATTTAGTGTAATTCGATATCTGATGACCACACCATGACGTCACAACATTGTACCTCTATCCATTTGCTCTATTCGACTGAGATCTTTGCGTAACTCGTTAATTTGGCCCTCAAATCTGCGTTTCCACCAAGGTATATTATCTTTATGTTGTGATTGTGAAGATTTAACCCCTAATTTGTCCGCTGCTACAACCACCTGCAAAGACAAGATCATTAATTTCAGTAAGCAGTGTGTATACGATCTGGCGGTACCTGCTCAAGCATACCGACCAGAATGGGCGATGGACTTCCTCTTTGAGAGTTCGTCGCTGATTCAACGTTGAGTTGATGCTGCATAGCATTCATTATTATCATCACAAAATTGTGAAAAATATTGTATTGTTTCAGGGGAAATTACATGCAAAAGCGATGTGTATTTCACCCTGCAGTAGTTCACTGCGTTAGTTGCTATCAAGATGTTCTATAGGACGCAGATGGAATGCGCGTCTCACTGCTAACTTTATACACTGAATAACGTACGTTTTAAAGAGTCTTCCGAAATCGGAGAAATCCAAAAGGTTTTTACAGCAAAAAGCCACAAGATCTTTAATGGCCGATGTTGAAACTTACCCTGAAGTGTCTACTCAGTAGTATTTACAAGGAGTACACCTTTGGTGATAATTAAACGACGGGAAATAATCAATATTGTCGCTTGAATCGAGAGCCGATCTGTCGCAGTGTTTCTTGTTATATATATATATATATATATATATATATATATATATATATATATATAGGACTATATATATATATATATATAGTTGTCTGATGATCGCATAACGCGTGAAACTCGGAGTTACAACTACCAGCGTTCCACTAGTTTTACTACAAGTATAATATGCTCTGTCTATGTGGCATTGAGCACTCTACTTCAAGATAGACCGCTACATTTAAGTATATATATATATATATATATATATATATATATACGGGTAGCGAGCAAAGAAAAATTGGCTGATGCCGGACTCGAACACGCGACCTCTTGATTACCGTACGAGCGCTCTACCAACAGCTAACTAGCCCTTATGTTGGTGGGCGGTCCACTTATGCCAATTATCTATTGCTCTATGGGGCCAGGTCAGAGGCCAAACCATATCTGCCGAGTAGCCAGGGATCAAGCCCCGGTCAGATGCAAACAACCCGGGTAACGGCAGTAGCGGGGATCACACAATTAATGGGACACAAGCCTTTTATAGGCCCTATATATATATATATATATACATATATATATACATGTAGTACAAATGCTTGTGAATCTTCTGTTTAAGAAAGTGTATAATTATGTAGGCCTATTAATATTCAATTTATATTTCACAGTTGTAATGAGTAGGGCCTATCATTGTCAAATTAAAATAGCAAAAATACAATAAAAATTATTAAAAGTTTTTCGCTTGCCCCTTTATTATTGGTTTTTTCAGTTCATGGCCTCCCGTGAAATTATTCGTATATTTAATTAAAGACATTTAGAAAATATATTTTTGCTTGATGTAATTTGTGTGTATGTGATTGCTTTTTAGTAATTTAATCACGTGGTAGTGTATTTCCGTATTTTCACCTATACCTTTATCTATAGTGTGCATAGAAAAATAATAAATTGAATTTCTTTTCTGATTAATTTCTACTCGAGTTCTTCTCCGTGACGTCAACCTTTTATAATTCATTTCCTCAATTTGTTTAATAAAAACCTTACATTCATTCCAGCAACATTTAATAATCTTTCAATCAAAATGCACCTACCATAAGAATAACGCTCCCTTCAGCTTCGCATGAATGATTTTTAAGGACAATTTCTTTTTTTAGGATAATAAATTTTAATTAATTAATCGAAATAGCAGTGCTGAAGGATCTCGAATAACGATTTTCCCATGTGATTGTTATGCTGCGCATGCTTAATAATCATGGCTTCATCGATTGGGGGAGAGTTTGCAGAGAATAGGCATATATCTTGTATATCGTCTGCGTGACCGAGCTCACTTATTGGGTATGCTTGAAGAAAACACGACAACGTTGCGACAATAGTTACACTCTGTCATTAATCAGATCTGTATCGACACGGGTGTTGAAAATAGGATTCTGTAATATTGTTTGCAATAATTATTCTAAGTTCTTCTAATTGAAATAATGAAGTGCCGATTCTACTGGTCGACGTTGAAGTGTGTAGATATATAAGTTCATTTAGGAACGCACAGCTCTCTTGTGTGAATCGGTATCAAAACGCTTCGCTGTGGATAGCAAAAAAGTGTAGCCACCGAACGTCCAGTATTCAAACGGAATCCCGAACATTAACAAGAGATGATTCTATGAGGTTATATCGTATGTGGATAGTTTTCATTCCAAAGAAAAAACTGAAACTATTTCGACAGACAAACACGACAAAATTATTTTGAATATTACGGTAGGTTCATTTATTTAGACTAAATCTGCCAGCCAACGAGGTGAATCACATTGCTCTTCTTGTACATCTCACTTTTCTCACAGTAGTTACGTCATTATGGAAAACTCAACAAATAATTCGTTACTGTTTAATGCACAAGATCCTTTTGCAGGTATCGTTGTGTATGAGTATTTCTTTCTTAGGCAGATTATCGCTGCAATCTTCTTCACCGCTTCTATCTTGGGAGCTGTTGGTAACTCCTTCACCATCTTAGCCGTCACTTTGTCCAAGAAACTCAAGACGACAACCAATGTCTTCGTAGTCAATCTTGCAGTGGCTGACTTGTTGTCATGTATTTTCATGCCGTGGCAGGGTGTGGCTGTCCTGGGAGGAGATGACTGGCCGATACCAAACGCACGGTGGATATGTGTCATGGGAGCGTTCGTCATCATCATCACCATCGGTTGTAGCGTCAACAACCTGGCTCTAATAGCAATCAACCGTTGGGTTGGCATCACAAAGTCTCGTCTGACCACCCGTCGTATCTACTCCTCCCGTAAGCTTGCCCTTATGGTCATCTTCTCCTGGAGTATGCCCCTCTGCTGCGCTTTGACACCAATACTGACGAACTTTGGTGAACTTGGATACGAAAGGGTATACGGTTCCTGTACATGGGACTTGTCAAACCCTTATTCATTCCAATACAGCATAACCATCACAGCAGTCAACTACCCGATTCAGTTGTTTCTCATTACACTCAGCTATATTTCAATATTCCGTTACGTCCTCAAAACATCACGCAACATGGCCAAGGCTGATGCCCCATCCATCTCGGCTGAGGTTAGCGGTGGCAGAGGAGGAGGAGGGAATACCTCAGTGAGGAAAAAGCTGTGGAAGAGACAACTAGACGTTACTAAGAACTTGGTGTACATCGTCTTGGCATTTTTATTGTGTCTCACACCCTACTGTGTAATCATCTATCTCAAGGATGAGTGGAGTTACCAGTTAGTACCTTGGGGCGCCGTTATTTTGTTCTGCAATAGTTGCATCAATCCAATTATCTACGCAACCTCACATCCAGACTTTAAGATTGCATTCAGACACATGATACGATGTCAAAAAATTCCCTTGGATGCACGTGGATCGAGTCGGCGATATAAATAGAAATACATTTCAAAATATGACTCGAAGACTACAGGACTATTGAGCCAGAACATTGAGCCGGAACATACCCAATTCTCTCAGGTATTTGTTTTTATCACTATCCCCTTATTAAAGTTATATCGCCCGTGTTTGGGTAAAACGACCCACAAAATAGAACTTATAAAGCAAACGAATATTGAAAGATAATATCGTTGTTTAACGGGGGCAGTAATAAATTCGGTTGTCGGAAACTGTAAATAAAAGCGATATTTCAAACGCGCTTGATTCTAATTTACAGCCGCGCTGGCCAATTGGAAGATTACCCATTGCATACAACACATTGTGTGGTCACGTGCAACCTGAGGATTTGAACGTAAGGGTTCGGCCTTTGATTAATTTCAGTTTTTAATTTACTTGTACTAATCCTTGATGGATTGTTTTTGTTCAATGTCTCAAATGATAGCTTATAATTTCCTTAACCCCAGAAAAAGAGCAATTCAACATTTAAATCTATTGTTTACCGTTGAATTGGCCCAAACACTGACGATACATCTTTAAGTTTATATAGATGTTGACAACTTGTACAGCACCTATGTATTTTATACGGTTATTTATGTACTGTTAAGATGTATTGAGGTTTGAGGTTCCTATTGCATATAACACCAAAAAGGTCATGTACACACAGTGGTCTCCATTTTTATTTGTGTCAATATTTTTCAAAAGAAATATGACTAAAACTTAGTAATTACTTTGGTAAATATTTTATTATTCATTCGACAAAATTCTAAAACTGGTGGAGGTTTTAAATTAAGAAAGGGGCTTACTTATATTTCCCAGATTGTTCTGTACAATATTAGAACGCACAGACAATTACTCAACATACACAAACGTTTAAGGGAATTTACCCTGCCCCCCCCCCCCCCCCCCAGAGCAGCACATGGCCTTTTGGCTAAACGTTTAGCAGTCGAATCGTCAGTGCTTAACTATTCTTGTGGTAGCGACGGTACGTAGTTAGGATACGTAGTTTCCACTTTCTATATCTTATTAAATATAAACTGCCTTGTTTTTCTATCACAGCAATTTTCTGAAATTTTCTTTGTTATCGCAACTCTTCTATACTACTCAAAACAATTTAGGGAACACCAGAATAATCTCAGTTAGAGCAAGATCATTTATGTCAGATAAACACAATGTTTCACAGAATTGATGAGAAACAACTGCACAATGAAACAGATGATAAAGGATGCGTGTAGTGATTACACATTTCATGACATGACTACTGAAAGAGAGAGGGGGTTGCAAATGAAAATCCCGGTTCATGGAACATTTCAAACCTATTTGATGTTAAAAATCCGGTGTTCCCTAAATTGTTTTGAGTAGTATAGTTTACTTGAAAAAAACATTATCATGTGATAAATTTCTCATAACAATTACGAGAAGCATGATGTAACAATTAAATATGTCCTAAAATGTATTTATTATGGGCCCAGTCATAAATTCATAGCGCACAAAAGTCATAATTACTGTCGAATCGAGCTTCCGATAACAATTTTGTTAAATATCTCATAACTATGCATTTGTTTTATTTAAATGTTCTGTGAAAAAAATTGTAATACATTTTTTGTTTCTTATAAATATTATTTAGTTTCAATTGTTTAGTTTCAAAAGTTGAACAAATTTAGACAAAGCCTTACTGCGTATATTTACAAAAAGACAAAACTTAAAACAAATAATTATGGTCATCAGTTGGGTTGGGAAATTATAAGATTACACACAACTGTATCATGATCCATAATACTTCGCAAAATGGTCCTAAACATGCTCATATTGCATCAGAGAGCTCTTACAATCAGTGAATGGTTTTACATGTCAATTCTCCATCATATGGCTCATACACAAAAAATCCTGCTGTTAATGTTTAACTCACACCAATAATACGCATCTGTCTCATGAGGAACAATGGTTTATTCGAATAGAAAGTCTCATGAAAGAACGCAATAGACATAAGTGGCTTAATGGGCTACAAAACTGGTTCACAAAGAAATCTGCTATGAATCTTTGATACTGCAGATTTCTCTTCACAGCTGTTAAAATATGCAACAATCTTAATGTATCTATAATCCTGTAAAGGCACCATTCTGGCTTGTCAACCAAAAGGCACTGATTAACCAATAGGATTAATACATTCCAAGACTATTATTACCAAGCGCTTGGCTTTTATTAAGGTAGTGTGATCAATTTGGAATCATTGCTATTGTTGGGCGGGAACTCTTGACATAACTACATAGTTACTACAGTGGCCAATGAAAAGCTGCCCTCGGATAGCACAAATGGTCTCCACCCACTGCGACCGAGAACCACCTAAGTCTTTCTTATTTAATTACTTACTGGTAAATAATAATGAATTAATAAGAGATGCGCTGGCCAGAGACCTTCATTGACAAGTGATTTACATAACAACTAAAGTTACATTTCAGTATAATTGTTAATGACCCATATATGTGGGTTTCAAAATGGAGGAGTGTGACGTGGTGCATGCAGCAACAGAATGCATTATTTTAACACATAAAACATGATAACATCATACACGTTTTGTTTTGTAATTTCGTACAACGTTTAAAAACTCAGTGATTTTGGTCTGGGCTATAATTTTGTTTTTAATTGTGTATACCCCTTAATTGGCTCAAAATGCTCAGAAAATTATAATAATTTGTGAAAACCTTCAAAATAGACATTACCTTTTTAAATTGTTAAAATAATTTGGTTAGCCATCATTTTCACGTTTTGCTAGAAAGATCATCGGGGCAGTTCAGTATATAGGGATGATGATAGAGGTACGACGGTAATGGTCCCATTTATGTCTTCATATTGTTTCTTAGTTTCAAAATTTGTGGTTTTGGTTTAGGAAAAGTCGGTCTATGCCTTTTGGGATACTTTGCTTGTAGTTATGGCCAGGGGTACTCCCATTTGCGGATCAACGGGGCAAAGTGGATATGTTACCCCCCCCCCCCCTCCCCCCCTTTCTATCGCCATTTATACGTTTAATGTGTGCCCCGAGATCTTGGATACGCTGATGGGTTGCTCCACATGAGCGGGCTCGTAAAAAAACATTTTTTATTTGTCAAAGTCGCGAGATTTGTGCATGCAATGCAAGCTTAAACTTAATATGGAAAAACCTTTTGATCAAAATATTTACAATAATTCATTGCTTAGTTTCAATTTCTGTACTCTCTTAATGTAAAAGAGTGAAAACCACTCTTTTAAAAGAGCTATATGGTGGAAAAGTCTTTTTGGGGGAGTGAAACCCCTCATGATTCGATTGAAAAATACAGTAAAAGGCTACCAATTCACTCTTAATGCTATGGTCCCACAGAGATTTCGACTCTCTAGATCGTGTTTCGTGAAGATTTTAGATTTTTTACAAAATTTTCTCGAGAAAAGTCGAAATAGTCTAAAGAGTCTAAAAAAAATCGAAACTGTCGATATTTGTAGAGATTTGTCGAAAAAAAAAATCATTAATCGAAAATTATTAAACCTGACCAATGTTTTTCGATAAAGTTTCGATCAAATTTATCGAAATTTTGTCGACATTTTATCGAAACTATCGAAAATGAAATCGAAATAGTCTTAACAGTCTAAAAGTTCGAAAACCAGTCGAAATAAATCTGAACTCTCTAAATAGTCTAAACAATCGTTACAGTCGAAATAAATCGAAACATTTGTCCAAATTTTTTAAAACAATCGAAAATTATTCGAAAAAAAATCGAAATCAATCTAAACAGTCTGAACAGTCGAATTTTGTCGAAATGCCAGTCGAAATGATCTAAACAGTCGAAAGTCGTCGAAATAAAATCGAAAATGAATCGAAATTGTCGAGAAAATACAAAAATAAAAATGTCCTCACGGAAAACAGATATTTTGTCGATATTTATACGAGATTTTGACGAAATTATTAAAAATAACAAAAAAAACAGGAATCGAAATATATTTCGACAGAAAGATCGAAATATTCCTGTGGGATCACAGCATTATACACTGCTAATTTTACTCTTTATCAACTCCAAAAAGACTTGTCCACCATATAGCTCTTTGAAAGAGTGGTTTTCACTCTTTTACATTAATAGAGTACATTAGGCTTTGCAGAAACAATATTGATAGGAAGTTTGGCGACACAAATTTGACTTCACGCACAGTGATCCAGATCAAACGCCTTCATTATTTTCAGTTAATATAGCTTGCTTTTCGTACACCACATATTATTTTCAAACCAACACTGTGCACAATGAAAACCTCTATCTTTTGTATATATAGGCCTTCGTGTAAATACAACCACTGCACGGTCAGTAAACAATTCAGTTCTCATCAAATAAAAGGAAGGAATGAACTAAAATCATACAACTCACGTAAATATCTTATGGTTAGTGCGTCCACATATCCAATTAGGTTAAAGGGTGTTTGTTATCGATCACTGCAAGGTGAAAACCTGCCTGTTTCCATTCTTAGAAAACCTTAAAATAGTAGGTCCTATGACAAGTGGTCAGAATTAAGTTACACCTGATTATGGTGAATGGCATCATTTACATGTCCCTCTTTGCATTGCTTCCTTGACCACTTTATTACATTTTTATTTGCAAAGGAGTGACAAACTGGGGCACGCGTACAAACAGCTTTAGGTTTATGCCTGGGCCTTTTGACCTTACTTTTCAAACCATTGAACCGAATACGATGAAATGGTGAACAAAGTAAATTGGACATCACAGGTTTGGTGACATTATTGTGATTATGTTATGATGATGTAGTTTGTCAAATTATGTAAAATGGTAGCCTGGTAAGTGGAACTTTCTCAGGTTTAACCTTCAGGAATTTTCTCAAAGGGAATGTATTTTAAAATTGTGTTTGAATTTAATAGGAATAATTATGTTCATATTGTCATGATTATTTTCTTGTATTATAATAAGGTTTCTGGAAATAACCACATGGTAGGCCTAGTGTACGCAAAACTACGGAAGCGTTAAAAGAAAATGAGTTAAAACTCATGAGTTATATGTCATCATTATGACTTAACATTATGGCCAAATGAGTTAAAACTCATGAGTTATATGTCATCATTATGACTTAACATTATGGCCAAATGAGTTAAAACTCATGAGTTATAATGTCATCATTATGACTTATAACATATGGCCAAAACAAACGTCTCCAGTTTCTGATCATAGGTCGGCTTCAAAATGGGTGGGGTGACGCACTTATAGGTGGTTAAGAGAGGCCTCAAAATCAGGCAAACGTTGATATACCGGTACCCATATGTGAAAAACTCATTTAAAAACGTTTCAGCACGACAGAATTCCAATCAATCCAGCAATTTTGGCTGCAATTGGACATCTTTTCATTGCCAAAAATAAATAAATAAATAAAAATGCCGACGCGTGGGTCTGAAGCGACGCGCGCGGAGACCACCGGAGACTTTTGTGGCCTAAGTCATATTTATGGCTTATGCTAAATCATATAACATGACTTAAAATTAAGCTGAGTATAGTTTTTATTTTATAATGTCCATTTAACGCTTTCGTATAAAACTGCTTCTTAAAATTTATACATTAAACAGCCAACCTTTGAAAGTTTCAACTAATTACATTGTGTCATTATCGAGATATAATTAAATTAAGCATTCTTATTCGTTTCTAACTAATTGAATTTGTAGATTTGTAGTGTCCAAGGAGGGTACAAATTCAGTCGAAAATTTGTTTTACTAATTTTAAGAAAGATTTTAACCTTACACCATCAGCCTTACTTCAAGTAAGTTTTATGTGAAACTAGTTTTACGAGATCATAACCAACAGTGTATACAAAAAGGGGCTTTAATTTGCCTGTAACTATACAGTCAAATTATCTATGGTTGTTTCAATGCATGGGTTTGGATAACTTAATGTGATGTTTTTTATTGTTGATTTAAACTCATTTACATCACTCTCTGTATTGCAGTGTTTGCACAAATTAAATAATGGTAGCACACAGCAAACTAAGTTGGTGTGGTTTTCTTGTTTTTCTCGTCTGCATCAACGAATTCGGCGTCGTGAAAACTAGTTGTTACTTAAAGATGTGTCACCCATGTTTACTGGCAATGGCCTTATTTTTTATATTTTTTTATTCATTGGAACATTGAAAGTTTCATTTTAAAAAGGAAATTATTTTCACAAAATCATGTGCCTCCCCCAAAAACCTGACCCAATGCTCATCATTCGGGTCGACCCCTATAAGGCCAAAAAAAAAAATTGTGTTGAGTTGCCCTCCAGTGAAAATATTTGAAGGGGTCGGTCGGTCGGTCGGGATTTTTTTTTTTTTTCCCTCCTTGACTGTCATTTTAAGATTGAAATGCATTGGAACTGAAACCACATACCATGTTTTTCATTTGTATACCTATCAGCAAGGAATTTTGCTTCAGAATAAAAGTATCCCAAGCATTTTTGTTGTACTTTTCGCTGTGATTGACACAGCAAATTCATCCATATTGCGTGCAATGCTCAACATGCAACATGTGAGTGGCCATTCGATTTGAAAACGTGTAGATCGAGTCGCAATCGTTGACACACGTACAGTGCGGGGAGCCAGTGCACAACGTGTAAGGGCCATTTGATTTGAAAACGTGTAGATTGAGTCGCAATCGTTGACATACAAAACAGTGCGCGAAGCCAGTGGAAAACATGTGAGGGGCCATATTCGATTGGAAAACGTGTAGATTTGAGTCGCAATCGTTGGCACACAGTGTGTGCGAAGGCAGTGCACCATGTGAGGGCCGGGGCCATTCGATTTGAAAACATGTAGACTGAGTCTTGGGTACCGGTAAATTTACAGGTAAAAAAAGTGGAAAATTTCACAAATCAAACGTATTATGTTTTATACAAAGAAAATTGGTAAGTTTCATTAATAAATAGGCCTATGAATGACGGAAAAAAAAAGAAAAAAAAAGAAAAAAAAAACCCGACCCGAGATTTCAGCACTTTTGGGTCGGTCGGTGGAGGGCAACTCAACATCTTTCTTTTTTTGGCCTAATAAAAAAGGGCCTTTATAAAGCGCATCTAGACTCCCTGAAATTCCAGGTGACCCCCACCCCGGACCCTTATGAATTTACGCCCATTTCAACGCGACTGCATTGCCAACAGAATTCTGGTAATTCTGAAGAATGGAGTTAGTTTTTTACATTTAATACAAGAGCGAAAACGAGGCTACAAGCGAGACTTGACTTATGTCAGCCAAACACAGACATCGATCATCGCTTGAAATAATTTCCATGCTTCTGAAAGTGAAACATTTGAGCAAAGATTGAATTTAGAAAAATAGATAGGATGGGGGCGATATTTTTCAAACTGATTTTTAGTGACAAGAAGTCGTCAGTGTCGACAATGGTACAGTTTAAGGCGAAAGCTGCATGGTGTCTCCCCATTAGAATCCCACATTTATGTAAATGAGTTTCAGGTAAAACCATTCGTAAATTTGGATATAATCATGAACAGAAATTGGGGGTGCTAATGGGGAGACAAAAGTCACATGAGGCCAAAATAACGCTCCAATATCTGCTCATGGTCGGCTTTAAAATCGGTGCGGTGACGCCTTTTTTGAGAATTCCAATCGATCCAGCAATTTTTTTTAAAGTATTTCTCTTTCAGAAGCATTTAAGGTTTATTTCAGGAGATGATTGCATTCTTCTTGAGACACAAAATGGTGACAATGACAATGACATTGTGTTTCCCATGGGCCTCTTTTGAGACACGAGAGAAAGCATTACATACAACCACAAATTAAGATACAAAAGCATGTTCAATAAAATATCTCAGTGTAACCATGGAGGAAGGAAAATATTTTCCTTCCTCCATGGTGTAACATACAAGTGCAAAACTAAAAGAAAAAATAAGAAAGGGGAAAAGAAGATTATTAGCCTAACTGTTAAGTGACAACATAACGGGGTACATCATTGGGATTTATATGCATGTTATTAAATTGTGCATGTGGGAATTACTTATAATGTTAATTATAATGTAATCATAATTTGTTTACAAAAAGGGCCAAGTTATGGAATTGTGTGGCATCATAACTGGTGCACTTTTTTTCTGAATTAACGTGGTTCTTGTCGTAAGTCACGATAAATTATACTGTTTGCTGTATAAGGAAAAAAGGTCTTCTGTTTCTGGTCTCCGCGTGCGTTGCCTCAGACCCGCGCGTCGACATTTTTAATTTTCTTTTTTTAGGGGCATGAACGTTCACCAGATTTGTGAGGCCTCTCTTATTCATTCATTCATTTTATTTCCACATCAATGCAAACAATAAGTAGCAGAAGTACATTCTTGAAATAAGTTAACATACGTGTAAAAGTAGATAAGACTAAACAAAGATGTGGAGGGGGTTTGCAAGAAGCAAAGCTTGTCGGGTGCAAACCCCCTCTTAGCCACCATACTATGTACATGGGAAATTTGGTCCCCGCGTATACAACGTATCACGTATTTTCCTGTGGGCAAAAAAAAAGATGGCCGAAAAAAAAAAAACGTCACCGCACCGATTTTGAAGCCGACTGACGACCAGAAACCGGAGACTTTCTTTTTGGCCTAATATTCAATCTCAAATTATAAATTTCTAATTGAGAAATATGTACTGGATAATAATACTGGAGCAACCTTTCACTGATATGATTGCGGCAGACCCAGCCTATGGCCCCGTTTTCGCTCTCGGTGAAAGATGTACATACAATCATTCATTTTTTTACAAACAGAACTGGTTCAAATTCAAGGCTGCCTCAGATCAACCGAGTACTGATTGATTAATGTACCTGATAAGAAAATGCACTCTTTAAAAGTTCGACGTCTTTCTCATGTCGATATACTCTGATTATCATCAGTGGTGTGCACAATAAGTAACATCGAGCAAGGTTAGTTCTTTTAACGATTTGAAGGCTGAACCTTAACTGCAGATAAGAAAATATTCTTAGTTTATATACAAAGGAAAGAAAGAGGACCGTATGGGGGGGGCGGGGGGTGGGGGTGGGATGGGAAATAATTGTGAAACTTTCATATAAAGAAACGTTTTTGGGTAGGGTCTTCAGTAGTGGTTGTGTGTACTCGGGGAGAATAAATGGGATAATTAGGCAGGGAGGGGGGTGATTTTAGCCGCCAATAGCCGCTTAATATCAATGTGCTCTCATTTTTTATGGTAACAAGAAAAAAGTGACTAAGGTGTTTGTATTCATCCTAACGTGGAATTTAGGAAAGAATAATCTTTCCTAAATTCAAACTGGGAATTATTTTCTTAAAAATAACAACAGCAGACAAAATTAATTCTAGGAAAGATTGATACCATCATCAGCTTCACACTAAGTAAGTTTTAAATTACAAGTCGACCATTTGGCTAATTTCGAATTACAAATCCTATGCCTTACCTTCTTGAACAGAAGCGTAGCGAAGGCATTTTCTTTGGGGGTTTGGAAGCCAATTCGCCGACTGACATCAGTGGTAAACATTTTTCTGGGTAAAAACACAACACTAATATGACCAGACACATGTACTTTGTTTTCCCAAAAAATGAACACTCTCGCTCGCTACGGCTCTGTTTTTGAATGTGACTGACAAGTACTAACACAATAGTATGCGTACATGAACAACGAACGAATCACGAAATAAATCAACGCAATTATTTGATGACTAAGCAACATAGTTTTATTAAAGAATCGATATAACTACAAAGCACAGCACGTAATATATATTGTAAAGAAAATATCTATTTACTAAAATTGCTCCTATAAAACTTTAATATAATTTTTTCAAGGATTGTATCCTTGATTTTTGCGTTATATAATGTACATATTACTTTTATATGATTTTAACCATTATTACATATTATTTTACACTATACTTACACTAAAGTTGTATTTATCCGAGGAAGGTTTGCGGTAGTACAGAGTAGCCTCAGAGTCTGGCATTCTCCTGAAGATGAACTGAGTATACGTCGAGTTAGAAAACTACCAGGGCCGATATTCATAAAAGCTTGCTAAGCCTAGTTGACAACTAAAGTGGCCCCTAGTTGACAGCTAAGCCTAGTTGGAAGCTAAGTGATATTCATAAAACTTTACTAAGCTTAGGTGGTTGCTAACTTGGCTGCTAACGCTAGAGTTGATCTCGGGTGTCTCTAAGTCACTAGTTGGCAACTAAATCATTTGTGGGTTACATATAGGCCTCATGTACAGGATTTACTGCTGTTCTTAAAAGTCATTTGACCCATCTTGGTCTTGCCAGTCCAAAACAACACCATACCCTATTGAAATGCAAATTGCCATTCTCCGATTTTGTGGTTTCGCGAACTGCCTAACGTCCTAGCTGCCTGCTAGAAATATCTAGCTGGCAACCAGCTGGCAACCAGCTGGCAACATTCTTAGCAAGGTTTTATGAATACAAAATTAGTTGGTAACCGCGGAGCAGGAAACTACGGATTTAGCAGACTGCTAAGGCCTAGTTGGCTGCTAAGTTAGCAGGCTTTTATGAATATCGGCCCTGTTCTTCTCAAAACCATCAATTTTGTACAACTAATTAGAGATATTTGTCCTGGTATTACCGTCAACATTCCTTGGATTGTTCCTTTCATCATGTAAAGCATCAAATCCTATTTCAAATTCAATTTCCGCCGCATTTATACAATGAATAAATGAATAAATGAATAAATAAAAACTGTAATCCTTCTTTGGATTGTTCCTTTATCATTCAAAGCTTCAAATCCTATATCAAATTTAATTTTTTAATTAAATTTAAATACACTATTCATTTCAATACACATTCAATTTATGATAAATACAAATATTTTGAAGGCTTCACTAAAGCAGAGCTTTTACATGTAAATTTTGATGCTGCATTTTGTGGTACGAAATATAGTCTTTGTTTTCTTAAGTTGGATTTTCTAAAGGGAACACGGTACAACATTGGCAATGTCGGTATTTGGTCAACTTATTTGAATGTCCTTACTTTTCTTTGAATCAAAACTCACATTAAAATAACCAACCTGTACATGCTGAGTGTAAGTCATGGGGAAAGAATGAACAAGCAGTTATAATTTTTACAGAACAGCAAAACAATGTTGCTTGGTAGTTTTTTGAAAATGCTCATTTGATTTGTGTTTTCTCTGAAATGAGAGCACTTCAGACAGAACCATTTTTCGGTATGACTGGTAGCTTTACCAACTTCACATCAAATTAGCTGTCAGATAATAATGTGCTTATTATGTAATCAGGGGTCATTTTCATAGAGCTACTAAGCAGATAATAATGTGCTTATTATGTAATCAGGGGTCATTTTCATAGCTACTAAGCAGATAATAATGTGCTTATTATGTAATCAGGGGTCATTTTCACAGAGCTACTAAGCAGATAATAATGTGCTTATTATGTAATCAGGGGTCATTTTCATAGAGCTACTAAGCAGATAATAATGTGCTTATTATGTAATCAGGGCTCAATTTCATAGAGCTACTAAGCAGATAATAATGTGCTTATTATGTAATCAGGGCTCAATTTCATAGAGCTACTAAGCAGAAAATACTGCTTAGCAAATTTATCTGTTAAAGCAAAATTTAGCCGAGAACCTGCAACAAGCAATATATGCATTACGTGATAATCTGGCTGGTATCGATTTTTGCTAAGCATGACTTTTCCGAGCTCAGTAAATTGGTGTACTTAGCAACTGTATGAAATTGGCCGCAGGTTAATCACCAATGTTGTACCTTCTCCTTTAAGCTGAGCTACATCATGTTTCAACAAATACATTGCAATAGATGTATATAAAATATACATGACTGTGTACAGAAATAATACTCATACCACAATGAAGCATTACAGTACCTATAATCAGCATGAGTAGTGATAATCACATACAACAAAACATGTATATTAAAGGGAATGTACTCTTAACAAAACTGTTTCTATGAGTATGCCCATTTATTATTTGTTTTATTATCATTTTTTAATCAAGATAAACATTTAACAAACAACCTGTGAAAGTTTCAGCTCAATGCGGATTCTAACTCATGAATAATGAAAAAACATCTGGATTTTTTTGATCAAGTGTATGTGTTTACGTTTTCACTTTAATTAGGGCACTTCAGACAGAAATTGCTTTCAGGATGCTAACATCAAGTTAGCTTTTGGATAATAATACAGTAGTTTTGTAATCAGGTAATTACCAATGATCAATGTTGTACCTTCACTTTAATCTTAGCTAAATATTTTTTCAACAAATGCATAGCAATAGTATAGCATATATATAAAATACATTTGACTGAATGAAGAAATAATTCTCATACCACAATTTGCCATTATAGTACTTGCAAGTACAACACTTATAATTTAAGAGTATCAATAAAACAAGGTAACATTTTAAAAATTTTAAGGCTAAAATGAAAAGAAAATCTGTATTTAATGTTTAACCCCTCCACCTTCAAGTCACACCAACCCTTTAAATTTTTTTCACAATGTTGGCAATAAAACATTGATAGTAAAACATTAACCTGCCTACACTTATCCTCACATTTTTTCAATCTTTTTCCGTTGAATGATTTTACAATTTAAATAATTTATTCAAATGGCCCAAAAGTACTCGTTAGAGACATTAAATAGCAGCGCACTAATCTTTATAGTGTGTAAAAATGCTGTTAAATGGAAAGTTTTTAAAGTCTGCATACATCTAACATCTCATTAGTCTCCCAACTCCCACTAACCTGCTGTACATGTATCACATACATATTAAATTAGATTTATATGAACAAGGCTTTGATTTACATTCACCTAATGCCAACAAGCTTGGCACTATATCATGCAGTGTGGTGGATGGAATGGAATTTTAATGGTTGAAATTTGAATAATCAAAATGAAGGAAGTGAGGGCCTAGTATTTAAGGTTTGATGAAACACAAATTTTCTTATGGTAGATTGAAAGATTGGAAGTTTAAAAACAACCTTCTTTGTGTTTTATTTCTCCACCCCACGCAGCCGCTCATCTACCTTGGGGATTGTCACAGTGTAAATTGTACATACCCCCACACATGAGGTACTCAAAAGGAATTTTATTGTCAAAACTCAAACCATCTTGACCGAAATCCCCATAAGCCTCGGGCTTAAAAAATTTGACAAAGTCTGACTGCCTCTGAATTGTCAAAATCTCCTTCCTTAACAATTTTTATGACGTATTTGTTTCTGTGACAGCAACAAATACATCATCATATTGTTTAAGGAGAAGACTGGAGTCACAGGCAAGTTAGACTAAAATTTTACAAAATTCCTCAATGAGACCATCATGATGTTTTGATATTTCACATAATGTCCTAATGTGCAGGACAATAAATAACTGGCAAGTCCATACAGCTCATTCCATGAACTGAGCACTAGCCACCAACGTTCTCTTCATAAGCCACTTTAGCTATTCAAGTGGAATCTCTTACATGAATCTCTTATATTGTGGTAAGGACCATTCAACCTAAAGAATTTTCATTAGCATTCAATAGAGCATCATATTGGTTTTATGATTGTAAATATCAGTATCTGTAGCTTGTGCAATTTGCTAAGATATGACCTGCATGGAATGTACATGTATTGCAGTTTGATTGGAACAGTGGAATCACACTTGGTCACATGACAACCCTCAACCTATCCTAACAACTAAAAACTGTCAAATGTATATGTTATTTTAGGTGTTCATGTTAAGGCTGTGCATACTTGGTTGTTTCAGAAACCGGATACCCAAAATTGGAAATCTTTGGATACCCAGGTACCAGTTAACAGTTTTGTAAAAACGCAAAAATACTCTCGAATGTATAAAATAACCAACATGAACAAGTTGCTCTTGTTTTATTAGAGTCACAATAAATGTGGACTTTAATAATTTCCTGCCTCTATATTAAAAATGACTAGTAGCGTCCCCATTCCACACACACATTTTGTTAACCAAAATAATCAGAGACTTCCATTTGTGTGACTTAAATATTCATTCAGCATGTTAAGAAGTCATTTACAGGTAATTGGGACTAAGAAATGGAACCGGGTAATCAGAGTTTCGGTTGGTTATCCCAGTAGCCAGATACCAGGCACAGCCTTAGTCCCTGTTTAAAGGGAAATCATACTATGCATACATTACATACTTGTCAAGTTTTTGTATAAAAAATATGAAAAGTTATAGTAACATTTTTTAATCAAAATTATTTTTCAACAGTTTATGATTGTTTTTGTACTATGATTGTTAAAGAAAGAACATCAAAAAGAATAAATTTGTGTTATTACAACCTTTCCTCCACACAGACTTCTCATCTCATAATTTGAACATTTCAGATTTATGTACAAAAAGTGTAATTTCCCTTCAAAATAATCTCTAAAGGTGTTGTATACCACAAAATATGATTTTCCGAACATGATATTTACCAAAAAGTGTTAAACACTGAAGCCATTCAAAATTGTAAACATGTTCATGAATTAAACAGTTTGAACAATGGCATATCCAATGGGATGTCCTTATCATTATACATGCAAGTTATGTTTTCATGTGTTTCCACTCCACCTTTTTTATGTATCCCATTTTTTGCCATGTGCCCCTCCTGTTCTGGCCACCCTGGATCTCCCCTGGATCTCCCGAACAAGTTTGATGAATTTATCTATAAACCTTTTCTGGGGAAGAGGGCATCATTTTAAAAACTGCAAATGAAGAACAATTTTGAATGGCTTTGACGACCTCCCTTCTGAAGAATTTACCACATGATTGGTGACATTAGACATGCTCCTAGTGCTGCACCGGCCATGAAGCCTAATGCCCCATCAGCTGTTCTGTCCCTCTGCTGATGATGGTGGACAATAGTTGTTTGATGTGGTGCAGTGAAATCTGGAACCAACAAGAAAACTTGAATCATGAGAAAAAGATGTATTGTACTATGAAGGAAAGGAAATCTCAACACTTGCAACATTCCATTTGGAATATTCCTTTTGAGAAAACCAAAAGAAATGTTTCCACTAGTAACAGCAGCTGTTCCAAATTGGAATGCCTGAAAGAATTTGTTTCAGAATTTTAAAAGAAATGTACTACATTGGTTTTTGGGAACATACATTCATTTCAACCCTTTTTTTCAAGAAATACATATATATTCTAATAGGCTAGTCAGAAGCTCACAGAAGCTCACAAAAGCACACGCAGAATGTTACAGACATGGGTTAACATGTGGGTATTATAAAACATGTACAATAATAATATCATGTTCCTAGAGAGCCTGTCAGACTTCATGGCCAATCAACAAATCTGACTGATCATTAACGGATTTTGAATGACAGTTATGGATCGGCCAATTCATTAAAAAACAGGACTGAAGGCCGGTTATTTTAGTTTTAATGCATGTTGTATACTGTAAAAGTGTTGCACACGTTACATTTTCTCTGAACAGAATCCAAGTAAATTAAGACAATAAGCATGTGCCCTATTGGTCAACATTGAACCTTCTGAACCCTCTGAAGTTGTAGTCAGCAGGGCGAATCTAGTCCGCATGTCGCTAACTTTATGGTGCAGCCTATGCATGCTAGAGTGTATTGAGCTTTTGTTTGAAGTTCTCGTATGATGTGGATGATTTTGTTTTACAGTCAATGAGGGCAATTTAACCAGTTAGCACCGGGAATAAAAAAGTTTTTCCGAACCCCGTGGCGGGTTTATTTTTACCGCACAAACACGACCAATGGTGCTCACCAGAGCATGACTGGGGAGACCGCGTCTTCCACCGTATGCTTATGGCTCGTTGCCACGTCGACCGGGAATCTATACAAATATTCCCGAGAATCCTGTGGCGTGTTTAGACGCTCTCCGATCCGCTGTCCAAAAAAAAATTGCGTGTATACACGGCCTCCGACGCGAACTGGTTAATCTGGGTTTGTGTATACCAGTGCATTTTGGTAATCAGAGGTTGAAATTGCCACTAGCCCACTAGGCTGAGGCTACTGGACTAACAGAAGGACTACTACATGTATACCTGCTAGGTCTGGATAGTCAGTGGCTAGTGTACAAAAATAAGAAAAACATCACCACAATTTAAAAAAAAACCTTAATAATGATTACTGCTGACAGCACGAGACAGTTCTTTGGCGTGGTAGAGAAGAAACCACAGTATACACTTGTAAGAATGAGTTTGTAAATTGTGGAACCTATTATAAAGGTCTGTTTAGCGACATTAAAAAACACATGAAACTTAGAAATTAAGTTTTGTTTTAATTTATTCATGCTCTTTGCATTGTTGTTTAATGACCTTTCAAAGGGCTACTAAAGAAACTAAGGAATAGTTTAATTCAATTGTTACTGATCCTGCTGGCTACCATAAAATTCAAGTTAACTTCGACCCTTGGTAATGGTGTTGGGAATGACAATAAAATAAAGAAAGGAGAAGAACATTTTCTTTCTTGAAAAAACTTACAGGAGGAGGTGTTCTGGGTGGTTGCACTAGTAGAAACGAGTCACAGCTAAAAAAAAACATAAAAGAAAACCACAAAAGGGAAGGGTTACAGAGGGTGGTGACTGCTATTTCTTTCCCAAGATGCAGACATTGTTTATATATATATATATATATATATATATATATATATCTCTTCCAAGCCAATTTTTCTTTGCTCGCTTCCTGTTTATATAATATTTCAGGTCAGTTTCTTCCTACATGTATATATATTTATTCTGTGTACAACCAGTCCCGTTGTGTGATCCCCGCTACTGCCATTACCCAGGTTGTTTGCATCTGACCAGGGCTTGATCCCTGGCTACACACACAAAAGGAAATGATAACAAACAAAAAAAGGGGGGGGGGGGTAATTACACCATACAAATTGAGGAGTTGGTGTGTGGGTGTAAATAGCTAAATTAAAATTGTCCTAAAAGATACAATTGGAAAAAATGTAATAATATACAAGATAAGGTAACATGAAGATAAAAAAAATACATGATATATTAATGATATATTTTTTTATAAACCACAGAAAAGTTGAATGCCTGTTTATTATTCTCAAATGTCCTTGGTTGGCCTTGCTTACAAATCTAATGCGACTTGATTTAAAAAGTCCAACAATGGGAATAATAGAAGGGAGCTAACAAGGTCCTCAGTTTGTCTATAAAGCATGTGTCTACTGCACTGTGTTACAATTTAATCAAAAATAATAAGCACATTATAACATCATGCTCAAACAAATATGAAAGTTCCAACTTGTGTTTCAGTCCCATTACATTATGTTCATACATGTACCTGGGGGTCAATTACAACCCTTATTGGTATTTACATGTACATGTACTGTACGAAGGCAGGGCCATATCAAAGACATAATGGATGAGTGTGGAAGCCAATTTGCCAACTGACTTTGGTAAATCTCTGAACACCATGAACAAAAATCCATGCCACAAAGGCAGTATTTGGGCAATTGCTAAAATTTAAACTAGAGTCAGAAATTTTACAGGTTCATTGTCCGTTTGCGAGCGTTTGTAAAGAACTGTTTGGTGTACTAAAGGGACAATATAGTCTCGATCAACAGTGTATGGAATCGGAGTTTAAGATTTACTCAGTGACTGAAAATAATACCCCACATGATCAGGTCATATAGTATTACCGTTGCTAATGCGTGAATGAGCCGGTAATTTTCACTGTGTTCATCTTAAACTAAGACACCGATTCTATGCCCTGTTGAAAGTCTGCTCTGATCGTGATGATAATGTCCCTTTAAGATTGTGGTGGCTGTGTTGTCATTGGCTAATGTGTTATAAAACATGTTATTGGCAGTGAAATAATTCAAAGGGAAGGAAAAACATTGGTAAGTACAGAATTATTATCCAAAAGCTAACTTGGTCAAGGTACATATCATCATGAACAATTATTCTGTCTAAAATGTGCTCTCATGTCAGAGAAAACACTACGACAAATTTGCATTTTTCAAAAAGTTAAAACTTGTAGCTTTGCATGGTGAAGAGGATTTAGTAAAACTAACTGTGGTGACACCATGTGAAATTCTCTATTGAGTAGTAATTAGTTCTGAAAAGAACTGGAGGATACAACTCGACGTTTCGATCACTATCGATCAGTATGCTCTGATCGTCTTCAGGAAGACGATCAGAGCATACTGATGAGCATTTCATATGGTGTCACCGCAATTAGTTTTACTTTTTCAAAAAATTGCCAGACAGCAACTTTTACACTTTCCTCATGTCTTCAACTCTGCACTGAGATGATACTTTCATGTTGCTTGTTTAATGTTTACATGTACATGTATCTTGATTCAAAAAGACTAAAACAAGTTAGCAGTTTTGCCACCATCACCAATGCTGTACCTTCCCTTAAAAGTGTGTTTATAAACATCAAAACTCATTAGCAGCAACTTACTAGAACTCTGTCCAGTTTGGCAAGTGTATACATTAGTCTGCCCAGGGTAGGCATACACTGTATTCTGCACAGGGTACACCCCCTGTACAGTAGTCCGTCCATTGACAACCACCGTCTGATTGGCTGGCGGGATAACGTACTGGGTTCTAGGAGCCTGGTAGGAGGTGTAAGTAGTGACACTCCCAACTGGGTTGACAACGTACTGCTGGGTATTGGGTACGATGACATGTTGCACTGGGGGTATGACAACTTGCTGTACAGGGGGTGGGGCCTGGGTGATTGAGTAAGGAGGTGGTGCACAGGAAGGAGGCAGAGCCATAGTGGGAGGCCGAGCTGGTTGCATCTGAAAGGAAAGATTGAAAGCTTCAAGTCGACTGCATCTAGATGCAATAGCTACCAAAAGTCAAATCATTGTAACCTTTCACAGGACACAGAACTCTCTTTAATAGTACAGCATGGGCTCCTATAATTCTGTACTTGTTCATACATGTACTTATTAAGCACTTTACCATACATGTAAAACCGGGTGTCTGGTTGCTGAACTTCCCCTTGGCAGTTGTATACTGGTTTGTATAAGAATGGCACTGAAGAAAAATGGAAATGACAGGATACCAAAAATGCATACTTGTTGTAGGCACAAAGGCAACTGAAGACATTTCACTATAGTAATGTTTATTACAAAAATCTATTCAATTTGTTTTAATGTTTTGATTTTAGTTTCTCATGACTTTCAACAATCATTGTAAAATATTCTTCCATGTTTTCTAGGACCAGACCCCAATTTCTTCAAAGTATGTTTGTCACTTTTCAACAATCTTTAGATGCAGTACTATTGTTTAGCCTCATCAGAACCACTGCATTCTCACATAAGGTGAGGCTCTGGCTGAACAATATATGTAATACTGGGCTACTGATGAAACTTACGTGCAAGTTTTTGACCTCCAAGAGGGAAGATTTCCAAGACACGCTGTCGTCTACAGAATCAGTACAGAACAACATGTTGACCTCATGAGACCTCAACTCAAGAAGGCAGTGCATGTCCTTGCCTGATGGAGCCGACATGCCCCTGATCTCTACCCCAGCCTAGTGGGAAACAACAAATTTTAAATAGTGGAGTGAGGTATTTAATGAACTGATTATATCATAATTATTTGATATCAAAGTCTAATTGACCTTTTGATGCCATGCCCTCTGGATATCTCTGACACAATCAATGTTTGCATATACATGTATACATGTACATGTATAAACAAAACAAACATGTTTATCAACCTGTGCGGACACAGGCATAAATCCCGGGGGGATGGTCCATAGGATCATCCCCCCCAGAATTTTCCATGTGTTGAAAAATGTATATACATGTATAATAAAAATACATATGTAGAACTTCAAGCTATACTGTGCACCCAAATTTCAATATCATCCCCCCCCCCCACCCACTTTTCATCACGGATTTACGCCAGTGTGCGCGGAGACACAGTGGTATCAAATTATTTTAATTTTTATTTATTTGTTTACTGATATACTTCACGTATACATGTATACACACATGTATGTCTACGTCTCACACAGAGAAAGCAAAAACCTAGGAAAATTACATACACTCTAAGTAATAAAGAAAGGTATGTTGAGCAATCAGGTGCAAGCAATAAATTACAAAAAGAAATATAACAACAATGATGCCGCTCAACCAATCTGACTGGTAAAGAAGGGATTTTGACTGGCAGTTGCATGCACAAAGATAAAGCAGTGTTTTGAGACTGATTGTGAAAATCAAATCAAAATTATCAAATGCAATAAGTATATGAACATAGCCCTACAGTATGTATATTAAAAGTGTCCAATTGGGCCAATAGGTACATGTACATAACAATAAGGCCAATAAGTCTGGGAAGACTTACCCAGCGTGTGAGAGAACTGTATCTCTTGTGTGCACCTTAGAATTTATCACATTCACCACACAGAATGGTTCGCCTGCGTCTAGTTTAAGACTGCATCTACATGTAGTTCTAGGAACTAGCTTCCCGCATTAAGCGCCTATTCCTATGATGTCTTACAGCAGGCCAGACAGGGTAGCAAAACTTACATGTCGTCGCCGGTCTCACGAAGTGACACAAACTTGCCCACAAGACACAATTTACATTTGAAGAAAACACACGTTTCTTCATCAAAAATTAATATTTTTGAATTGTTGTCGCTTTATGGTCTCTATAGAACTTTCAAATTATGTTTTGGACTCTCTGACATTTTTAAATACTAAGCATTTATAACCGAAAATACTATATGTTTATGTTAGTTCGTGAGAACGAAAACTGTACAAAGCACCTGGTTTGCATTTTCACAAATTGACATGCAGTAATGTATTTACTATTTAAAGTTTGTGTCACTTCGTGAAAATGCAAAGCACTGGCGTGTTGTGTTTTTTGCGCACTTATAAGGTTTGTGTCACTTTGTGTAAACATTTTATTCTGTCGGCCGTGGTGAATTGACTTAGTATCAGTTCGTGAAAATGCAAATCTTCACTTTCTCACAAGTTTAGTTTTTCCTAATAAGTCAAATTAAGAAAGTAGCACACTTCCAGCTTCAAAACTTCGTGACATTGTAGCTTCTGATGAATATCGCCAAAATATGTACACTGCTCAAAATAAAATAGGACTCAAAAGTATTTCTTGGTCCATTTTGTCCACGTGAGGACACAAAAACAGTTTTTGGTGGAAGTAAAGTACTAAAGGTTACTCTGCAACATTTTAAACACTTTTCACGTGTTGTGCATGTCTAATGACGGTTTAAACTGGCAGATCATGTGATAAGGCATGAAAATGCAGATAACAGGTTGATGTACTCAATATCAAACTTGGCTAATCAGCTTTATTTCTTGATGTGTAACTCCACAATTGACTTCAGTAGGATGTTGCAGCACCCCGGACTCGCACACATTCTGCACAACGCCTCATCATGAACAGTACGGTGTTCCGGATCACAGCTTGGTCGAGGTTGTTCCACTCATCCTGTAGAGCTGCTGTCAGGTTGGCAACGTTCCTTACAGGAGGGTTGTGACTTCTGACTCTGTAACTGAGAATTGCCCAAATGTTCTCAATAGGGTTAAGGTCTGGTGAAATGGCAGGCCATTCCAGACGCTGAATATGGTTATCTGTAAAGAACGCTGTTATGATTCTTGCTCTATGAGGACGGGCATTGTCATCCATTAGAATGAACCTGTTATCTGCATTTTCATGCCTTATCACATGATCTGCCATTTTAAACCGTCATTAGACATGCACAACACGTGAAAAGTGTTTAAAATGTTGCAGAGTAACCTTTAGTACTTTACTTCCACCAAAAACTGCTTTTGTGTCCTCACATGGACAAAATGGACCAAGAAATACTTTTGAGTCCTATTTTATTTTGAGCAGTGTATAAAAAAAATAAATTAAAAAAATAAAAATGTTTTATTTGTTTACACTTTGTGTCACTTCGTGAGACCGGCGACAATGTATAACCATGCTTGTTGCGTGCACGCATTTGAAGTACATGTACAATGCTGTGGTATGGATTATACATGTAGCACACTTCATGTGCATGTATGTAATAGACTTTTGATATTATAGACCAGACTCGGTCAGCCAATGCTGACAATTATCAGCAGTTACCCATATCAGTCTGGTGCCCATTTTGTTTTATACTATTAGCTTGATGCTAAGACTGTTTAACCTACACTGATGGCATAGCAGCTCTTGGGAAGGTTAATAGAGCCTTGCTCATCCTTCATCTTCTCATTCTTGTAGATTTTGAAAGTCCCATTTCTGTACAAGACACAGAAGCAGTTTTTCCATCGGCCCAGAAAGTCACCTGGAAGAAATCAACCATAGTATGTATTAAGCAAAAACAATGCAAGAGACATCAGTCTTTCCCTCGGTATTAAATTGATGAAGTCTGCACCTTCAGTCCAGTTGACACGAAAGTAGCCGAACCTAGACATTTTAGTTAATAACCAAATGTTTGCTTAGATACCTTTATATGATGGCTGTCGTGAACTAACAACCAAAATTCAACCAAATTTCTCCACGAGAGTGAATCATGAGTACAAGAATGCATCCAAATCCAACAACTAGAATAATTCCTATGGCAAGATCTCCGAAATACCAGAGAAACAATCTGATTGGTCAAATATTCATGAATCTACAGCTACACACACGGTACATTCGGCGGATTGTAAACATGTCATGCATGTGTATACATGTATGTGTACAAGGACCTCTTCTCACAGTTTCCATTCAGACTGTACATGTACGTAGGCCTACAGTGTTTTTTTTATTTATTATTATGAAGGACTCACAGATTTTGTTTAGTTTCTTTTCCAATTTATACATTCATACCAGGAAATTTTGCAGTATACAACTTGCAGTTTCCATATGTACGGTTAACTGAAAATGTTGATAAATGTGCATTTTGTCATAGATACTTTTAAACTACATGTACATGTAGTAATAATGGAAGTGTCTACTGGTAAATGTTTTTGGGGCTCTCTCATTGGCCATCCCTATGGCAACTCAAATGAAGGTGGGCTGCATTCCTGAATACAGTATATGAATATTTGATGGTCTTCGACTTACATGCAAGTCGAACCTACCCGATCAATACCGCATGTTGGGGGCGCTACAAATAGTGCTATGAGAGACTGCGCGCAGTACACAGACAGATACGGCTATACAGACTTGATCTCAAATCTAAACTTGGAATGGCATAGTCCATGCAGACCCATCATAATATTGGCTGCATTCCACAATTGGTCATACATGTACATGTACGAACAACATGGCAGTTTCCTAGCAAGCTGTGTGATCACAATCACAGTATCCATACATGTATCTCCCAACTTGGAAGAGTGCAAAGTCCATTTGTTACATGATACTAGCCTTGACCCAAGGCTGTTTTCGTAGTACGTACTTACCACGGTTTTCCCACCCCCGGCTGTACCGATTGCTAGCCCGAGAAATTCAGAACACATACACGGTGCGCCGTCCCCGGCCCCGGACACATACACTGTACAGCGAGATCAATAACTAAGTCATGGATATGGTTGTGCATTGCAACCTCGTACGCGTTCAAACTCAAACAACAGCCTTGATCCTTCTGCAACCGAAAGCTTATGTGTTTCTTTATTTTCCCATTGGAATTCCAATGGAAATTCGTATGCAAGATGTGGGTGGTTCATTTTAAATGATGGCCAATCATGCACAGACCCTAGCTTTGACCCCGTTTGATCCCACACAGCACAATGCATGTACACACACGTGTACATTAGCCCATAGAGAAAGGATACAGGAGTTTGAACTGCGCGGGCTTTCAAAGCTATCCAATTACTGCTGTCAGCGAGCGCCTGGTATTCCCATAGCTAAAGCACAGTAACCGCAGATGGATCATGTTACATTTGCCCACGAAGGTCAAAGTCCAACCTAGTTTGTACATGTACAGTACAATTATGTAAAATCGCGCACAGCGAGCACAATACAGCCAACCAGTCACCAATGAGAAGACGTCTTTGGTTTTTGAATTTGGTATATTAGCATTAATGAGCTCCAGCTTAAATTTTGGTGTGTGCAGAAGCATCAAGTTGCGACGACCAATGGTCACTGTACATGTAAATGTATGTACAGTACATGTACATACATGTACTACATGTATGTACATGTACAGTAATGTACATTGTACAGTGTACTCTAATACATTATTTACAAGTAGATGTATTGTAACAGTATGTATATGAATCTGTACAATGTGTGAATGTGCGCTGGAGTTTGGATAGCTAAATGGGGCAAAATTATGCAACCAAACCGTTCCGACGCGCCTTGATCAAGGCTAACATGATACATGTACATGTATGCACAGCTGATTTCGAAATTGTTAGGTGGCCACGTTAAATCTAGTGCGCGTACCGGAGTAGCAAAAACAGACGATGCTATAAACTGTTCCAGACCATTATGTCCACTTGCCTTATTATGTTAGCAGGTTTTGGCCAATTATTTCTGGCCCATTACATTTATGTCCACAAGCCCATTATGTCCAGCACATCGTGTCCACAGGCCACTGTTCCTCTTCATAAACTAGTAATGCGGGTTACATCAGTCGCGTAACTAGAAATTTGTCAAGGGTGGGGACCCAGGAAAATTTTCGACCGGAAATATTTTCATTGAGGTCACAGAACAACCCCTTTTTAAGAGTAAAAATGGGGTCAAATACTTCCCTGTCAGGATTTTTTTGTTAGTATGTTTTAATTATAAACATTAAACAAATGTACATGTGTACATGTACATGTACTTTTAGTAGTCAGAAAGGCATTGTAGTATTGTTGTTTTAATGCACACCGAAGTAAAGCATCAGTAACGCCAAAATAACATTAAAAAAATGAATGAATGAGTTTGCTGTCTTGACTACAAGTACTTCTGCTCCACTCATCAACATGTTGTTTCCATGGAATTCCATGTACATACGTACGTACATGTACATATGTACATGTGTACATACATGTACATGTATGTACATGTATGTATACGTACATGTACATACGTACATGTATACGTACATGTACATACGTACATGTACATACGTACATGTACATACGTACATGTACATACGTACATGTACATACGTACATGTACATACGTACATACGTACATGTACATACGTACATGTGTATGTACATGTACATGTAGAACATGAAATTCATTAACTAAATTGCAATTTTTCTTGCAAATGACAATTTATACTTTCAAATGGGCTATTTGAATGTCATAATTTATAGAGTGTATTGTTTACAAGACCATGAAAATGATGATGTGACAATTAAGAATACATACGCTCTCATGATTAGTTTATTTTTTGTGAATTCGGCTTCGGGCGTGATAAGTGATGTTATTGTGAAAGAATGTCAGTGCAAATATAACCAGTATTTTAAATCCACCAAATATTTAACAGAATCTAGACCAGTGGCATAGCCAAAGGGAGCAGGGGAAGGGAGCAGGGGAAGGGGGCAGCTGTCCCCCTCCACTCTGGAGTCCATATTTGAGCTACCTTTGTTGAAATAATTGGGCATTATCAGTTAATCATTGTTTCATAAAAAAGACCCACACACAAAAGATGCACACACATGTACATATATACATGTACATGTACATACATGTATGAACAGAATGGACTATGGAGTAAAGCAACACAAAACCTATTTCTAATGACTTACTTTGTTTTAGCATCCAAGAGGCTTTAGCAACACCATGGTTTCTAGCTGCTTCTAAGCTTGCCATTGTTGTCTTATTTTATATGGAACCTGAAAAAAATGTAATGAGTAAAATATGTATACGGAAAGAATGTAGAATACAATGTACTGTACATGTACGCAACCGCCACTTTTCTATCTAAGGCCAAAAAAAAAAGAAGATGTTGAGTTGCCCTCCACCGACCGACCCAAAAGTGCTGAAATCTCGGGTCGGTTTTATTTTCCCCCATCATTCATAGGCCTATTTATTAATGAAACTTACCAATTTTCTGTGTATAAAACATAATACGTTTGATTTTGATTTGTGAAATTTTCAACTTTTTTACCGGTAAATTTACCGGTACCCAAGACTCAATCTGCATGTTTTCAAATCGAATGGCCCCAGCCCTCACATGGTGCACTGCTTTCGCACACACTGTGTGCCAACGATTGCGACTCAAATCTGCATGTTTTCCAATCGAATGGCCCCTCACATGTTTTCCACTGGCTTCGCGCACTGTTTTGTATGTCAATGATTGCGACTTAATCTACACGTTTTCAAATCAAATGGCCCTCACACGTTGTGCACTGGCTCCCCGCACTGTACATGTGTCAACGATTGCGACTCGATCTACACGTTTTCAAATCGAATGGCCACTCACATGTTGCATGTTGAGCATTGCACGCAATATGGATGAATTTGCTGTGTCAATCACAGCGAAAAGTACAACAAAAATGCTTGGGATACTTTTATTCTGAAGCAAAATTCCTTGCTGATAGGTATACAAATGTCTTAATATCATAATTATGTCAACCAATAGGATGCATAAAGTTGTTAAGAACAAAAGTGCTAGAAACAAGTGTATGAAATGTTGAAATAAAGTTGTTGAAAGATTATTATAAAGTTGAATGTGTGATGTCTTTTTATTCTTTAGGTACTTGTGCATACTGCTAGATCATTGTCTTTGAAAAACATGGTATGTGGTTTCAGTTCCAATGCATTTCAATCTTAAAATGACAGTCAAGGAGAAAAAAAAAAAAATCCCGACCGACCGACTCCTTCAAATATTTTCACTGGAGGGCAACTCAAAAAATTTTTTTGGCCTAATAAGACGTATAATCACAGATGTTCCTTTAAAAGATGATAGAGGACATACTTAAGGAGAGGAAAGTGTAGTCAAGTGAGGATTGGAAATAATATTTTGGGAGATTTTGAGCAAGTGTACTGTACATGTACAATGTACATGTATGCACATCCATGTATGCTAAGCTTGGGTGATATCGATTTTTTTCATCCACGATATATCGTCAAACGTATGTATATCGCAATTTTCGATAATATCGGAATTTTTTTTCATTCACGCATGATTGCTTTAGAGCTGATAAACACAGGTACCCCTCTAACAAGTGTCCCAAAACATCGACAGCACTTGGCTGAGAGACACGTGCAATCATGCCATTTGTGCATGCACAATGGATATTAGTAAATTCGTTTCACAAAGTACACTAGAATTTCATTTTAGAAATGACATGAACCCCAACTTTTGATCAAGGAGCCAGCATCAATTTGTGCTTTGATAGACTGGAGCAATTCATTAAAAGCTCTTAGATTATGGCCCGCAACATACATGTACATGTACCTCAGTTCGGCACAGTCAACGCATTATTCAGTATTCATCCATTTTCGTAGTTTACAGAGTGCCTACATTGTACAGGCTAGGTACATGTGTAAAATGAATATAGATGCAACATAATGAACACATATGACATAAAACACAATAAAGGGGGCCACTTTCCTACCGTCACGTTAGCAGTTCTTCTTATGGTTGTAATTTTTATTTTTTTTATATCTGAAACCACCCAAAAAGAATTTCAACATTTGAATAGACATGCATGCTTATCCTAAAGATAATTTGAGTTGATTATTACTATTATTTTTTTAATTAGCCTAAAATTTCCATCAACAAATGGACGGAAAAGTGAGGTAACTTTTTCCGTCCAATTTTTATGGAAATTTGAGGGTAAAAAAATAAATAAAAAAATTTAAAAATAAAATAAATCAACTCAAATTAGTTCTAGTGCATGCATGTCCATTCACATGTTGAAACACGTTTGGGTCGGTTTCAGGTACTTAAAAATAAATAACAACCATTGGAAAAACTGCTAACGTGACGGATGCAAAGTGGCCCCCTTTATTGTGTTTTATGTCATATAAACACCTCAAAAAAAGAAAGTCCCCACCTGTATGTTTTAAAAATATTTTTAAATTTTAGAGACTTATGAGCATAAACATGATATGACGATTTAGCCTGATCATCGACACACATGTTGCAAGCAAGATTTGTGCGGATAACGTTGCGCATCAGTGCACACAACTCGGTTGATTGTGTGGGGGTACCTGTTCATTTCTCACAACTTTGCATTGTGGCTCAAAATAACGCCCCTGAACTCAAGCAAAATGGGTTATCCCTTTTTTCATCAGCTTTATTGACCAATACTTAAGACATAAGCAGCATGTTGGGTTTGTTCAGTAAGGGGTATAACCGCCACGATTGTCGATTGCTGCCCGACACCTTCGGTGCATACTGTTTATGAGGCGACGGATGCGGACCTGGGCAATACCTTCCCATGCTTCAACCATTAACTGTGGAAGGTCTCTCAGGGTGGCAGTGTGATGGCATGGGCAGGCATTAGCACAGGGGGCAAGACAGACCTAGTCATCATTAATGGAAAAATTAATGGGCAGCGCTATGTCGGCGAAGTTCTGCCCCATGTCATTCCATACGCAGGTGCCATTGGGGAGGATTTTGTTTTCATGGACGATAACGCTCGTCCAAACCGAGGTCGACTGGCCAACGATTTTGTGCAGGATGAGGGTGTTTTCAGGATGGAGTGGCCACCTGCATCTCCAGACTTAAACCCCATCGAGCATCTCTGGGACAAATTGAAACAGTCCCTGGATGCTCGAATCGGGCAGGAAACCACCCTGAGAGACCTTCCACAGTTAATGGTTGAAGCAATCGACAATCGTGGCGGTTATACCCCTTACTGAACAAACCCAACATGCTGCTTATGTCTTAAGTATTGGTCAATAAAGCTGATGACAAAAGGGATAACCCATTTTGCTTGAGTTCAGGGGCGTTATTTTGAGCCACAATGCAAAGTTGTGAGAAATGAACAGGTACCCCCACACAATCAACCGAGTTGTGTGCACTGATGCGCAACGTTATCCGCACAAATCTTGCTTGCAACATGTGTGTCGATGATCAGGCTAAATCGTCATATCATGTTTATGCTCATAAGTCTCTAAAATTTAAAAATATTTTTAAAACATACAGGTGGGGACTTTCTTTTTGTGAGGTGTTTACATGTACATGTATATTCATGAGCATCGAACAGCCAATAAGAACAATTTGCTGATATGCAAATCTATCCAATCACGACGCACGTAAACAAGCTTGTGATCCTCAACTACGACCCATCAGTTCACACATGGAATGTGTCTATAGATATCCCATGTACGTACTTGGTGCGTTCTCGTGGGAAATTCCCTTTCAAGTTTATGAGCTGAAATTCCCGATGCTAGTATATTTAAAGAAATCATGAAATTATGGCTCAGTGGAATAAGATTTGTAAATAATAATGTAAAAATAACTAGGATTTAGTACAGTCTTTATGAATATTTTTGACAAGCCCGCTGGCAATGTGGCTACAGGCCAGCGGACTACAGTTTCGGTCAAACCCAGGTATGTTTCATAACATCAGCAATATTGAAAAATTTCTTTCATTTTATAAGCAGTGGAATAAATAAAAGTGGTTTTGTATTACCCTCTAATTATATGGTGAAAAACATCAGTAACATGTTATATAAGGACCTTTTAATTATTTTTCTGTTCTAACAAACAAAAAATCACGCTAAAAACCAAAAACCATGGTTTTTTTCCCTGGCGGTAAACAAGCTAGCCAAAAATTGAAAACTGCCCAAGCCTGATCTATTACATGTAGATGTCCAGCCGCTAGACCAATATACCAATTTAATCAGAGGATCAGAGATGACAATGACTAGAAAGTGAAAAGTAGGCCTAAACCTTTTCTACACATTCCATTCCCAACACTTAATCCGTCTTTGAGTGGCGATGGATTAGGAGAAACAATGCCAAGTGGGCGGCTCTTACATGTATGTGATCAATCTGTCAGCTTAATACCACTGAAGTAGTTCACTTTGGTTTCTCACTTCCAAAAGCTGAAAAGACTGGTCTTATTTTGTTTTCATGGAAGTTCTGACTCGACTCACAATCGCGATTTTTGTTTTAATTGCGATATACATGTACATACTACAATGTATATTTTTATCACAATATATTTTTTTAATCGCGATTTGCCGATATCTCGATAACTTGAAAAGTTCTGGATGTAGTCGAATAAAAAAAAAGGTATCATGATATTCGATATTATCGTGTTATCACCCTAGCTTAATGTATGCACATAGGGAGGAGGGCCAAAGTCCTGGTACAGCCAAGCCTTTGAGAAGCCTGGCCAGGCCTTGGCATTGCCCAGACCTATGGATCTATATAATCCCCTAGCTGAGCACAAAAGACCTTTACTAATGAATATATCTCAAATAGCTCTTATTGTTCACAGACTTGACTGACACCTCAGCTGTCTATTGTTCACAACTGCAGCCATTACAATGAGCTCTACTTGGCTGGGCTAGGCCTTCCAGAAGCCCAGGTTATGTTGATTGGCAGGTACTGTATTGTTACAGGGTTAGGACTCACAAAAGACAGATTAGGAGGCCAGGTAGCCTGGGCCTGGCTATACCATGACTTTGGCCCTCCTCCCCAAAGACATTGTGTACAAGTGGTGGTTGGGTTGGACAGTACTGAAACTGAAAATTGGGTTAGAATAGTTTGTTGCATACACAGCTGACGAAGTGATGAATCAGCAAAAGTGCTGATTCTGTTTCAAAGCCGTAAAAGTTTGTATTTTCTTTATACAAGCTTTCAAACCTATTTGTCACTTCGTCAGCTGCAGCACGCGCTTCATTTCCACACAAAGTGATCCTATTTGACAGACGATTCGTGAGATACATGTACTACAATTGTGTTTTACTAGTGAAATGATATAACAATTCCCACATGTAAAAGTCTGTACATAATAGGGGTGGACGATATCACAATAATATCGTAACAATACGATATTAAAAAAATTACTGGCTAAATTGGTTATGGTTTTGAAGATATCAAAATACGCCATATTGACGATATTCCAAAAATATCGCCAATATCAAATTTATATCATTCTTTTTAGTTAAAATATCGCCGTAGTGATAAATTGTCTCCAAATTTCATGTTATTATACGGTAATATCAATGAAGTTACATTACCGTGAAGAACTAAAACACAGTTCGAAAACACTGCTTTCGTTCGTGGTCTTTTTGTGCATTGTGCTCCTGGTGGTTGCTGCATGGGCCTTAACTCAAGGCTAGTCCCAGGATCACGTGGTACACTCTCCTGGAATAACTGCACTGGTGTACATTGTGAGGTTGTTCACATTCAGCAGATGTCGGATACCAGGATAAAAGCGTGGATGATGACCGCTGAACTGTACGTGCATTTATAAACCACAGGTTTGTTTATATGGACGTCACGGTGAGTTCTTTTTTATGAAATGTTTGTTTTGGAGCGACTGTTTGGAGTAACTTTTTATTACCTACATGTATGCAACTTCCATGTAGAATTTGCATGTAAAATTAATTATTTCGGTGTCCAATGTCGTTAACACTTTTATTTAAAGCATTTAAAAAAATCCGCTTATTGAGACGATAACATCATATATCGCCGATATCATGATAATCGACTATCAAAAAATTCAACATTACCACCCCAAATACATAAGGTTTGATGATGCCTTTGCTTTAACACTAAGCCCCTAGGTACATGTAGGTCTGGGCGAATAATGAAATTTACTAAAATTATTCGATTAATCGCGCGGCAACATTTCGCGAATATTCGACTATTCGCGAATAGTTGGCAAAAATTTTCCCGTGGTTTATAAGTACGAAAACATGTGCTTTGAAAGTAATTTCTGGCCTACTTGTAAGTTTCAGACAATAGACAAATACATACATTGAGTTCTTGAATGCCTGTGTTGTTTCCTCTTTATTTCTTGCAAAATTTTACTCGAAATAATAGAATTTGTTAAGTGAAAATCCAATGGTCGTCACGTTATATAAGTTTGTTATTGCTTTGGCAGCGTGGGAAAATTCCAGCACTATTAGCATGTATGCTAATTCACGCGCATGGTTACATGTACGTTCATCCCATATCGACAGAGGGAAGTCCACCTAAATGTAATAAAATGAACGCGATCGAGTTGTATCTAAGTCATCGTTAAGAGTAATGCCAGTATGTTAACGGTTACCCTTGTTATTTCAAATCAATCAGTCCTACAGACGAAACAAAAAAATCACCACTGTAAGCAGTGTTTATGCTCATGTACATGTAGGGGCCACTCTTTAGACATCATTCGTTGTTCACAAAAATACAAAGCTTCCACGGTGTGCCCCGCACTATGCTTAAACAGCTTTCGAATCACGTGGTGCCTGTACCCCTGAACTGATTTTGTACTATATGTACAATTGTACATATACTTTTTGAGTTGCATGCTTTGAGCTGCAGACTGTGTGTGCATTGTGCACGAGGCTGTAATTCAGGATCCCAGTATCCAGGCGCGTGTCCACGGGGGGGGGTCCAGGGGGTCCGGACCCCCCCCTGCTCGCGCCCCCTGTACGCTCCGCGCCAACCGATGGTGGCGCTCCGCTTAGATAGTCTCAGGCCAGACCCCCCCCCTGCTGAAAATCCTGGACACGCCCCTGGTATCACGTGCCCATTTCCGCGCGTCGTGATTGGATAGATTTGCATACATGTAGAACTACTATTTTTATTATTTTTCTCGTTGGCTGTTCGATCATGAATATGTTCATTATGTTGCATATTCATGATTTATTGGGGTCGATGTTTCACTGTGGTTTCACTGGTGCCCGTCTTTGAAAAAGCAGCACCTTTTTATTGGGTCTGGGAAAGGGAATCAGTGAATCTCTGTTTGGCGTCTGCAGCTACATGTACATGTAGCTAGCTGTATGCTGCATTCATGTTACGTTAAACATGCCGACATGTAAACAGCATGTTTGGTGGAGGAGTGTACACGAAAGTTCGATTATAACTTATTATTCCCCGGACCACATTTTTCACTACGAACAATAAAGATACTCAAAGAATAGAGTGTATCATCCAAAAATCTTTGTGTATCAGGCCGATACGCTAGTTTGTATGTGGGCAGAGCCCTCTGTTGCATTTTCCCAGGCATTATACTGATTCAATTCACAAATACTAATCACCTAGTGAAGTAGCATTTGTTTTTAACTTTACCTTATAATTTATAATTCCCATCATTAAATAACCAGTAGATACATGTAGGTATTTCTTCTAAACATGTTGGCCAAGGCAAAGTGATTTATTCTTCTTCGTACACAATACAACATATTACATTTACTCTCAAGTGTTTTAAACATTGGCCAACCCACGAACTGAACAATGGCAAGACTGTTACATGTATTACGTGGCATGCCTTTGATGTCATCAGCCTTCAGCAGGTCAGTCGCTGCAGTCACAGTCAGCCAGCCACGTCGGCTTCCTCAAAGGCATTACCCACAAGTACTATTCGCGAATACTACAACGCGTACCACTACCAAGCAGTGCCTAGACAAAACGGCGTAACTCGCGAATAGTCGCGAATAGTAGTCACGAATAGTTACAGTACCGGCTGGAAGTAATTCCAAATCCCTGCGGGTAACCCGCAGGGGCTTCCGAGTACGTGCCGGGGATCCCCGCAAAATACCCGCGAGTGTGCGGGGAGCCACGAGAAAAGTACCGTGCCGGGGAAGAAGACTTGCGGGGCCACGCAAATGCCCCGCACAATCTGCACGTTGCTTCGTGGGCTGTTACGGGGGGCTTTGTTGTCAATCATTGAGGCGTAAAACTGGCTTGTTGAGTTTTAAAATGCTTAAAATTACAGTATGTAGTGTGCATAGGTAAAGGTGGTTTTTTTTCAGGCTTTACTGTCGTTTGGTTCATAATTATGAATGTCCAAATTTTACCAGAAATAATAATTTTTAGTGTCTGGAAATTGAGCCACAGGTGGTAAAAAAAACTCACGTGTAACTGTTATTTCGCCAAATTGCAGTCATTCATGAAAGTTAGTCCTTCGTCCATTTTCTTGTTTTGTTTACATTATTATCGATCACTAAAACAGAGGCAATATCACGAAAACAAATTACCGACTGCGACATGTTCGGGTGCTTTTTCAAAGTGAATTTCGCCGAGTGTAACGTTACTTTATTGGTATGATCAAGCTTGATTTTGATTATTAAAAATTCGTCAGGAAAATGAGTGGTTGAAAACGCAATCATATTGTGTGCCGAAAATGATTCTAAATCTCACCACTACATATATAAATGAATGCACATTTTGTTAATTTTCAAAACTTTTGTTATAAAACGAAGTTACGGTAACGTTTCTAGAGTTTGTTGAATACGGCCGTAGTGATCGTATGAAAGCGCACATGTCAACTGAACACGGTACTATTGTGTATAGGGGGTGGCTCAATTGCTCAATGTTCCAACCCCCAAACTCAGGAGAAGACAAAATAAACACGTGCGAAGCTAAAACAAAACTGGGCGGTTGTTGCGTGTTTTCCATTTCGGGAATTTCGCTCGTAGTTAATTAATCAGCAGAAAAATATATGCATGCACATAGAATTTTAGGCATTGCGGAAAAAAACCTTTACGGATTGCTGGAAAATAAAGTTGTGTTTACTGTTGCATCAACACCGTCGCGTCGGCGTGAAGTCATCGTTGAACACAGTATGTGCGTCGTCTGGACACGCGGAAACAAACCCAGTCGGGACGGATAGCTTGATATTTTTTGGTCGGAAATATACATGTAAACGTTATTTCGGGAAAGGTTTGTGAATATGATTTCAAAAATGTTTATAAATCTGTCGAAATTTGTATCGCAAAATCTGCGATGCATTGTTTGAAATTCCATCGCAGATTGCCCAAAATTACATCGCATGTTGCGATGCGATACAGGGAAATTGTTCACGTTTTAAAAATTTAGAAAGATGAGTCTGCGGACTCCGCTGAGTCAGTGAACCCCCGCAAAGGGCTCAATGAAATAAGGAACGATAATTTTCAGCTCCCGCAAGGACGACTAGATGATCAGGCAATTGTTATTTTCCCCTATGGTTGAAATCCATGATATTGCCATGACGGCAATGTTACCAGGGTTGCACCAAAACAATAAGTGCCTCGTTAGATAAGTTAACGATGCCGACCTAGTATTTGAAGAATTTTAATATATTTATCGGGCTCATACATCACCAAATGAGAAAAATGTCCAATCAGTTAACAAGATAGTAGATGGGCGAGTATCTGTAAATATGATTGGTTGTTCCATGAGTCAAAGTCCTCATAATACGCCCACTTTTTTCAGGTGTCCAAATTTTCCCAGTTTTTTTGTCCCAGGTGCGGTGCCGACATTTCCAGAAATCAGAACATCCAGGTCTTTGGAACACTGCCAAGAAGAGTTGACACTACTGAAACTCATTGACTATTTACCGCTGTACACATTTTATATGGAAATGGGAACCCTGGGTACTGGTCACCCCGAAAATAATAAATACATGTACATTAACATTAACAACCTCAGTCATTTATTTAGTACATTCACATCATGTCCTTAAGTTTTAATATTTAGTTTATTAAACCAACAATTTATTTTTATTCAGTAAAATATGTTGTAGATATTTTTGTTAAATTATATTTTGATTGTTAGCCACTATAATTTCCATTGGCCTTAAACCTTCAATATGCCCTAAACCTTCAATATGCCTGGAGAATAAATAAGTTCATTCCAAGGAGAATGATTGACAGTTCTACTGATAGTACATTAACTTTCGCCCTAGTTCATAAACCATCAAAAGGATTCTTGCTGAAAACCGCCAGAATTGTTGATGAAAATAATGTGATAACGACACTGAAGATATCTGTGGACAGAACTTAAATAGAAAAACAGTTTAATACAGAAATAGAGGACAACACAGTTCATTAACGGTTTAGCATCGTCAATGTAAGTTGTGCTAGCGAACTTAAGATCTAAAAACAAACACAGACTCAATTTGGGGGGAAATGCGGAATGCGGGCAAGCAAGCAGCTGCCAATCGTGCGCCGAGTTAATTCCTAAAGTTAATTCCAGCCACCGTGATCGGCCGAAAAATCAGACGCAGTGGGTCATGGCGGGAAGTTGCATTTTCAGACGAACCGGGACGTTTGAAGTCTCAAAGAGCACCGATAATCACGAAATGAAAAAGGTTGGATTTGTTAAAAGTTCGGCGAAGTATTACCAAGGTATAAATGGCCGTCGAATGCACGAAAATAATACAGGAAGTTGATCAAACGTTTTGCGGGCACGCTCAAGAAAACCTCAACAAAAGCATGAACGAAGTCTGCCGTTCTTTTACTCGGGATCGCCAGGTGATCATAGAAGGTATTCATGTTCACCCAAGCGTAAAGTTGTGCTTGGTTCTGTTGCGGGGCCTTCGTGGGGCCCCGCAAAGCTTGTCCACGACACGTACGCCGCGTGCGAGGCCCTCGCTGTGTCCACGCAAAATCCCCGCGGGGACGCGTGGGGCCCCGTACCCGCCACGCAGTTTACTCGCGGGGCCCCGTTTCGTACTCGCAGGGATTTGGAATTACTTGCGGCCGGTACTGTAGCTGCAAATTATGCAGTGCAAAGGCAATACATTATTGCAGGTAACAGTCAATTGATGCAGTCACACCCAGCCAGCCAGCCAGCCTCATCGGCTTCCTCAAAGGCATTACTCGCAAGTACTATTCGCGAATACTACAAAGCTTACCACTACCAGCAGTGCCTAGACAAAATGGTGTAATTGGCAGTGTTACTCGCGAATAGTAGTCATGAATAGTTAGCAAACAGTTCACGACCGCAAGTTAGTGCAAAGGCAATACATTATTACTCACAATTAATCGTGAATGGTCATTATTCGCGAATAGTTGCAAGTATTCGCGCCAGCCCAATTAATTGAACAGTTCAAAATCCGCGAAGTACGATTAGCAACAACTATTCGCGAATATTCAAATAATCGAACTATTCGCCCAGGCCTACCCCTAGGTATTCTGGCTACGAACCTTCCTGAATCCTCCAAAATCCATCATGCACTTTTGGAAATATGCCCTTATACATGTTACCACATATCTTCATAATACACCATGCATTTTCGTTGATCTTTCATATTCACCACTGTATTTCTTGCAAGGTAGTAATTTTGCCCCATTTTGAAGAGGTGAAAGTACATTTACATATACATGTAGGCCTACCGGTTTCCAACAGTGCCGAATTTCTCAAAAAAGTGCCCCTTGGAGGATTTTGATTGATTTGGGGTGGTTAGGGTAATATCTTTTGAACTATAGTTACATGTACATGTATGCACTCACAATACATACTTTTACAGTGTATAATATATTTATGCCTACAGTTTAAAGGGACAGTATTGTCACGATCAGAGCAGACTTTCAACACGGCATGGAATCAGTGTCCTAGTTTAAGATGAAAACAGTGACTGAAAATTACTGGCTCATTTATGCAGCAACAACGGTGACCTTATCATGTGGGTATTATTTTCAGTCACTGAGTTAATCTAAAACTACATGTAGCACTCTGATTCCATGTCCTGTTGATCGTGACAATATTTCCCCTTCAAAAATGAAGGCTTTATGTACAGCAATTTGCATTGGGAAAAGTCCACTTCGTTCCTATAGTCATTGCATGTCATGATCTGCAAAGCACTGTGCAGGCCAGTTTGTTTTAGGCACTGTGCGAAGCGAATTTTACGTCATCAAATTCGCGGCGAATGTTTCGCGCAAGTTGAAATGTGTTCAACTTTTGCGAACCTTCGCCGCGAATATTTGCTGTGAACCATTGTCGACGTCACAAATTTCGCTTCGCATTCGCTTTCGCATGAAGTATGAACCGGCCTTAAGTCAGACACACATGTTCACTTGCATCCTTTGGAGCAGTTTTATCCAGGCATGTCATGAAACTTGAAGCTTTTAAAAACATTTCCAAAAAATATTCTGAATTGCCGGGCTTGTATTTTTATCAGTAAAAATTTGTTTCCAGTTAGCCACCCGAGCAATTACCTACACAACCACCTAAACCACATTATTTTAAGTCGTTTCCATTAAACATTCCCACAATTATTTCCTAGAAATCATGAACTATGCCAAATGTACATGTATGTCACGTGTGTTTTATCATAAAAGCTTCAATTCCAGTTACTACCTCTAAGGCCAAAATTTCAGCTTTGAAAAGAAGAGTCTGAGCCAGGAGGTTGGCACCGTCCACGACCAACTTTGAGTCGGCCACCGATCCACACTTAGAGAATCTGAGCCAGGAGGTTGACACGGTGACATGTTTTTTCCCTCTTTTGTTGTTGTTGTTGTTGTTGTTGTTGTTGTTGTTGTTGTTGTTGTTGTTGTTGTTGTTGTTGTTGTTGTTGTTGTTGTTGTTGTTGTTGTTGTTGTTGTTGTTGTTGTTGTTGTTGTTGTTGTTGTTGTTGTTGTTGTTGTTGTTGTTGTTGTTGTTGTTGTTGTTGTTGTTGTTGTTGTTGTTATTGTTGTTGTTGTTGTTGTTGTTGTTGTTGTTGTTGTTGTTGTTGTTGTTGTTGTTGTTGTTGTTGTTGTTGTTGTTGTTGTTGTTGTTGTTGTTGTTGTTGTTGTTGTTGTTGTTGTTGTTGTTGTTGTTGTTGTTGTTGTTGTTGTTGTTGTTGTTGTTGTTGTTGTTGTTGTTGTTGTTGTTGTTGTTGTTGTTGTTGTTGTTGTTGTTGTTGTTGTTGTTGTTGTTGTTGTTGTTGTTGTTGTTGTTGTTGTTGTTGTTGTTGTTGTTGTTGTTGTTGTTGTTGTTGTTGTTGTTGTTGTTGTTGTTGTTGTTGTTGTTGTTGTTGTTGTTGTTGTTGTTGTTTTTTAAAGTGATACATGTACATGTTAACGGGGTTAAGACATTTCGACCCTTGTGACAACTCGACACGGCAATTCCACATTTACAATGTACTCATGTTACAGTATTGGGTCCACTCTTTATGCCATAATTTCCTTACTAAATATATTTCACTCATCATTTACTCAGCATTATTACTCAGCACAAAATAATACTTTCAAAAATTTGTCATACATGTAGGTACATGTACATGTACCCTATGAAAAAAAGCGCTGGTTACTTTTTCGGACATGCATAAAATTTCAACTGGCTTTATTCAAAAAGTGTCCTCATACCAAGTATTCTTGGAACTAAGTGTTATGGTTGATATACCTTACCTAGTGGTACACATATTAGGTGTGAACAAAATATTTTATTATTGAAGATTTTCAGGGAATTGACAAAATAAATGGTTACTCACGTTAGATGGTTACTCGTATTACAGTTTGTCCCTATGTAAGAAGACCATACATACGTGTACATGTAAATCCACAATGGTGCTCACTATATTTTAGCTTAAAAGTGGTTATCAAACAATTCTAGCTTATAATGCTTACTCTTATGCCAATTATGGCCCCCAAAAATTTATGAGTTTGTAAATTACAAATGTAGTTAGTTTTTCACTTTTAGATTAATTACACACACCGTTAAAGTAACATGTACATGTACATGTAGTTTTTTAAAAAACGTTAGTGTAACGTTGTTTCAACGTTCAAGTGCTAACGTTGATTGAACATCAAATAGCGAACTTCATGCCAAAAGTGTCTGCTTGGGTAATCTTAGTCTTACCTAAAGTTAATCACAAAATTTTAATAATTGTAATAAAATTGAAATAATTTGCAGATCAAAAGTTGAAAAAAATGCTTTTTTGTACATATGTGGGGCTAGGGCCAAGGATACGGAGGGAGTCCAGTGTATTGGCCCTAGAATGGGGCTCGAGTACACTCTGTTCAGTTTTCTGAGAATAGATCAGTAGTTTTCTGAGATTGGAAAAAATATTGAGGAATGCCTAACATAACGTTAAGTTTTAACGTGCATGTTGATAAAATTATAAAGTGTCTGGAAACTGGACATAATCAATCCTGTTTTCTTTTTGTATCCTCAATTTACCGTAAATGACGCACCTAAGGATATATCATCAACTGGACAGTAACTTAAAAATGAAATTAGCAGTTTGGTGTTTCATTTTGTTTCAGTGAAGGATTCTCTTGTAAAATGCTGAATTTCAATCAATGCATGATCATACGCGTGGACTTCTTAAGTGCCGTTTTTTGAGATGCACAGAATTGTGGTCATCAAAAAATTGATGTTGGTATAATGACTCACCCCCAAACTGTTAAAGTTCATGGGGGCACAGAAAATGTACCCAAGAAGAAAAACAGTTGAATCATGTTTCATTTCATGCCAGATGGCTTGTAAAATTGTTTTTAATCTTGAAAATAAAAAATATTGTTTTAGATTTTTAAAATAAAATGGTATAATTTGGAGAAGCTCTCAAAACTTTTAATCAATATTCTTGATTCAAGACCAATAAAATGGAAGATGGTTAAAATTTTTGCAAAAAGTACTTTAAAACTTTGAAATGTGTAAAAACTGCTGTTAACAGTTTGTCAAATAAAAGATTTCTTTTCATAACCATGATAGGCTATTAATGTTTCATTTTCTCAATAAATTTCCACTACCGACGAAGTAAACACCAACGAATTAAGCAGTCTTCGTTCGCTTCTTCTAAGGAATGTGTCCATTATGAGGATCATTATTTCTTTAAAAAATCATTGCAAATGCAAAGCATTCATATATTTTGGTTTCCACAGAAAACATCTCGTTGATGACATAGATTGAACAATAAAATCACAGATGTTCCTGGAAAAAAATTGAGGTCATGTAAATCCCTTACTATTTGTATCTATTCTATTTCTAGTAAAATCAGTGGTCACTTAACAACTTTGTCCACTTTCACAAGCACTAACTTTCCAGTAAATCATACAATTTCACTATGATTTTTTATGTAACAAGCACGACTTAGATGTTTATGCAACCAGTAATAGGCCTACGCCATGTAGTTTTGTAAGTTTTCCGAGAAATGCTAGCCTAAGCACGAGTGCGGCGAATTACGTATGGACGATACATTTCGGCAAAAGAATGGAGTAATAATCCTTTATACCAAAGCCTTTGGCTAAAACTTCGGATAAATTCAAATAACACTCGACACCTACCGTAATTTTCGTCTGTTCGACGTATGTTGATCGCATTTAACGTTACATGTACGACGACAAGCCACTGCTACTTTAGTGTTAGTGTTACTGTTAGCTAAAACCCAAACAAGCTTGATTAAAAAAATCCCCTTCGTTGCGCGATCGATACACCTGTCGCGCTTGCGCAGTTAAAATCTATTCATAGATGAGACCATTACGTCACCACATTTCTGAATTATTATTCCGATTATTATTATAAATCTATTTAGTATTGTAGATACAGTTTTTGGATAGTTTTCATTAACATATTTGTAACAGTTCGAATCCCGGTCATGACACTTGTGTCCTTGAGCAAGACACTTAACCATTGCTTACAGGGGCAGAGGCAGTTTAACAACTGCCTTGTTCTGGACTATTTTTACCCCTCCCAGTCCTAGAGGCGGGTTATTAACTTGTCTTGTTTCGGTGCGAGGGGCTGGTTCTTCAGTGTGGAGTCGTTGTAACAACTCAATGACTTAAAAGCCCCCCACTTTGGAGTGGAAATTGGCCTTGTGTGGGGCGATTTGCATTTAAAAAAAAAATTAAAAGTTAAAAAAAAAAAAAAAAGTTGTTTTGGCCCTTTTCGCTTTGCTTTCAGTAGAGGATGATGTGAACACTGAGTTAAAAATATTTCCAGTATCTACAAACGTACTAAATAGACAAGTTTCAATTATTTTCCTAGAGACAAAGTCACATCAAAATCACAATTTCATATGCAAACATATCTCTGTTCCATTTTGCTACGAAATACTGGAAAATTCACATACTGAGGATCTTGGAAGGAAGACGTCTGCTAATGCATCCATACTTAGTAAGAATCCAGAGATGTGTATTAAAACCAACCTGTTGATTTGCTGATTTTATTGTCATTGTGTCGTTATAATAATAACAAGCAAAATTAAAAATGCACACAAATAACTTATCGGCGCTCATAAGAGCACTTAAAAATGTATGTGACCATAGAGGAAAAAAACTTATGTCTGCATGGAGACAATCATAGATCTATATTGAATGCATTTTTTGTATGTGAACACTGTACTTAATTAGGGCCTTATAAGATGTATCACCACTCACCAATGTTTTATTTTCTATTTTTCCAAACACTATTTTTCGTTGGGATATAATACAGGCCTATTGTTATTTACTTGTGGAAAGGTTGCTTTAAATTAAAATAACATTTCTCAAAACTGAGCTTCTGACTTTTATTTTGTGAAATATTTAATTTCAAAGAACTTTTTGAGGAAATTCCCGGTAAAATTGCTGCTGGAAAATATAGGCAATTAATCTTAATTTTTTCCCTTTTTTTGTGTGTGCATCTGCATACTTGACTCGGATATGTAATATTCGGTAATGAGCCACCCATTTTTTATTTTATTTATTTATTTTTTTAAATATTGTGGCTCCGCCCACAAAATGACAAAATTTTACATTCACTTTCATCTCAAATAATACTAAAACAATGTTCAGGATTGCATTTTATGGCCAATATTTCAATGTTAACATAATTTTTCTCTTTTTTGTTCTCAAACCCCCCACTTTATGCAAATATAGCTCCGCCCCAAAATAGGTGAGACCCAAGATGGGTCCAACTCTAAAAATGATATTTAGTCCATTCTAAACCTCCATGGCAAATTTCATGCTTTTAACCACAAAGTTCACAAATTTTGCTTAGCTAACAGCAGCTGGACTAATAATTTATACGCACAAGAAAAGATCCAGCAAATCAGCGCGACCGACTGAGGGCGTGCTTTATAACTTCAGTTCACGACAACTCGGATCGGATCGCAGAGCAGAAAATAATCGTCTCCAATAGTTGATTTTCAAGGAAAAGGTATATAATTTACAAATTGTAGTTCATATATTCGTTTAGATTATTTGTATTGTCAACCGATTGTCATGATCTGGATGTTTCCAACATCGATTCATTCGCCCAGTGCCACCCAAAACAACCCGTCAAATTTCAGCAGCGGAAGCTGGTGTTAAATCGCCGCCTTCTTGTCATTGTGACAACTCGACCACGACAATCCAAACCATGAGACAACTCGACCCATGAGACAACTCGACCCATGAGACAACTCGACCAATGAGACAACTCGACCCTTCACTTTGAGATAACTTGATCCTTAAAAATGTCAGGGTAGAATGTCATATCTGACCGCCACTTTTTCTTATTCAATATAACCAATAATGTAATCTTACCTACGCAGTAAGGTGGAGATATGGATGATGATGGACAGTCATAGACATGCCACATAGTCATAGCATAGGCCTACATCATATTTATTTCATGAAAAATCAGGCATTTTTGGTAAACGATGACTTCCTCAGTCATGTCAGTTTGATCAAAGACATTGTACATGCGCAGTGGCAAATATAATAGGATCCTTCTATTTTCTGAAGGGGAGGATTTTTTTAGAAGGGAAAACCATCATAAAAGTGGATTTTAAAGATAATTTTCACTTTCTGTCCCCCCAAAAATTGATCGAATAATTTTTTAACTGGTTAGTGGTTGCAAAAAATTCCAAGAAAACCCTTAAAAATTGGCGGTCGGATACGACATTCTTTCTGAATGTCGTATCCAACTGTCTTTCCGAATGTCGTATTCAACCGTCACTTTTTTAACGTCTTTTTAATTTTTTTTCAATCACCAACCAGTTGAAAAAGGGGTCTAACAATTTTTTGGGGTACAGAAAGCGAAAGGGTTTTAGTTCCTAGTAGGAGGGACGGAGAGAATGTCGTATCCAACCACCACTTTTTAAGGGTTTTTTTTGGAATTTTTTTGCAACCACTAACCAGTTAAAATCCACTTTTATGATGGTTTTCGGACTTTATTTCCCTTCTAAAAAATCCTCCCCTTCAGAAAATAGAAGAATCTTATTATAGTTGCCACTGCATGTACGATGACTGGTCATAAGACAACTTGACCCTAGGCTTGGACGATGACACGATAATATCGAATATCGCGATATATTTTTTTATTCGATTGTGATATCGAGAACTTTTCAAATTATCGAGATATCGGCAAATCACGATGAAAAAAATATATCGCAATGACAAAAAATATATCGCAAAGAAAAAAAGTATATCGCGATTAAAAAAAAATCCTCGATTGTCAGTCAGGTCAGAATTTCATGGAAAAAACTTAGGGAAGTCATTTCAGCTTTCGGAAGTGAGAAACAAAATCGAACTACATGTACATGTACATACTTGTGTAGGCAGATTCACGCAAGCCGCCGCTGGCGGCGCACTTCAAAAGCTAACTTTAGACATCGCGATTGTGACCGACTCACTCACATCCGGGTTCTCGCGAAAACGTTCCCCCTGGCTAGCTGTTTATAATGTCGTCCGCAGTGGCGTTGTCGCCAAAGCGGATTAATCGTTAATCTGTAGACGCCATCTTAGATTCATTCATAAATTTTGCTTCGCTTTCAATGCAAAATATCCGAACTCGGACGTTAGAAATATCGCCGTGTTTACGACCCGCTTTTCATCATTGTGCATGACGGAAATTCATCATCAATTTAGAGGTATTGGATGGTCTTCACGAAACTTGAAACCACGAAAAAGGATACACCAGATCGTGGTGCCAACTGTAACGTTGGTGGAAAAACAGTGCAACTCGCGGAAAATGATCCGACAGCAAATTTAAAAAAAAATCACCTATCGGCGATTTGACTCGGTGAATCGGGGTGTCACGCTAATCGGGGTGTCACGCACGGGTGGATTTTGGTATTCAATGAGATTTTTTTGTTATAAAAGGGGTACATGCTATCATGGAGGTAGAATTACCTCCATGATGCTATATAGACACTTTATTAGTACTACAAGGATACGTTGCAGGCAAATGCGGTCACAACTTTTCAAATGAAACTGGCCTCCAAAATGACCAAATATTTAAATCAACAAAAAATCGTAACTTTGCACAGGGTTAACCTATCATGACCATTGACCCCTCATTTTCTTTCTAATTTTCTGCTCTATCCAGTGATATGACATTTAAAAGAATTGAAGCAACTTCAAATTTTCATGAAACTGCCTAACTTGTGGTAAGCCGACTGTCAATCACAGTCAGGGCATTGTTTAAAATCCACCGCCACTCAAAGAAATCTATTCCAGACGGATTAAGTGAATGGGGTATTTGATCCAACAATGTGTAGACAATGTTTACGTCTCACGGTGGTCTGTGACTCTGGTTGGCGCACCACATGAGAGTACATTATATAGTGCATAAATGTGCAGAATATGGGCGTTACATTAAAAATCGACAACAAAATAACATTTTGCAGTAATTGTAGGTGCTCTGTGCTCACATTAGTCATGAATTAAATCAAAGCATGGATCGGCAGCGGCTCGATCAAAGTTGAGGGATTAGGACACTATTCTATTATACAATACTGGGACTCTTGTCTAGTGACAAAACACATACACATACATGTACTCTTAATAAATACGTGACGTTTATTTAAAATAGTGTGAGTACAATCCAAACTCGGGTCGGTCTCGTTTTCCGAAGTGCAAATGACGTGTCACAATCACATGGTTTTATTCTCCACGGTACTATGTAGGAATAAACCTAGTCACGTGTTTATAATGTGACCCAGTCATGTGGAACGCGAATGTGTGAACTCGGGCTGATGATTTGATTGGGACGCACGACGCAGTAACCGTCCCACATAATTATTATGCAAACGAATTGCCGATGGCCATGGTGCACTTGTGAACGGCACGATTCCACTTGTCTCTCAGGAAAGCACTGACAATTTATTGTGATGCTTGTAGATGGGTACATCCCTGTCATTATCGGCTCTAAAGCAATCATGCGTGACAAAAAATAATCACGATATTATCGAAAATCGCGATATATATGTTTGACGATATATCGTGGATGAAAAAAATCGATATCGCCCAAGCCTAGTGACAACTCGACCTACGAGACAACTCAACCCTTGTGACAACTCGACCCTTGTGACAACTCGACCTACGAGACAACGCAACCCTTGTGACAACTCGACCCTCGTGACAACTCGACTTTTTGTGACAACTCAACCCTTGTGACAACTCGACCTATGAGACAACTCAACGCTTGTGACAACTCGACCCTCGTGACAACTCGACCCTCGTGACAACTCGACCTACGAGACAAGTTAACTCTTGTGACAACTCTACCCTTTATGTGACAACTTGACACTTGTGACAACTCGACCGTGCGGGAAGCATTGATGTAGTCGAATTGACAATGCGCTGAGTCAAGTTGGGTTAGAATGCACCACGACTTAAGAATTTGAATGTAACTTTTTGCTGAATGAGTCATGTATTAAATTGAATGAAAAAGGGTTGAAATTCGCCAAAAAGGGACGCATGTCCAACGCACACGGCAAACCGTGTTGTTATTTTGATGGCATTTTCCAAACATTTTCTTTGACATGCTTGAGATATTGTCTGTAAATATTATTGTCATGCCGACAACTATGTTACATGCACAACGGGTCCGTAAAGCAATCCACAGTCACATGAATTAACATTAAACTTCAAGTCATAAAAACGTCATAATTTTGCCATACTGCTATAATTTGAGCCATACTGGGTGCTAGAATAAGCCTAGTGATCAATATTTTTTTTGAGAGAAAACGATGATCCACTTCTGAGCAATGATAAATTGAGTTGTCCATGTTGAGTTGTCACAAGGGTCGAGTTGTCTCGTGGGTCAAGTTTTTTGTGGGTCAAATTGTCACAAGGGTCGAGTTGTCATGAGGGTCGAGTTGTCTCATGGGTTGAGTTTTTTTTAGGTCGGGTTGTCACAAGAGTCGAGTTGTCTCGTGGGTCAAGTTTTTTGTGGGTCGAGTTGTCTTGTGGGTCGAGTTTTTTTTTAGGTCGAGTAGTTATTAAAAAAATAAAATGATGATTTTTGGACTTTTTTCCTTCTAAACCACGAATGAAAAATATGTTGAAAATACATTATAATGAATTTCTGAGTTTATTACCCTGTACATTTAATCATGGAGGCCATGATTTAATCATGGATGCCATGATTTATTCATGGATGCCATGATTTAATGTATTTATTATGTCGGAGTGACAACATTGGGTGAACAATTCATGTGTCAAATTGCATTTTTCAAATGCCACCTGTATATCTCTGGCACGCCAATATCTGTGCTTTCCAGTAATTTTAGCATTATTTGACCTACCCACTTAAGGAAATAGAAGAATCCTTTTATAGTTGCCACTGTGCATATATATATATAATGACTGGATGTTGTCGTCGTTGGGCCAAATGATAGTAATAAGGATTTTGCAATGATTTTTTATTTTATTTTGAAGCTGACGTAGGGCCTGAAACTAGAGACTTTTTTGGCCTTATTGTAAGTGTGGCTATATTGTAATTCAATAGAATGACACAACATTTTTCTTTTTCCTTGTACCTTGCAGCCAAAACATGAACCCTGCCTACCCTTCCCAGGCCTACCAGCCTGGGAGGCCAACTGCTCCTCCTCCAGGTACGATTTACTCTTTAACCCTAACCCTCTGCAGGGTATTTTGGCTAGAAACCCTGCCAGACGCATCAGATTGCATCATTTGTCAAAGTGACTTGGCTGCAGAGTGCAGCAAAGTGCAGCTGTGCATTTTGCTGCGTGTGGCAGTCAAGGGTGTATAGTGTATATCAGTGGTGGTACAAGTACCATGCAAATTCCATCAATATGCACCCGTAGATGCATCAAAAGTTGCTGGGAGGGCAGTAGGTTTTCTTGGTTGCTGGGAATTTAGTTGCTGGGAAAGTTTTGTTTGGCTTTGAATATTTGAAACAAAATATCATCACTGCCTGTTCTTTTTTATGTTTTCCTTTTGTTTACATTCTTTACTGGGTTTTCTGCTATTTTTTTATGAATTTCTTCATTTTCTTCTTTTCTTCTTTATTTTCTTCTTCTTTCTTTTGTTACTCTTATTTACATTTTGTTTCTTTTTCAAACTTTTTCTTCTTGATTTCTTTTTTCTTGTTTCTTTTTCAAACTTTTTCTTCTTGATTTCTCTGCACTATGAAAGTACAGTACCGGCCGCAAGTAATTACAAATCCCTTCGAGTAACCCGCGTGGGCTTCCGTGTACGTGCCGTGGATCCCCGCAAAATCCCCGCGTGCATGCGGGTACCCCCGCAAAAAGTACCGTGCCGGGTGAGAAGATTTGCGGGGCCACGCAGATGGCCCGCACAGTCTGCACTTTGCTTCGTGGACTGATAGGGGGGGCTTTGTTTTCAATCATTGACGCGTGAAACTTGGTTGTTGCGTGGGTTCAAGTGATCAGGGAAGTGTCGTATACCCATACCAAGGCAAGAAGTAACTAATAAACTATCCAATGTGTAATTTTCATTTCCCAAACAGGTACCGCTTTTCCCAAACAGGTACCGCTTTGAAGATATCGATCATTCACTGACGCAAACTCTAATTCTACCTCCATGGTGTAACAAGTGAAAACATCAAAGCATAAAGGACGCAGGCCTCAGATTTACACGGCGGCCACGACGGGCTGTCGATGCCTTGAAACTGACCGTCGTGCCCTCGAAAAATGCCCATTTCACGCCATAAATACCGTGCCCCTTTTCACCGTTGGCCGTAGTGCCCTTTTTATAGAATATCATTATTTAAATGTACATACATTTTTGTTTTCGTCTGAAAATATAAAATAAAACATAAGTTACATGGGTAAGTAACATGGGTTTCATCTAGGATTTCCAAAACTGCCCGTCCTACCGTGGTGCACTTTCAAAAGTACCGTCCGAGGGGGGTTGAAAGGGGGCGAACATGCGTTGGCGCATTCTGTGTAATGAGATGCCAACCTTACAAACCTTACAGTATTTTTCTGCAGGAGAAAACATTTAAGTTCCAAAAGCCGGAGAAAGGCGTGGGTTAAGTTTCTTGTAGTCGTTACTGATCGCACCCACTAGTGTTGATGAAACAAAGTACTGGCTGAATTCCTACTTAGCAACCTAACGAATTTTCCTATTGGCTGAATTCCGACATTATGTAGGAATTCAGCCAATAAACAAATTAAATGTAGTACATATGCGCGTAACAAATTTTCCTACTGGCTGTCTGCCTTCAGACCCACTAATTACCATGCAAGCGATTTTAATGTGAGCGGCAGTAGTTCAGCCAGTAACAAAAATCACGCAATATTTCTCAATTCGCGGCCGTTTTTTGCCGGAACGGGGACAATGACTACCACTCCCTTTATGTAAATGTTCAAGACTTTTCCAACTCCTTATATGAAAATACACCATGGACTTAAAAAAACAAAAGTTTTAGATAAACTGGATGTTGATAATCATGACTAGATTTTCCTATCGACGGCAAAAAACATCAACTGCACTTCTGGTTGCCTGCTTTCTGCACAACGTACATGTAATCACTACAACAGCAACCAACGAAACGATGACTCATCGCCTGCCACGCGTAACGAATTTTCCTATTGGCTCCTTCCATAGACTAACAATATAACGAATTTCCCCATTGGCTCTCTGGTACACGCATGGCATAGACTACGATCTGCGTGGATTCTGATGTCGCTGGCGCTAAACGTTGCAATGGTTTTCAGAAGTTTTGAATAAATCTGTGTGTATCGAGGTCCGCTCACTAAAACTGACAATGACCAGACCATTTTCGCCACGAACAATAAAGGTTTTAGGTTTCTGTTTCTGTCAGTTTACCAACGATTTTTGCTTAATTGTGCATTGTGTTTTGTTCTTCAAGATTCATACCTCGGTGTATAAGCCGCACCGCGTATAAGCCGCAGGCAACTTTACCGTGTCAAAATCAACGATAAGCCTTATATTCCGGAAATTACGGTACATCGAATTTGGCGAACCAACATGTATTTAGAATTATTTTATAAGGAAAATTCATACGCAAAATAAGGCGGACGACCATAACAAAAATCGTAGAAAAACCACACCGCCAACCATGATCATACAGTGTTATAGCACAAGTAGGCACACAATGCTGTTAACATATCAGGTATTCATGTTCATACGAGCGTGAATGTGCTTGGTTTTGTTGCGGCCGTGTGCCCCATAAAGTTTGCCCACGGCACGCCGCACGCATAAGGCCCCTTTGTGCACCATAGAATCCCCACGGGGCACCGAGTAGCCCCGTACACGCCACGCAGTTTACACGGGGGTACTCGCCACGCACTCGGAGGGATTTGTAATTACTTGCGGCCGGTACTGTAGAGTGAAACCCGAGACATACCCTTCAGACCAGGGACCCAAAGTGGTTTGCCCAATTCCCCAGCACTTAGCTGGTTTGACCTCAATTTCCATCAGTACAAAGTTCACAGCAGTTAGTGGTTGCATTTTGCATCAAAGTGCACCAGACTATTACACCTGATGCACTGTGCTGCGTCTGGCAGGGTTAGGGTTAAAGCCAGAATATTCTTTTGGTAAACTATCTGTCAATGTATTCATACTTTATAAGAATCTGAAAGTTTCGGCAAATTTTCATTGGGTCATTTTCATTCCTATTCATTCCAACATGGAATATTTATTTCTGGAAGTTGAAAATGTGTTTTCAAAATTATTTGAAATGTATCAAATGTGTATAAAAACCAACCTGTGAAAGCTTCAGCTAATTTTCATTCTTTAACAAGATTTTACCTATTCATTCCAACATGAAATGGTCATTTCCTGTTGAAAATTCATTTGCAAAATGAGATGATGAATACTCCTGAAATGATTCAGACAAATATTTCAAGGGATGTTTGATACCATTCTCAACTTGACCCGTGCTACTGGGTTATTAAAAAAAAAATAAAAAATAAAAAAAAATTAAATATTGAATGATCAAACAACAAGAGGGTTAATGAAAATGTTATTATTGTCTTGATAGCTTACGGCACCCCATCCAATCATGCCCCGCCGCAACACATTGGATTCAACCCATCACTCTATCAGCAGCAACCTCAAGCCTATCCATCAACAAGTGAGTTAGCAATTTTATTTTTTGAAAGATTGCCATGGTAGAGTATTGTTATCAGTTAGATTTAAAGTAACACTGTGGATTATCTCACTTATCACTATTAGTAAGATTGTGGCTGTGATAAGACTGTATTGGTATTCTTCATATGGTTCTCAAGGAACGATTTTGTTTGAAAATGTTGCATAGCAAAACTGCGATGCAAAAAAAGAATTTGCATAGCAAAATCATTTTTTGTGTAGCAATCTGTGAATGTTGTATAGCAAATTTTAAATGCTTAAAATTACAGTATGTAGTGTGCATGCATGTAGGTACAGGTGTTGTTTTTCAAGGCTTTACTGTCGTTTGGTTCATCATGTATAATGGCCAAATTTTACCAGAAATAATAATCTTTAGTGTCCGAAAATTGGGCCACAGGTGGTAAACAAAAATTCACGTGTGTCTTTCTTCTAGGCCAATTTCTTCATTATTTTGGCAAAATTGTTGTCATTCATGAAAGTTAGTCCTTCATCTATTTTCTTTTTTGTTTACATTGACATTGTTATATCGATTGCTAAAACAGGCAATATCACGAAAACAAATTACCGACTGTGACATGTTTGGGTGCTTTTCAAAGTGAATTTCGCTGAGTGTAATGTTACATTATGGTATGATCTGTGTCCTTTCTCTGTGGTATGATGAAGCTTGATTTTGATTATTAAAAATTCGTTGGGAAAATGAGTGGCTCGTCGTGGTTGAAAGTGTGATCATATTGTGTGCTGAAATGATTCTAAACCTCACCACCACATACATAAATGAATGCTCATTTTGTTAAATGTTCAAAAACTTTTATTATAAAACCATGATAAAATGAAGTAAGTAACATTTCTAGAGTTCCTTTCAATACGGCCGTAGTGATCGTATGAAAGCGCACGTATTGGCTCAATTGCTCCAACCCCAAAACTCGGGCGAAGCTAAAATACTGGGCGGTTGTTGCGTTTTCCATTTCAGGGATTTCACCCGTAGTTAATTCATCAGCAGAAAAATATTGCATGCACATAGAAGTTGGGGCATTGCGGATAAAATCCTCACGGATTGCAGGAAAATAAAGTTTCATGTACATGCGGCGTGCACATAGGTAAAACCAGCGTACGCATTCACTGTTGCATCAACACCATCGCGTCGTGAAGTCATCGTTGACCACGTACATGTACATGTATGTCGAACGGACGTACCCCCGTCGCAGTCTGGACATACGGAAACAAACCCAGTCGGGATGGAACCCTTGTTATTTTTTGGGTTGGAAATATACATGTAGACATTATTTTGGGAAAGGTTTGTGAATATGATTTCAAAAATGTTTATTATAAAACCACAATAGTGAAAAAAATTGTCGCAATTTGTATTGCAAAATCCGTCGCAAATTATCCAAATTACGTCGCATTTTGCGATGTGATACAGGGGAAATCGTTAACTGGTTCTTATCAGAACTACGATCTCACTTACACCTGTAGCAATAGTTAAGATAACCCAAATGCAAAACAAACCAGTAATATTTTTATACAGTCGAAATGTCAAACCTATCAAACCAACTTGAGCCATCAGATGATCACTAACTTGTGTTGTGTAATGCACGTAAAAAAAAGAAAGAATGCGCCTTGAGCACCACTTAGTTGGTGGATACGTGCGCTATATAAGTCCACACATTATTATTATTATTAACTTTAACCCTAACCCCCTAGGTATTCTGGCTAAGAACCTTCCTGAATCGCCCCTTGGAGGATTTTGGAGGATATGGGGTGGTTAGGGTTAATGTTCAACAGGGAGGTGGGGGGGGGGGGTCAGCACAGGACAGGGGTGTGGTCAACACACACCACCACCCTGCTAGATAGGCCTGCACGATATCACGATAATATTGTAACGATACGATATTAACCGGCTAAGTAAGAGAAGTTTTTGAAGATATTGAAATATTGCCATATTGACGACAATTGTTGTGTGATCAATTGTCTTCAGATTGCATGTCGTTACATGTACATGATAATATTAACAACGTAGGGCATTATGGGTATGAGTAAATATAAAAGTCGGCCGAGAATTGCTGAAACATTTTTCTTAAAATAGAAGGATTGTGGTCTATGTTTGGCCAGTAAGTAGAACAGTTGATGGTTGTACATATAAAATATGTTATAATTTTAAATCATAAACTGATATGACCGGCCCTTTTTGAGTGGTATTCTGAAATCAGCTAGCCTGGCAAAAAAAACATCTGACTTTCATCTCCCTGTCCATGATATTCATGTGTGCAACGTGCCACATTCTTCAGGTACCACACTACGCACTAGCTTTTAGCAAGCTTGACATACATGTACATGTACATGAGGTTGCACATAACTAGGGAATGAGTTCGTTCAAAAATGTTGCATAGCAAAACTGCGATGCAAAAAATGAATTTGCATAGCAAAATAATTTTTTGTGTAGCAATCTGTGAATTTTGTGTAGCAAATTTAAAATGCTTAAAATTACAATATGTAGTGTGCATATAGGTAAAGGTGTTTTTTTTGTTCAAGGCTTTACTGTTGTTTGGTTCATAATATGAATGTCCAAATTTTACCAGAAATAATAATCTTTAGTGTCCGGAAATTGAGCCACAGGTGTTCAAAAAAATAATGTGTTTCTTTCTTCTAGGCCAATTTCTTAATTATTTTCGCCAAATTGCAGTCATTCATGAAAGTTAGTCCTCTGTCCATTTTCTTTTTTGTTTACATTATTATATCGATTGCTAAAACAGAGGCAATATCACGAAAACAAATTACCGACTGCGACATGTTCGGGTGCTTTTCAAAGTAATTTCACCAAGTGTAATGTTATTTTGTGGTATGATCAAGCCTGATTTTGATTATTAAAAATTCGTCAGGAAAATGAGTGGTTCACCGTGGTTGAAAGTGCAATCATATTGTGTGCCGAAATGATTCTAAATCTCACCACTACATATAAATGAATGCTCATTTTGTTAATTTTCAAAAACTTTTTTATTATAAAACGAAGTTAGTAACGTTTCTAGAGTTCCTTTGAATACGGCCGTAATGATCGTATGAAAACGCACGTGTGTGAACTGAACACGGTACTATTGTGTATAGGGGGTGGCTCAATTGTTCAATACGTTCCAACCCCCAAACTCGGGAGAAGAAAAAATAAACACGTGCGAAGCCAAAAAAAATAAATAAATAAAAATGGGCGGTTGTTGCGTGTTTTCCATTTCGGAAATTTCGTTAATTCATCAGCAGAAAAATATTGCATGCACATAGAATTTAAGGCATTGCGGATAAAATCCTTATGGATTGCTAGGAAATAAAGTTGCATGTACGGATACACATGTAGGTAAAACTAGTGCACGTGTTTACTATTGCATCAACACTGTCGCGTCGTGAAGTCATCGTTGACCACGTACGTCGCACGGACATACCCCCGGCGTGGTCTTGACACACGGAAACAAACCCAGTCGGGACGGATCCCTTGATATTTTTTGGTCAGAAAACGTTATTTCGGGAATAGTTTGTGAATATGATTTCAAAAATGTTTATTATTAAACCACAATAGCGAAAAAATCTGTCGCAATTTGTATTGCAAAATTTGCGATGTGTTGTTTGAAATTCCATCGCAGATTGTCCAAATTACATCACATTTTGCGATGCGATACATGGGAAATCGTTCACTGATAACACAATGTTTGTCTTACTGACCTGCAAAATAAGAAAAGCACTTGGCTCGTTTTGAAATGATTAATTTAAAATTTTTACCATTTTTGGCACTATTTATTATGTAACTTATCTGTAGTGCTTGAATGTGAAAGTAGTTCTTGAATGTAAAAGTAGTTCTTGAATGTAAAAGTAGTTCTTGAATGTAAAAGTAGTTCTTGAATGTAAAAGTAGTTCTTGAATGTAAAAGTAGTTCTTGAATGTAAAAGTACATGTACATGTTCTTGAATGTAAAAGTAGTTCATATTTCGGTGCCCAGTATTGTTTAATGTACACTACATGTACATGTACATACATGTGCATTTTTGCCATGTATGTAAAGAATATATGCGTATATCGACGATATCATGACTGACGATTATTGACAATCGTCGGTCATGATATCGTCGATATACAATATCGTCACCCTAATGGGGTAGACCATTAAATTAAAATTTGCAGTAAACTGAGTTTAGATGTAAGTGCATTTTGTGCATGGTCGCTGAAGCACTTCAGTGCATGGGCGAAATACAAATGCGTGATGCAGCCTAAAGATGCTAGCCAATCCAACATGGCTTTCCTGTGAATTCTCTCGTCAGTGTCTCATTCTTTAGGGGCAAGGCCACCTTTTCCTGAATAATGGCCCTGTCACACTGTTGCGTATCGTACTAGCGTATGCCAGCGTATGAAAATTATCACTCATACGCTGGTATACGCTGACATACGCTATGGGTACGTCAGGCATAGGTTGTATACGTTTCAAGCACAGTGGCATACGCTGGCATACGCTGGCATACGCTGAGGCAGAAATAAATTTTTAAGCATGCTTAAAAATGTTGTGCGTATGCGGACGTATGGTTAATACGCTAAGCATACGCTAGGCATATGCTGAATACGCTAGAGGTACGATATAGGTACGTTACTCATACATTGTAGGTCGAGTACGCTGGACATAAGTTGCCATACGTTGGCATGAAGGTGTACCGTACAGCTAGCGTATTGATAGCGCATTGATAGCGCATGAGTAACGTACTTCTAAAGTATGTCTGACGTATCTGCAACGTATATATAGACATCTTGGCGTATGCCTGATGATTGAGTAACGTATTTAACGTACAACTAGCGTATTATTGGCGTATGGCCATCGTATCCCCAGCGTATTGCCAGCGTTTTGATAAAGTGTTATATAGGCTCCCATTTCTACATGTAGCTCATCTTCAGTTCTTCGTGGACCTCATACGCTAGCCATACGCAGAGTACGCTGTCAATACGCTGGTCATACGCTGTCAATACGCTTGCCATACGCTACTCATACGCTACTCATAGGTTCAATACGGTAAGTATACGCACAATTCTGTATTTTCAAGGGCTTTTTGTGCGTATGAAAATTATATTATGAATTTTCATACGCAACTCTTACGTTTCTCTCATACGCAACAGTGTGACAGGGCCATAAAGGGCACTTCCAGTAGACTATCAGAAGGTCTATGTGAACATTTATAAGGAACACCAAAGCCAGAAACCATGGCCTCAGTGAAATTCAAGGCCTGGTGTCTTTGTGACATGTTTGTGAGAAAGGTGCAAGAGAACAGAGTTTGGAACACAATTACATGTAAAACTCATTTTTTCCTCTTCGATTACCACTCAGCTCTATATGCCAGTGTAGCCCCGCCCACTGCGCAGTACCGCTACTCGCCTATTTACAGCTCAGCCCCGGCATATATGTCCCAAGCACCAGGAGTAAGCGCAATGGCGTACAACCAAGCAGGGGTAAGCTAATCTACACTACATTGTCTCTGTGATGAATACCATTGATTTGGCTAGATACAGAACACAACCTTTTATATCATATTGCAATCATCTTTGTTGGATTCCCAGTGTGTGCACAGTATACAATTATAGGGCAATTCTCATTGCATACAAGGAACCAGACTATTTTCTTTTCCAGCCTCAGTTTGGTCATTAAAGTTTATATGGAAGAAAACAAAATGGCTACACCATGATAAAGGTCTAAAATGAATGACCACAAAAATTGATATATATTGTAAGAACCTCATTTGTTGTACAGTACAGTGCCACTATAACAAACATAGTAACATTGACATAGTGAATATTTGATACATATACTGAACATGTCAACTGGGTCTCATCTATGAACGACTATAGTAACAGCCAATTATCAAATCCAAGGAAAGGAGGGGGAAATGTGCTCAAAATTGCTGCTTCAGTGGGGCCCAAATGTAATTTTTGGAAGTTTGTACATTTTCTATTTGAATTTTTAACCCTAACCGCCCCAAATACTCCAAGGGCACTTTTTGGGAAAGATTCAACACTGTTGGAAACTGGTACTTTCACCTCTTCAAATGGGTCAAAATTACTACCTGGCAAGAAGTACACACCATAAGTGCTGAATATGAAAGATCAATGAAAATGTACATGTATGGTGCATTTTGAAGACAAGGGCATGTTTCCAAAATTGCACTGATGAATTTTGGAGGATACAGGAAGGTTCCTAGCCAGAATACCTAGGGGGTTAGGGTTAATGTATTAATTGTTTAATAGCTGAGATACCGTTTTTTAAAACTGATATCAAAGTTAATTGTTTCACAGGCATACAACCCGGGACAGCCGACATATATTCATCAACAAGCGGTTCAGCCTAGCCCAGTTTCAAATCTGACAGTTGTCCAGCCAACCAGGACGATGTATATGCCAAACGGAACGGTGAGGATTTAGTCTCATTATTTTTTCTCTGATATAAAGCCCTATGAAGGCAATGTTTATATTTTTTTGCAAATATCCATGCTTATGACAGTTTGAAGAAAATGAGAATGTTTGACATAAAGTGAAGATTGGGTATACTGTTTAAAAAAGTCATACTTATCCACATGAGGGCGCTGTTTTGTGAGAACACAACAGGAATTTAGTGTCACAGCATTACTGAAAGTGCAGACATTAAAAAGCTCAAACCTTGCCCAAGAAAACAGTTGTTACTAGGGGTGACGATATTGAATTTTTTTTATAGTCGATTATTGACGGCAATGATATCGGTGATATACGATATTATCGTCTCAATACGCGGATTTTTTAAATACATGAAAAAATGTTTGTATCGTACATTAACCCTCCTACAATCGGTGCAATTTCTGAAACAACCCATTCAGGCCACTCCAAGCCATTGCTATGGTAGGCAGTGGCTCCTCATAGCTATACTGCATAGCAACATAATGCCTCATATGTCTGTTGGTTTTAGTGGTTTGTGATTGATGTATTGCAGGGCATATTACTTTGTTCCAGACTCAGTGGCTGGTGGTAGGTTACTATGGAGAGTCTGTGTTTACAAAATAACTGCTGAAAATCCCAATGGATGATGGAGGCTTGGTATGGTTTATTGGTCTCAGTGGCTGATGGTGATTTATTATTGGGAGTTTGTTTACAGTATAACCTGCTGAAAATAAGGTCAACTGTGGTATACATGTGTCTTTGTATGCATGTACATGTATGTACATTGGAGATTACTTCAAAGGGTCAGTGTGGCTTATATGCACAAACAATGTGTGTACAACACATTGGACATTTAGTGGTTTACAGTGGCCTCTATGTGTAGGAGGGTTAATGACATTGGACACCGAAATACGAACTACTTTTATACAGGGAAGTTGCATAGGTAATAAACGATTCTGAAAATTATCAAAAATGCTCCAAAACGAGCTGAGTACTTGTTGGTGCTGTGTCAGCAATTCTCGGCCGACTTTTAATTCACCCACTCATAATTTCCCCATTCAAATTATGGCATTTTCATAATGGTACGGTCCTGGGAACATGAACGGCGCCGCATCGTGATTTTTTTTTAGCTATTCACGGTACTGTAACTTCGTTGATTTTACCATGTAATGACATGAAATTTGGAAACAATTTGTTACGCCGGTGATATTTTAACTAAAAAAGCGATAACATTTTTTGGAATGTCGGCGATATTTTTGGAGTAACGTCCATATGGCGATATTTTGATATCTTCAAAACCGATTTAGCTGATAAATTTTGAATGTCGTATCGTTATGATACTATTGTGATACCGTCCACCCCTAGTTGTTACTGATAAAAAGAAATTCATGATGGTAACCAAACAATCAAACTCAGTTTGGTTACTCAGTTTGGTTACTCAGTTATTCACAAGACAACACATATCTTGAGTTTTGATTAGCAAATTGTGAAGTTTGCTTTGCGATACAAACAATCTTTCACTGTGTATGTGTGCATATTTCTTGATCAGCATAAGTATGAATGCACTTAGAAATGATAATGTTGACTTTTCTGCCACTGGTAGAATATTTGGGAGCAAACCTATTTCCCATTTTCCCTATTAAAGGGACAATGTTGTCACGATCAACAGGGCATGGAATCGGAGTGCTAGTTTAACTCAGTGACTGATGATAATACCCCACGTGATAAGGTCATATTACTGTTGCTGCTGCATAAATGAGCCAGTACTTTTCAGTACTTTTCATTTTAAACTAGGATACTGATTCCATGCCCTGTTGAAAGCCTGCTCTGATCGTGGCGATACTGGCCCTTGATGAGAAGATTTTATGATTGTATTCTTTTTCTTTGTGTCTTACAGCCTAGCTCAAGCATGGATGTGGCAGCGTTAGCTGGATTGGGCTTCGTAGCTGGAGCTGCATTGGGCGGTGGTCATCATCATCACCATGGCTACGGATATGGCTATGGAAATCACCCTGGTGGTCACCATGGGTTTGGTCATGGGTTTGGTCACCACGGTCACCACTGTTAGACCACTCTTACTTTTAGACTCCTTGTCTAGAGAGAATGCAGGAATTCCGCAGACTCGACATGGATGCTAAAAGGTGCTCCCTTCTGTTTATATTTGGCCCCCTATGTGCACTCATGCAAGGCTGGGAATGAAAGAGAGAGAGGGCTTTTGTAAGTAATACTGTATTGTAAGCATATGATCATGAGTCTGATGAGTGTGCATTGATAGCCAAGTATTTCAGTTGTTGCCAAAGAAATTCTGCAGTGTACAGATTTTCAGCAAAAAGTTACTAGGCCATAAAAAAGAAAAATTGTGTTTCCAGTTACATGTACACTGCAAATATAAAGGATGGGTTTCTTTAACCTCTATTTTATTATTTTTATTTTGAAGGGGGTCGGGTGTGGTCAACAATGGCTTATTCTCTTATTTATTTATTTATTTCTCTTATTTATTTAATATTTTTTTACTTCTGAAAACCATAACATGCTGCAGAATAATTATATCATTTTTAAAAGGTTGTCAAATATTTCAATTGCAAAAGATAGGATAAGGAGCTGGCTCCAATTTATTAAGTTTTTTCCTTACAATTTTGTTATAAAAAGATTAGGTTCAGTATGATTTACTAGATGGGACATGTAACTGGAAACACCATTTTATCTCAAATGTACAAGCATATTGCAAGAGTAAAATAGCTCAACAAGTAAAACCTGGTATTCATATCAGGCTTTAGTCATTGCAAATATCTGGTTTTATCTGGTTGAATAGACCAAAATGGAATCGGTTGATGCTAGATGCATCTAGTTCGAACTGGTTGAAACCAGAAATCAGATTTAAACATGCCATTTGGTTAAATTTGCTAACAGCCATAGATACATCTGGTTTTATCTGGTTGCAAGAATGGATGTCGCATAGTTGAAACCATACTGGATACAAAGAGTGTAAGCCAAATGAAACCAGATTGAAGTATAAAATCATATCCAATTGAATCTGCAGTTTAGATTCCACAAAGTCAGACCATAACAAGATTTCCATCCAGGATGGATGGAGGCCCATTGGCCATATTGTGCCACCTTATCTACATGTACCATCATAATTCTGAGGAGAAGCCTCAAATTGACCATGCCCCCCCCCCCACCCCCCACATTTCAGCCATCATGTATCCACCCATGATTGCCATGTTTGTACAAAGAAACCCCATTTTATGAAATGGATCACACCTGTACAGTTGTAGCAATTGTTTTGAATGTACTGTGGCATACATGTAGCTAGAATTTAATGAAGAGGAGAAGGCTGTGAGGTTCAAGTGAAGTTCCTCCAATACTTGGGGTCCATCACTCGGCATAGCTGTGCCTGTGGGTATACCCATTTCCCTTCCATGTAAATGGAGTATTTGACTTCATTTGTGCACAAAGAGCTTTAAAAACAAAGACACAAACATGTGCGGGGTAGTACAAATAAAGAAAACCATGGCAGTTTACCATGCTGTTGTATCAAACATCATGGGATCCATGCCCTATGATTCATGACTGCAATACTTAATACATGTATACAACAAATGGGAGCCACAGGTCAAGTTCTGCATAACTAAATGCTCATTAATTATAGTAATATTCATTATATTGGCACTCGGAGCTTACCAACATTTACTTTTAAGTATAGTACCACATCACTTAGAATTTGTGTACTTCCTCTATTAAGAGGAAGTTTGCATGTAGCATCTTGTTATATCTCTAATGAGTTGTAATAGTGTGTTGTTTTTTCGAAGAACTGGTGGTTGGACAACTCGAATCAGACAATGTATACTGATCGAAACTACAAGTTGTCAAACAATCAGTCCTTCTCATAACCAACACACTATAACAACTGATACCATGGTGCTACCGCACAATTCTCTTAGAACTGCATGTTCTTCCACCATGCAAAACTTCAAATCAGTGACAAAGACACGCCCCTGTGTAATTTTTTTTTTTTTCCAGTGTGCACTTGTACGGTGATCACAACTCATATGGAATGATTTTAACTCAGAGCATGATTGTTAGTTATGGCTCTTTTCAAAGGTAACATTCTTTGACTATACACAACTCATTTTTCTGGGGAGGACCTCATAAATTTCCATTTACATGTACTGCATTTTCCTTGCTTACGAATGCAAATTATACTCATGTATTCCAATTGGTATGTGAGAGTAGCTTTGGCATGATCAAGAATAAAACAGGATTAATTTGTTTAATGTTAATTATGCAAACCTGAACAATAGGCTACGGTATTTGGATAGTTACATGTAAATCGGATACAAATGTGAAATTGCCAGAATGTACACACAGACAAATATGCAGACTTGGATTGCTTGATTGAATTGCTAGAATGTTTTTATTGCAGAGTTCGCAGTTGTTGTGATCATAGTGGGTTGAAGGAATGTGTACTTGATAAAAGCCATCACATTGTATATTTGTATCTAGACAGCGGTACACTGTAACTGTATGAACTTCAGGCTACAGTAATATTGAACAGGTACATAAAGTGCAGTCCTATTGTTGTCATGCAGGGCCAATCAGAAAGCATGCTACACATCTTGTAACCAAAGAGATCGCAATAGCTGTCATTGGTCAAATGGTTATCCATAAAATTGCACATATATTCCTTCTTGTCAGTATTACTGAAGCAAGAGGTTCGTAGAAGCACACCACGGGATGATTGCTGACATTAATGTGGCACCTACAACTGTTATGGTGCCCCCAAGCAACCTACATGGACAAGTAATGCCAGATCACTGAAGTACTTTTGATTATTAAATTGTAAAAGCTTGTAGTGACTTTTTACACACCGTTAATGGGGAGACACTAACTGATGTTCTTCCTTGTTTTAAGAATAACATGTTTAAACAATTATAGATTGACTCTGGACTTGCAAAACAAATACATGTATGTAATGCATTGGTGTAGTCGGGGTAATATTGGGGGGTGGGTGTTAAAGCATGCTGAAGGTGAATATTTCACCAAGATGCCCCCTCTCCTCTGCACACAAGCAAATAACACATATTTTTTAGTGCAATTAAATATTATATGTACACAGACTATAATTAGAATGCTATTCATCAGGGTCAGGGTGAGGGGTTTTCAGGACATTGCTGTTTTCATGAATTATTTAGTAAGTGCTTTGGTGCCATTCTCATTGGGCTTCTTATTGAGTGTCTGGCTAAGCAAATACACATGTATTTGGTGCGGCCAGATTGGGTGTTTACAGTGATACAGCCATAGCCAAAGCTATGTAAATCCAGTCCACCTAGTATTTCATTCTTTGATGGGAAATGCAAATGTTCCCTTATTAAAAGGCACTACATCCAATCCAAAAGGTCTATGGGAATATTTTTTCAAGGGGCACTAATTAACCCTCCTATATACAGTGCAGTTGCCATAGAATTGTCAGACCTTTCAAAACCTTTCAAGTTTGCTGTACTGAAGGGTTTTGAAAGGTGAGAAAACTGTCTGACAAAAGGGACCTATGAAAGGTTTCGAAAGGTGTAACAACTCTCTGAACAAACTGGTGTTGAAATGTTTCAATACCTTTCAAAGGGTATTGAAAGGTGTGGTTGTTCAGTAGCAACAAATTCTGGAGGGTTTTAAAGGGTTCATAATAATTGATAGCCATTTTGGCCCGTAAGCAGATTTTGAAAGGTTTTGAAACGTCAAACCATAGGAGGGTTAAGCAAAGGAAGCGATTGCTTTTTTGAAGACCAAGACTTTATTACGGCACCTTCGATGTCTTCACTTTGATGTTTGTTTTATTTCCATTGCTACATACTGGTGAAAACAGTTCAATAACAAGATATTATTAATTATACTTGCGTAACAATAGAACATTAAATACATGCACAAATGGGGGTAACATCCAGAAAAGGTAAAATCCTCCTGTAATGGGATATCCTAACTTCTGATGGTTGTAACAGTAAAGAAATGCCCAAGCATGCATATATTTACATGAATGCCACAAAGCAGAAATTGGAAGGCTTCATATCCTTCACTTATTAAAATAAATAAATAAAAATAAATACAAGCCTGTAACTAAACTTTTTGGAGAGTGGATATCATTTGATTTCATTAACAATTTTCTTAAATGGAAGGTATAATATTGGTAATTACCAGATTATCAAATTAACAAATTATTCTCTAAAACCTTACTTAGGGTAAAGTTGGTATGAGTATAAATCATCATCAAAATTCTGTCTAAAGTGATTTCAGAATTTTTTGTTGAATTAACCGAAATTGCTGCTGGTAAAACATAAAAAACATGTAACAGTTTGTTGTTGTATTGACACAAACGTGAGCGCCTTTTGTGATGGAACTTTTACACGTTAGTTTTTGAAAACTAAAGGATTGAAATGAACGTACATTGCAAAATACCAATGTTGTATCTTCCCTTTAAGAATGTTGACATTAAAAAAGGAGAACCATAATGATGGCCTTCAAAAAGGTTTATACTTGGAGAAAAACAGTACTGAAATGGTACAGTATGAAATAAGTAGAAACACGTGTTAGTTTTTACTAAATAGTGTATTGAATGTTTTATTTTCCTTTAACCCTCCTATAGGTTTAACACTCAAAGACACTCAAAATTTGTATGTCTCTCTTAACCCATTGACTTTGTGCAGTGCACTCAAATACATGCAAGCACATGTGGCTGTGACAGGAGGTCAAACCCAAAGACACTCACAATTTGTATGTAACTCCCAACCCATTGACTTTGTGCAGTGCACTCAAGGAGGTCAAACCAAAACCAAGTACATACACAGCTCTGTGTGACTCTGTGGTTTGACCTACCAATTAGCAATGCAACCAAAAATACTCAAGTGAGTGTCTGTGGGTGCCGTGCTGACTGGGCCAAATTTCAGCCTGGGCATAGGAGGGTTAATAAATAAATCCCTTCTATGATTTTCTATTAATATTTAGTGTATCGATAGGTCAGCTTTTAACTGTTATTTTTTTAGTATTTAATAATTTTTCTATTAAATATGTATGTTTCTATCACCTAAGTGAAGTATGTTTAATAATGCTAGTTAAAGACATGTTATTTATAATAAAGTGTCTAGAGGTATGGTACCAAATACAGATTACATCCGAGTTTTTATTCAAGATGCATTGCCTGTGTGTTTCGCTATTGCAAAGCCAAACATTTTGTACATTGATTTTCCTTGTAATAGGAAAGTAAATCACTTTCTAATGAGGTATCTAATCATATTTATCAATGCATTGTGAAACATTCATGGATGCCATTATTTGACTGTTAATGAATCATGATGTCATAAATTCATTTATTGACTCATTATCCATGCCATGGTCAATTATTTTTTTAAATAACTTACATGCAGGCCTACATTCTTTCTACTTATAACCAACAAATTACAGGTACAAGATAGTTTTTGTGGTTTGCAGTTTGAATTTCATGCATTTGTAAAGGTAATCAGTATTGACACAGTATCATTCCTGTGGACTGGCTTAAATATATGCAGGTTCTTTTAAGGAATAAGTAGAACTCGGTGGGGGGGGGGTAATTTAAAGCAGACTTCATATTTGGCTGAAAGAAACATGGTCATACAAAAATACTTGTTACAAAAGTGTTAGTTTTATTTATCACACACTAGCAGTACACTCAAACCATCCCCTCCCCCAATCAATAGCCATCATTAAACAAGTGGCACTGAACCCTGCCCTTAGCCAATGGGCCTCATGAAACCCTGCAGAAACATCTCACAACATCACCCCCAAGCCAATAGGTCCTGTGCTAGTTTTAGATTAACTCGGTGACTAAAAAAATTACCGCACATGATATGATCATAGTGCCATTGCTTCTGCATAAGTGAGCCATTAATATTCAAACACCGATTCCATGACCTGTTTAAGTCTGCTCGGATCATGATGATATTGTCTCTTTAACATGATGAAACCATGCAGAAACGTCACCCCCTTGCCAATAGGCATGAGTAATGCATCAGTGAACAAGAACAACAGACCCTAAGCCTGTTGAGACCTTACTTAAATTATCATCATTCACCCTGGAGAAATGTCCCTGGATTGGATTGGGATCCCACAGCAGAGACAAAAGGGTCTATAAGCAGTAATTATGTCCTGCTCAAAGTCTATTTACCATGTGGCATAAGAGGGAAGGGTGTGAAAAACAATTGATAGACGCATTATCACAGCCAGGACTTAACATCAGGATTATGAGTATACTGGTATTGAAATGGCTGTTTTTTGTACTTGATCTGAGCTCTCTTTGATTGAAAACAAACAAAAACTAAGGAAAGGCAGAAAATCTTGACAATTCAAAATTAAAAGACATTCATACACCATTCATCATTGACAACCACACTAAGACTAGTACATGTGTAATTGGCCAAGTTCATTATTGCCTCCAGGCTGAGGTTCACTGGAACGCTTTGATGGAAGACTTGCAAAGTGAATTCTCAAGTGGTCGAGTGCTTTCCTTGCTGATGTATTTTCTCTTCTCTCCTTTTCCAGTTCAATTCTGGCTTCCTGCAGTTCCTCATAGAGGCTTTTAATCTGTCTCTCGTAGTCAAGTCTTATTCCATCCTCCCTGATGATCCTTCCCAATGCATTCTTCTTTCCAACCTGTTGCAGCTCTCTGCTTAGCTTCACTTGTGCCAGCTTCTCGACACTGAGCTCTTGTCTCAATATTGTCAGCTCCTTTTTAAGTTGGCGTTTGGACTCTTTTAGTTCAAATATGTCCTCTTCCTGAAGCCTGGTTATCATTCTGCAGTGCTCTGATTCTGTCTCTAAATGGCGGCAGCAGAGGGATAACCTCTCAATTTCCTTCTTCTTTTCAAGTAGTTCAGATTCTTTGGTAGTAAGGACTATTGACTGCCTCTTGTATTTTCGTCCAAGTTTTTCTTTTTGCTTTACCACAATGGTAAGTTCAGCTTTAAGTCGAGTGTTCTCTTGTTTTGCCTCCTCTGTTGCCTGCCGAAGAATATCCAGCTCCTCAGCTGTCCAGATACAGTCATCCTTCCTTTTGGAAGGTGTCTTCTTTCTTGATCTCCGTTCAGGGGAAGATCCATCAGCAGGTGACTTTTCTGGAAGATGCTCAGCCAATGGCACTCCAACCTACATGCATGGAAGAATGGTTAAAACAAAAAACACATTTTTAAAACTAAAAACATAAGTTTTTATCCTTTACGTGCCAAAGCACTGATGAGACATGTTCTCAGTGCTTGCAGACTGTCTTCAGAGGTAAAAATTCCACCAGTGACTTGAGCCAGAGACAACCCAAGACCTGTCTGATGCAATAATTCCATCAACTAATTATAAAGGAAATTTAAGATCTTTGGCTGCCAAGGTGAAATTATTTCCAAAAAAGGGTTTGTGTGCCGACAGGTCTTATTTCTAAATATAGATTGACCTACATCTTCTCATTTCAAGGGGTGCTGCAGATAAAAAGATGAACTATGACCTTGCGTATTATACACAATGTACATGATTACATATATTATGCAGTGCACATTGTTTCCCATCACAACATTTACAACAGACCATCTCAGCATTGACAGATGCAAGGACACGATGTATTTATAAGTTTTCTTTCAAGTGTGCAGCGCATGTGACCTTTTTTGTTTAACCATTGTTCAAGTTTGACCTATGTTAGACCTGCACGTGGTGTTTGACCTGTATGTGTACTGTGATGTCATTGTAGAAAAAGTCTTTTGAACAGATATTTTGTAAGCTCACCTGGATACACTTTTGGTGTCGTTCTAGTTCAACCTGATTAAGATCAATCCGAACTCTGTCGTACATTTCCTGAATACGCTTGCTGTTTTTGCCATCATCATCGGGTGTACGTGCTGGGTTGTGTTCACTTGTGGATGTTGCTGGCGTATCCAGAGTGTAAGTGTAGAACGGAGGGAACAATTCCTCCACCCAGTGTTTCTGCATCATGATGGGTAATTGACTTTCCTGTATGTACGGTAAAATAATAAATAAAAAATTATGAGATTTGATTCCTCACCAGCCCCCCCCCCCCACCATCTGCCATTACAGAAATTTAATGATGCTCTGGAGTTTATGCAGAAGAGATACATTGCACACTTTGGCATACCATGGACCCTTGACACGCACGAGTAGAGGCCATTGCTTACTATTAAACGCTCACCGGTTCAATGTCAATTTACTACTCCAATTAGAAGACACTATTATCCTGATTATAAAACACCATTTGCCATTTAACAACTTTAGAAATAGGAGACAATTACATTGATACCATTTTCTTACGACATACTACCTAACTGGTGAATTGATTTAATTTTGCCCTACACCGACGTGTGTATAGCACTGTATACTCGGTGCTTTCCGAGTGTCTGTGGAAAAAACTTCACAGGCGACTCGGGCGGGATTCGAACCCACGACCCCCTGCTTACTAGTGCAGACGTCTTAACCTCTCAACCACCGAGCTTGCCCGATGGCTGGAATCCTATATACTGTAGCTGCGGGTGCCACGATATTTATAGTTTGATGAAATTCTTGTGTCGGGTGATAAACAATTGATTTAATTTTGCCCTACACCGACATGTGCATAGCATTGTATGCTCGGTGCTTTCCGAGTGTCTGTGGAAAAAAACTTCACAGGCGACTCGGGCGGGATTCGAACCCACGACCTCCTGCTTACTAGTGCAGACCTAAATGGTGGCTAGTATGACAACGGGAAATTAAAATGATTTTATTTTTATTAAAACAATTTTTTTTAATGAAAAGTAACGTTAATCAGAAAAAATTTCCATACTGCAATCCTTTGAGTTTGAAAAAAAAAGGGTGACAACCAAACACTTCACAGCGTTCCATCATAATCAGTCTTCTTGACTGCAGTAATAATATGAAGCAACTATTTTTAATTTTAACGGCAAATGCGTTTCCATCCTGTCAAATGTTCAGTTCTCCATCTTGGTAGTCACCCTCCAGAATTCACCTATAGATACAATGTTGTCTTCCCCCGCTACTCGCACAGACCTGCCTGAGTCTTCCTCAGAAAAGGATCTTGGGGTTACTGTTGACTCTAACTTGTCCTTTGACCTACACATCACCAGATGCATCAGTGAAGCAAATCAAACAGTCAGTATGATGTGGAGCAGATGTACATGTACATGCACATGTACTGTACGTGTACATGGATGTCACTACTTTCTGCCAGCTATACAAGTCACTTGTCAGATCTAAGTTGGAGTATGCCGTGGCTGTGTGGTCCCCATGCACCTGGAAACATGTGGAGAAACTCGAACAAGTCCAGCGTAGAGCCACCAAGATGGTTCCTGGTCTCAACAACCTACCATATGAAGACAGACTCTGAAAACTAAAACTCCCCACACTGGTCTACAGAAGGGTAAGAAGGGTAAGAAGGGATCTCATCACTGTGTACAACTACACCCACGGTAAACTTAGAGTTGATGAATCCCTCTTCGAGATCCTTGCAGTTCCCAAGAACCCAAGGGCATAATCTGCGAGTCAATTGCATCAGGAGTAATTCCAGAGTTATATCAAATTTCTTCTTGCAACATGTCCAAGTCTGGTGGAACGCCTTACCTCAATCTGTCGTCTCATCCCCATCCATCAACACTTTTAAAGTTAAAGACCTTTTCACACCTAATAACATACAATTACCATGCCCTTGACAAACCCTACGGCAATGCTCTTGAGTTAGTCTCCAGGCAGGCACTACCACAGAGCAGCTGTTCAACTGTTATAAGACTATACCTGTCCTCCTAAGCTGAAGAGGATGTACATGTAGGGGAAGAGCGGGGTAAGTCTAACACGTCACCAGGCCCAGAATAATAAATATAGTGTCTGATAGACCAACTCATAGTGCATATATACTACCGGAATAAAGTAACTGTGCATCATTTGAAGTTATGCTATTTTTTAATGAAAAAAGATAATACAATGATTTGTGGTGTTCTGTTAAATCACTGTTTAACTGTTAACAGGATAATCTCGAAATTTGTATGCTTGGACACTAGGCTTCGTGACACGTCCTTGAAGAGATGTGGTGTCAAAAGTCAGTTCACAAACTCAGTATCGTGTGTGTCCACCATTGGCGTTGATGCAGGTCTGAGATACAGGGACGAGATCATTGGGCCTCATGTGCAAGCGTTCATTCAAAGACAAGGACGTAACATCACGCTTCAGCAAGATAATGCCCGTCCACATGTCGCTCGTGTTGTGACAGATTTCCTGAGACAGCAGAACATTCCGGTACTCCCTGGCCAGCTGTTTCTCCGGACCTGTCCCCTATCGAGCACGCTTGGGATGAAATGGAGCGGCGTTTACGTCAAGCCCAGAATCAGCCATTGACGTTAGCTGAATTGGGACAAGCGTTGGTTCAGACATGGAACAACATTCCCAAGCTTTCTTCAATCGCTTAGTGTCGTCTATGCGTCGTCGTTGTCAAGCCTGCATCAACGCCAATGGTGGACACACACGATACTGAGTTTGTGAACTGACTTTTGACACCACATCTCTTCAAGGACGTGTCACGAAGCCTAGTGTCCAAGCATACAGATTTCGAGATTATCCTGTTAACAGTTAAACAGTGATTTAACAGAACACCACAAATCATTGTATTATCTTTTTTCATTAAAAAATAGCATAACTTCAAATGATGCACAGTTACTTTATTCCGGTAGTATATATGGGCTAAATTAAGCATGTAGCATCACTCTTTTAGTGTCTAATGAGTCGGCCAAAACAATATGTCAAATGGCTCAATTTACCCCATCGATGGAGTAAGTTGATCCATAGCATGGGGTAAGTTGATCCACTGTATGACAGAGAATGCTAATAAGGGAAAAATATATTGAACGTCACATGTACTGTTTCAAATGACATTTTTGGAATTTATTCAGTTTTCTATCATACTCTGCCATCATTATTGTAGGAACAACAATAACTAAAACCTATTAAAAACAAGTGATGTGATACTCAAATAGAAATAAGTAAAATATTTCAAAAATCAATCTGTCTCTCCCAGAAATGACTTTAAATTTAAACATACTTTGGCTGTCTATATGCAGATGCTATGCTGGACACGTACAGTACAATACTTTTCAGTTACAATAATATGCGAACAAACAAAATGGATGTCCAGTGTTGTATTTCAAATAGCCAAAGATAAAATAAAACATTACAAATAAAAAAATTAAAAAAATGAAATTGGATCAAAATGTACTCTGTGACATCTCACTCATTTTCAGTGTTGTTATTCTGCAAAGGAAATAAAATGTTTAGGAATGGTTGATTTTAATTACAAGCAATATACACTGAGCAAAAATATAAACGCCCCATGTTTCAACCTGACCCCCACCGTGTCCACATGCATGTCCATGATTGCCAGACGCCACTATCGTGTTCTAACGGACAGTAATCTGTAGCATATTGAACAACAAAATGAATTTTGTATGATTTTGCAACCTCTAAGGCTAATAAAAGTTTCAAAGTGCCACATGGGGCGTTTATAATTTTGTTCAGTATATATTGTGTTGTCAGCGAGTCTGACATTATACATGTACATGTATGTAAATGGAGGATCAATGTTTTTACCAATTTAACACCAATTTAACAAATTCCCATGTACACTGAAGGGGCAGGCAACTATACATGTAGCTCTTAAAACACTTAGGGCCTATTAACCAACTAAAGCCATCTGAAGTTAATTTATAAGTTATTTAACCCTAACCCTCCAGGGTATTTTGGCTAGAAACCCTGCCAGACGCATCAGATTGCATCGTTTGTCAAAGTGACTTGACTGCCCAGTGCAGCAAGATCCATCTGGTCACAAATCTCAAGGCCGAACTGCCTCAGAGTCTGTGGTCACCAAACGCAGCAGGATACAACTCTGGCATTGTTCAATGGGACCAGCTCTCAATAGAAACAGACTTGGCTGCTTATGCACTGGTGTTGACAGCTGAATGCATCAAAGTGCACCAGACTTGACCACCTGATGCACTGTGCTGCGTCTGGCAGGGTTAGGGTTTAAATACACAAAGTGTATGAGTGTGGGGTAAGTTGATCCATGGCTCAACTTGCCCCATTACAATTGACACATCTTACCCCACACTACTCTAGTCTAACACATCGGCCAAGTGTACACAATTGAGATAGATTTAGGAAAGGAAAATAACCCATGATAAAAGGCCATTATACCACCTAGCTTATAATGCTACATACAGATTAGGACAAATCTCTACAGGGACTGCAACGCGAATTCATTATATTTTTTCACACAAGATTCACTTTTACAGCTTAAAGGGGGACTGACATGGATTTAAATCAAACAGTTAAATATGTGATCGTTTTATTCTTTTATATCAGTAAAAGATCAATACAATTTTTGTTTTGTGTTTTTATTTTTTTTGAGAGTGTTATTTTCCATTGTAAAAATGCCCCCCACTTTTACGCCCTGCGGAGGAGCTGTTCGTGACGTCATGTCGGGAAGAAATTCGGCTCAAAACTCGGCTCAAAATGATCGCTGCACAAAACTATGTGAGCCGATGGACCTGACCACTTTACTCTTGTCAGTCGAACTTTGCTCGTCCATCTGGCGATTTTTGGGTCACTTGGGAACAGATGAAGGCTAACACCGTCTTTGGTGGTGTTGCTGCATCCTGCAGAAACACATCTTCCGGCATTTTATTAGTTCCGAAACAAAAATCACGGAAGAAATGAAATCGGCCTACGTGTGAAACGTTTGTATGTATATGTACATCATGTACACATCGGATCTTCCCGACCTGACGTCACATATCTTATGCAAATGAAGCTTCCACCAAACACTTCAAACATTGTTTTAAATTTTGTACTCATAAATCAATGATTAAATAGACACAGGTGGGTCTCAAAAACAATATTTTATTACAAAACGCCTTAAGTACACACACAATAAAGGATGTCAGTCCCCCTTTAAAATAGGATTTTTCATCAGAGCATGCTTACTTTTGTATTTAGTTGCTAATCTCATAGAACATAAAGAAAGTAAGTTAGGTACATGTAGCTATCAACAGAGAGCAGCAACACCAAGCTCTCTAAATCCTGAGGCCTGCAATAGGGGGTGGATCAACTTACCCCACTCTCCCCTACATGTATGTACATGTATGTACAGTGTAGATATTTAAACTCCACTCCTCCACCTACAGTTACATGTAGTAACCTAGCCTAACGTTAACCACACAATGTTAACACTATAACATTTAATGTTAACATTAGTCACTAATGGTAGCCTTATCCTAGCCCATGGAGAAGGGGAAGCTATATCCCGGTCCGTGCTGCGCTAGTGAGGCTAGGCTAGCCCAAATAGGCCGTGGGCCATGGCCAATTTAGATGCTAAAATACATGTAGTTGTAAATCCAAAGTATAGGATCTAATGTTTGCCAAACGGTTTGGCTGGCTACACGTGTATCGTCCATACGTAATTCACCGCACTCATGAAATGACGCACTTACTTTGGCTTAGCATTTCTCGGAAAAATTACAAAACTATAGCGTATTACTTGTTGCATGAACTAATCTACATGTACAAATGTAGTAGGTCATGCTTGTTACAAAAATACAAATTTATCATAGTGAAATTGTATGATTTACTGTAAAGTTAGTGCTTGTGAAAGTGGAAAAAATTGTTTAGCCACTGATTTTACTAGATACAAATATTAAGGGATGTACATGACCTCAATTTTTTTTCATAAACATCTGTGATTTTATTGTTCTATGCTGTCAACGAGTTGTTGTCTGTGGAAACCAAAACATATGAATGCTTTGAATTTGCAATGATGTTTTAAACAAATACTGATCCTCAAAATGGACATATTCCTTAAAGAAGAAACGAACGAAGACTACTTAATTCGTTGATGCTTACTTCATCAGTAGTGGAAAATTATTTAGAAAATGAAACATTAATATCATGGTTATGAAAAGAAATCTATTATTTGACAAAATGTTAGCAGTATTTTTTACATATTTCAAAGTTTTAAAGTACTTTTTGCAAAAATTTTAATCACTTCCATTTTAATCACTTCCAGTATCCTGAGGGAAGCTGACATTAAGGTCTACTACCGGACTCGAAACAAGTTGGAAACGAAGTTACACACCCACAAGGACAGACATGATCCCAGCCGTCAAGCTGGGGTTTACCGAATTCCTTGCACTTGTGGGAAAGTGTACATTGGCGAGACCGGCAGAGACCTTACGACCAGGATCAAGGAACACAAGGCCCACGGCAGAGAGAATGTGACAAATCTGCGATCATCAAACACTCCACCGATTTGGACCATATCATTGACTGGCAGAATGCAAAGATCATAGCCCGGAAAAGCACTGGTACACCCGTCGTATCAGAGAGGCTATTGAGATTCATAAACATGACACTGTCCCCAGGACATCGGCTATTTCATCAGCAACATTTGGCATTCAATCCTACCATCCACCAACACCCACACCCCACTGTCAACTGATACGCCTCAGCGAGCAGGCAACTCACACACAGCAGGAAACACACACAACAAGAACAATGCCACGGTGGCAACCAATCACAACACATCACACAACAGTAGCACCAATCGGAACACTTCCCATTCTACACATAATCCCAGCAAATACTACTTAAGGAGTTGCATCGGCAAACCTCTTCATTCTCCTGAAGAAGATTAGAGCAGGCTAATCGAAACGTTGAGAATAACCCGTGAAGTCCTTGGTTCTCCTGAACCATATTAACCCGTGAAGTCCCCATGGTTCTCCCTGAACCATATTTCTCACTTAGCGACAGTAGAGAAAACGAGTTGCCCGAAATTGGTTCTCCCTTGAACCTTTCTCACTTAACGAAGGTTGAGATACGATTGTGCGATACGGTTCTTTTCAGAACCTGTATCTCAGCTTCACGTTAGTTGAGATAAACACATGGTGTTACCGCAAACCGAAACGATATCGATATTCCACCATGCAAAGCCTCAAAACTTATAACACTTCCATTTTATTGGTCTTTCAAGAATATATTGATTAAAAGTTTTGAGCGCTTCTCCAAATTATACCATTTGATTTTTAAAATGCAAAAAAATATTTTTACTTTCAAGATTAACAACAATTTAACAACCATCTGGAATAAGATGAAGCATGATTTAAGTTAACTGTTTTTCTTCTTGGGTACATTTTCTATGAGTATGACCCCATAAACTTTTCCAGTTTGGGGTGAGTCATTATACCAACTTCAATTTTTTGATGACCACAATTCTGTGCATGTCAAAAAACGGCGCTCAAGACGTCCACGCATATGATCACGCATTGAAATTCAGCATTTTACAAGAGAATCCTTCACTGAAACAAACTGAAACACCAAACTTCTAATTTCATTTGTAAGTTACATGTACCGTCCAGTTCAGTTGATTATATAACCTTAACCTTAGGTGCATCATTTAGGGTAAATTGAGGATAACTGTCGTGATGGCAAGTGTCTCGTCGGCCCTCCCATGCTGACGAACATGAAACACTAGATCTGCCCCTCCCATCCAAACAGTCCCTGTGCTAGGGCTTATATATGGCCTAGCAAAACTACTGCCCACAGACAGTGTTAGCATCCCACCCCCGACCACGGCCCGGCCCCCCCCCCCCCGCCTATCCCCCAACCACCACCACCTCCCAATTGGCGGATCCAGGGTAGGGGGAGGGGGAAGGGCTAAGGCGGCTGATGTAGCACCCCCCTAAACATCGTAAAAAAATAATAATAAAAAAAGGGAGAGAAAAAGAGAGAGGGGGAGAGGGGAGGGGAGAACACACTTCATGTGACCTACTTAGTACTGTACTGAAATAGTGAAAAATAATTGTTTTTGATTCTCACATCCCCCCCCACCCCCCCCCCCCCTACCCCCTAAAAAATGTTCTGGATCGGCCCATGCCTCCCTCCCTCCCACCACCACCCGACCTCTTTTAAGTTTAAGGCTAATTATTTTACCAACAACTGAAGTATTTCGGGTTTTTTTCTTTTCTTTTACATGATAATAGGATCCACTATACGTTAACAACTAACATTAACAAGTCAAAAGGAGATCCGCGATTTTTTCGCGACCGGGCTGTGAACCGAATCTGTGAATTCGTCGATTGGTGGCGCTGTTATTGTTAATGTTACACGTAGAAAAAATGCAGCACATTAATTTGACAGCATTGCAGCAGGCAGGCCGTACTTTGCAATTCATCGTGTCTATCTGGGTATAGTGGTAGTGACTAGTGGTAGTGAGTAGTGGTAAGAGTAGATTAATTTTAATATTGTAAGAAGCAAAATACCTGTTTGCACGTAGATAGAATCAGAGAAAAACGTGTTAAAACGTATACTTTTATTATTTTAATTTAACGTCGGTTAGGGCCTAGGCCTAGGGCTAGGCTACATCTGTAAAAACTTGAACGCCCAGTTTTCGGACGCAGGCACACTGACTTGTATTTTTTTTGTAACGTTAATAATTATACCGGATGCCAGTCAACTCACCCCCTGGCAAACTCGCCCCTAACAATCTCGCCCCTTACAAACTCGCCCCCTGTAGATACAAACTCGCCCCCTGTAGATACAAACTCGCCCCCTGTAACTTGTTAGATACAAACTTGCCCCTCACAAAGTCACCCCCCCTGACTAGCTATGTGACAAAAATTTTCAAAATCAACAGATTCCAATACAACTGGTGTCATTGTCAAGGTCTTGAATAGACGATTACAATGATATAAGGATCATCTTCCTGTGACCAAAAATAAGGAAGTTATGACATGTTGAATCCGGCAATTTTAGGCCCGTAAATGGCAATTATTTTATAAGGAAAAGAAATGTAAATTTGACTTGTGACCCGTTTCCAAGATTTTCTCGGATTCCATATCATAACTTTCTTAATTCTTGTCCGATTTTCAAAAGGTTGGTATCACTGGAATGCTTGGGAAAAGAGGAAGAATAATAACCTATTTCCAGGCTAATTCAATGATTAGTTTGTTTGTAGTGCTGATTTACAAATAAGAAATACAAAAAAAATAATGAAAAAAAAAAAAATTACTCAAATCTGAGGATTATTTTCCTATTTTTACACTGAAATCTTCGAAAGATTCTCATCCCAGATTTAATTAAATATTAGAACAGTTTATAAATTATATTGGACTGGAAAGATAAAACAAAATAATGAAAATAAATTTTTTTTAAATAGAAAAAAAATTACTCACATCTGAGAATTTTTAATATTTATAGTATAAATTATACTGAAATCCGCGAGAAATTCTTATCCCTGATTTAATTAAACATTATAAAAAATAATAAATGATATTGGACTGAAAATATGAAGGAAAAAAATGAAATAGGTTCATGAGAACTAATATTTATTGTGTTACGCCGATGTACATGTATATTAGGTTTAACACGGACGATTTATCGGACTGAAAATTGGTAGGTCTAACGTGCGCTGAACGCGGCGCAATAAAATCTTTGGTTGACATCGATTTCTGTGCATCAAAAAACGTAACTGCTAATCCTCCAATCGCCGTCAAAATTGGCCAAGAGGTAGAAAACAAGTATAGAAAAATTAATATTGTGGTTTGATAAGGTGTTTTAATCACCTTTGAGTAAATCGTCGATGGTTTTGATGAGCAAGAACAAACCCAAACTTTGAGAATTTTTTTTGGAAACTTCTCGATGCCGCATTCAGAAAATTTGAGAACGACGTTGAAGTAGAATATGTGATCTACGTCTTGGAAAAAAACTCCTGGGTACGTCAAAAAGAACAGCCTCAGCGAAACGTTACAAAGCGCTATCTCCACGGTGTCTTCGCCACGGCGATTCAACCCGAGATTGAGGCCGCGGCCGAAAAGATTTGCGACAATGCGTGGGATACGCACATACATACCCTGTCCCTGACAAAGTCGCCCCCGATCATGCTAATAAAATCGCCCCCCGAAAAAATCGCCCCCCGATAAAATCGCGCCCCGACAAAGTCGCCCCCCCGACAAAGTCCCCCCCCGACAAAGTCCTCCCCCCCCCAACAAAGACCTGTAAAAACTTGTATGCCCAGTTTTCGGATGCAGACACTGACTTGTAACGTTAATATTATACCAGATGCCAGTCAACTGCCCCCTGGCAAACTGCCCCCTGACAAACTCGCCCCCTGTAGATACAAACTTTCCCCCTGACAAACTTGTCCCTCACAAAGTCGCTCGCCCCTCACAAAGTCGCAACCCCCTTCCCCCCGACAAAGACCTGTAAAAGCTTGTATGCCCAGTTTTCAGACGCAGACACTGACTTGTAACGTTAATATTATACCAGATGCCAGTCAGCTCGCCCCCTGGCAAACTGCCCCCTGACAAACTCGCCCCCTGTAGATACAAACTTTCCCCCTGACAAACTCGTCCCTCACAAAGTCGCTCGCCCCTCACAAAGTCGCAACCCCCATCCCCCGACAAAGTCGCCCAAAATCCCCCTCCCATACAATTTGATTACGGCTGGGTGAATACATGTACATGTATGTAGTTTGATTATTCTATTATTCATTATGAATAGTAATTGTTAATTGTAATCATAATTGCTGTTTTTTTAACTATTCGTTTAATTGCGACGGCACGAATACCATTAAACCATTCGCAGGTATTGAACTATTCACGAGTAATTAGCGAATAATTATTCCTGGTAATTTATGTATGGGTCATTCCATGTCAAATCAACCAAATTTCTGAAAAGTTCCCAGGTGACCCTCTCAGATTTACATGAAACTTTGTTAACCTGCTCCACTATAGCCAAAATGAACACACACAAAAAAGTAGATTCATACTCGATATCATTTCCGAGATACGGCCTCTTGAAATTTGCTTAAAAACCTCCCTTTTTGTGCTCCGCCTCCCCGGCCGAGTCGCGAAAACGCGCCATCGCGCTATTTTTCAACTTTAAGAGCCCATAATTTGATAACGGTAACAGCTATAGAGCTGAAAATTTGTATTCTAACTTACTTTTGGCCCTAGATTCATAATCTGGCCTTAAATTATATCTCATCTACATTTCAAGTTACTTACCCCCAAGGTAGGCACTTTATTCAACCGGTAGTGATTTGGATGATTTTTGGGGTCGCCCTGTGACCTCATCAGGGATCACATGAATCCCAAATCTCAGATAAATCATCTATAGGTGCATTTCTATTACCAAAATCAAATATGAGCTAAATAAAACATTTATAAAGGAGTAGCATTCATCCAAAGTTGGGTCTAGGTGAACAAAAATTTAAAAAAGGCCCCTTCCGTCATGCGAGTGGTCCCCCCTGTGGACATTTTTTTTTTTTTTTTTAATTTACAGCAGTTAAACATGTACATTAGATCTACTTATATACCAAATTTCAGCTTTGGTACTCAACTCCTTCATGGTCAGGTTGCATTTTGAAAATTACACAGTTTTGCACATATTCGGCGACATAAAATTGACTTAATAGATGGCATTTAACAGAATTACCATGCATGTATTCTAGCAACTAGCTTTGAGAATAATGTCTATTTAGTTGCAGTGGTTTACTTGATAAATACTGGTAGTTTGGCTTGAATGTTATTGAAGTCTGCTTTAGATAATTTATACTGACGGCCCCCTTGTCCCTGCAGTTCTGGAGCACTGATGGTACATATCACATCTTTTTTTTGTTATGCGCTTTTGATCATTTTTAAATGGAAACAGCGCAATAGAAAATTTTAAATTTATTATTATTATTATCTTGAAATGGTATCCAACACTCATTGCGGTAGTCATGTGGCCAGGAGAGTGTATTTGAGTTCTTTGCTCTTCTCATGAACTTCACATAGACATCATTTTGTTCCTCTGATCTCTCAACTATGGTGCCAATGTACCATTCATTGTCATGCATGCGATGTATTGACCTGGTTGGTACTCTGTTGCATCAGTACCTTGATGTATTTCTGCATGATCTCCAATGGAAACAATACTAAAAACCTTGTCATCAGAGAGTCGCCGCATTTTAAGTTGTGCCTTTCTATCAGTCACAGGAACAAAACTATGGTGTGATCGAGTACCTGATATAGTCTTTGATGAGGAGAATCGATCAACTACATGTACATGTACATGTACATGTAGCTTGAACTTATCTGCATTACATTTCACATCATCGTTACTGACATAAAAGAACTTGATGCCCGTGATGTTTTTATCAGCCCATGCAAACATCTGCTGTGGGGTCAAAATCTGTTCAACCTCGGTAGCCTGCAGACTGGCTCTTGCTACCAGCCTCTTTGTGGTGACACCCAAACCATCGCATGGACTCTTCCCATGGCTGGTTGCAAAAAAATGCCATTCGGCTGATAAGTGGTAGCAAAGGTTGGACAAATTCTTGTGATTTTTATACTGGCTGGCTGCCCCATCACTGAAGTATATCAGCTTGCTTTTGCTAGGAAGCTGCTCTTTGATAAAGGAAATAAGCCTGGATATGAAAGCATGGACAGTTGTGGTTTCATGTTTCATGCAGTCTGAAATCACGACTACACTAGCACATTTCAGTTCACCTCCTTCCATATGGTAGATGGCAAATGGGTGCAGCGTGGCTTGGCTGTTGTCCCAATAATACCCCTGGATAGCATCTTGCACCAAAAAGCTGTAATTCTCAGCGAAGTCCAACAAAACTATGGCTGTATCTTCTGGTAGCGTTTCCTTCAGTGAGCGCAAATATGAAGACTGCGATTTTGTAATAAGGTGGTGCTCTCTTAGAGAATCAACTTTACTGCAAATTGTGTCAAGAAATTCTTGAAGCGATATTTATTCATCTACTTTACCCATCTACTGATTTCCTGTATCAGTGTCAGGAAAATCAGGACAATAGAGTATTGTTTATAAATTAACAAAGTCTGTATTCACCTTGAATTCTTCCAAGAAAGAGGACAAACTTATTACAATGTAATTTACATAGCTCTTGTGATAATTTGGTAATTTTGAGATGGAATTAAATATGGATGTGGCAGTTCAGGTCTTTATAATGCGTGCAAGTAGGCCAAATCAAGTAAAAAATCATGATAAATGGTGTAATTTTCAAAATGCAACCTGACCATGAAGGAGTTGAGTACCAAAGCTGAAATTTGGTATATAAGTAGATCTAATGTACATGTTTAACTGCTGTAAATTAAAAAAATAAAAATAAACTGTCCACAGGGGGGACCACTCGCATGACGGAAGGGGTCTTTTTTATTTTTGTTCACCTGGACCCAACTTTGGATGAATGCTACTCCTTTATAAATGTTTTATTTAGCTCATATTTGATTTTGGTAATAGAAATGCACCTATAGATGATTTATCTGAGATTTGGGATTCATGTGATCCCTGATGAGGTCACAGGGTGACCCCAAAAATCATCCAAATCACACCCGGTTGAATAAAGTGCCTACTTTGGGGGCAAGTAACTTGATATGTAGATGAGATATCTATTATTTAAGGCCAGATTATGAATCTAGGGCCAAAAGTAAGTTAGAATACAAATTTTCAGCTCTATAGCTGTTACCGTTATCAAATTATGGGCTCTTAAAGTTGAAAAAAAGCGCGATGGCGTTTTAGCGACTTCGGCCGGGCGGAGCACAAAAAAGGTTTTTTTAAATAAAAATTCAAGAGGCCGTATCTCGGAAACGATATGGAGTATGAATCTACTTTTTTGTGTGTGTTCATTTTGGCCATAGTGGAACAATTTAACAAAGTTTCATGTAAATCTGAGAGGGTCACCTGGGGACCTCTGGTTGATTTGACACGGAATGACCCGTATCCTCAATTTACCCTAAATGACGCACCTAAGGACATATCATCAACTGGACAGTAACACAAATGAAAGTAGCAGTTTGGTGTTTCAATTTGTTTCAGTGAAGGATTCTCTTGTAAAATGCTGAATTTCAATGCGTGATCATATGCGTTGGCGTCTTGAGCGTCGTTTTGAGACGCATAGAATTGTGGTCATTAAAATATTGATGTTGGTATAATGACTCACCCCAAACTGTTAAAGTTGATGGGGGCACAGAAAACGTACCAAGAAGAAAAACAGTTGAATCATGTTTCATCTTATTCCAGATGGTTGTAAAATTGTTTTTAATCTTGAAAATAAAAATATTGTTTTAGATTTTAAAAATAAAATGGTATAATTCGGAGAAGCTCTCAAAACTTTTAATCAATATTCTTGAAAGACCAATAAAATGGAAGATGGTTAAAATTTTTGCAAAAAGTACTTTAAAATTTTGAAATGTGTAAAAATGCTGTTAACATTTTGTCAAATAAAAGATTTCTTTTCATGACATAACCATGATATTAATGATTCAATTTCTCAATAATTTTCCACAACCAACGAAATAAACACCAAGGAATTAAGTAGTCTTCGTTTGCTTCTTGTATAAGGAATGTGTCCATTTTGAGGATCAGCATTTCTTTAAAAAATCATTGCAAATGCAAAGCATTCATATATTTTGGTTTCCACTGACAACAGCTTGTTGACGGCATAGAACAATAAAATCCCAGATGTTCGTGAAAAAAAATTTGAGGTCATGTAAATCCCTCACTATTTGTATCTAGTAAAATCAGTGGTTAAACAACTTTTTCCACTTTCACAAGCACTAACTTTCCAGTAAATCATACAATTTCACTATGATTTGTATTTTTGTAACAAGCACGACTTACGGGGTGAGTCATTGGACGATACATGTCATGCCATGTTTGCACAGATCTGCAGATAAGACAAGGTGCAATAATACATACACCACACTGTACATACATGTACATGTCGTCTGCGGCATTCAAACATTTTGAAGTGTGGTCTGCTAGTAAAATCATTCACGAGCTGCCCATGCCGTCATTCAAGCACTTTAATTTCCTCGTATACTATTCACAAATACTTTACCATATAGTTCACCTTCCCTGGGGCAATGAGGTAGTAACATCTTAGACATAGCTTTGACAAATTTAAACAAAATGGAATGAAAATGTTTTCTATATGATTGCACACAAGCACCGCATGCGCAGGCCGGGTTACTGACATGCATGAATATGAAGGGTTTTGAATGGGACTGTTGTACATTGTATGTACACATGCTTATAACACGCTGCTGATCAGTAATCATTAAGAAAGATTTACGAGTTTGCTCAACATGATACATACTTAGTGTGTGTGATATGAGCAATGCTCTGACTTTCACAGTGACAATTTTTCTAAAACCTCTAAAAAAAAATAGGAGACTGTGAAGGGAAGAGGCATACGGAAGAAGTCCATCAGTGTATTGGCCCTAGAATGGGGCTTGCATACTCTCAATATAGACAATTTTCATGTACATGTACATGTGTATACTGTGTACCAATGCTGTACCTTCTCTTATATCCTTTCAAATTTTGCAAGTGGGCAATTCTCCTGTAACGGAATGACGTTTATTCATGACCCAGCCAACATTTGCCCATCACCTAGAAAATATGTTTTATACTAGACAACTAATCTGTGTATGAAATGGGAGCCAAGATCCAACAGATTCATTGGACACAAACGAAAAAAAAAAATTCACCTCCTGGGTCACTTTAGGGAGGTCAAAATTTCGGTAACGGAATTACAGCAAAGGACGAGCAGTTTTCAGGTCTTGCATAAATTAATAAATCTCTGTGAAGTTTAGCAATTTCCAAAAGGGGTGTTATTTGTAGTATATAGACTTTAGTAGGGTTAATAACTACAATGCAAAATAAAATTTGAAATATTATTCCTTTATTGATGAGATATCTATTATTTAAGGCCAGATTATGAATCTAGGGCCAAAAGTAAGTTAGAATACAAATTTTCAGCTCTATAGCTGTTACCGTTATCAAATTATGGGCTCTTAAAGTTGAAAAAAAGCGCGATGGCGCGTTTTCGCGACTCGGCCGGGGGGCGGAGCACAAAAAAGGTTTTTTTAAATAAAAATTCAAGAGGCCGTATCTCGGAAACGATATGGAGTATGAATCTACTTTTTTGTGTGTGTTCATTTTGGCCATAGTGGAACAATTTAACAAAGTTTCATGTAAATCTGAGAGGGTCACCTGGGGACCTCTGGTTGATTTGACACGGAATGACCCGTATCCTCAATTTACCCTAAATGACGCACCTAAGGACATATCATCAACTGGACAGTAACTTACAAATGAAAGTAGCAGTTTGGTGTTTCAATTTGTTTCAGTGAAGGATTCTCTTGTAAAATGCTGAATTTCAATGCGTGATCATATGCGTTGACGTCTTGAGCGTCGTTTTTTGAGACGCATAGAATTGTGGTCATTAAAATATTGATGTTGGTATAATGACTCACCCCCAAACTGTTAAAGTTGATGGGGGCACAGAAAACGTACCCAAGAAGAAAAACAGTTGAATCATGTTTCATCTTATTCCAGATGGTTGTAAAATTGTTTTTAATCTTGAAAATAAAAATATTGTTTTAGATTTTAAAAATAAAATGGTATAATTCGGAGAAGCTCTCAAAACTTTTAATCAATATTCTTGAAAGACCAATAAAATGGAAGATGGTTAAAATTTTTGCAAAAAGTACTTTAAAATTTTGAAATGTGTAAAAATGCTGTTAACATTTTGTCAAATAAAAGATTTCTTTTCATGACATAACCATGATATTAATGATTCAATTTCTCAATAATTTTCCACAACCAACGAAATAAACACCAAGGAATTAAGTAGTCTTCGTTTGCTTCTTGTATAAGGAATGTGTCCATTTTGAGGATCAGCATTTCTTTAAAAAATCATTGCAAATGCAAAGCATTCATATATTTTGGTTTCCACTGACAACAGCTTGTTGACGGCATAGAACAATAAAATCCCAGATGTTCGTGAAAAAAAATTTGAGGTCATGTAAATCCCTCACTATTTGTATCTAGTAAAATCAGTGGTTAAACAACTTTTTCCACTTTCACAAGCACTAACTTTCCAGTAAATCATACAATTTCACTATGATTTGTATTTTTGTAACAAGCACGACTTACGGGGTGAGTCATTGGACGATACATGTCATGCCATGTTTGCACAGATCTGCAGATAAGACAAGGTGCAATAATACATACACCACACTGTACATACATGTACATGTCGCTCATGACATTCAAACATTTTGAAGTGTGGTCTGCTAGTAAAATCATTCACGAGCTGCCCATGCCATCCTTCAAGCAATTTAATTTCCTCGTATACTATTCACAAATACTTTACCATATAGTTCACCTTCCTGGGGCAATGAGGTAGTAACATCTTAGACATAGCTTTGACAAATTTAAACAAAATGGAATGAAAATGTTTTCTATATGATTGCACTAAGCACCGCATGCATGAGCCGGGTTACTGACATGCATGAATATGAAGGGTTTTGAATGGGACTGTTGTACATTGTATGTACACATGCTTATAACACGCTGCTGATCAGTAATCATTAAGAAAGATTTACGAGTTTGCTCAACATGATACATACTTAGTGTGTGTGATATGAGCAATGCTCTGACTTTCACAGTGACAATTTTTCTAAAACCTCTAAAAAAAAATAGGAGACTGTGAAGGGAAGAGGCATACGGAAGAAGTCCATCAGTGTATTGGCCCTAGAATGGGGCTTGCATACTCTCAATATAGACAATTTTCATGTACATGTACATGTGTATACTGTGTACCAATGCTGTACCTTCTCTTATATCCTTTCAAATTTTGCAAGTGGGCAATTCTCCTGTAACGGAATGACGTTTATTCATGACCCAGCCAACATTTGCCCATCACCTAGAAAATATGTTTTATACTAGACAACTAATCTGTGTATGAAATGGGAGCCAAGATCCAACAGATTCATTGGACACAAACGAAAAAAAAAAATTCACCTCCTGGGTCACTTTAGGGAGGTCAAAATTTCGGTAACGGAATTACAGCAAAGGACGAGCAGTTTTCAGGTCTTGCATAAATTAATAAATCTCTGTGAAGTTTAGCAATTTCCAAAAGGGGTGTTATTTGTAGTATATAGACTTTAGTAGGGTTAATAACTACAATGCAAAATAAAATTTGAAATATTATTCCTTTATTGGAAAAAAATGACCTTCAATCATGGTAACGGAATTATGTCAGGACGGTAATGGAATTACGTATTGTTTTTGTACAGGTCTAAAAATAGCGCTAAATGCAAGGCAAAAACAGTAATAAAAAACAGTATTTTACTTGAATTTCTACATTTAGGCATATCCATTTTGTGTTTTTTTATGATACATGTATGCAATAATGTTCTCACAAGTACATATCCTGAACATACATAATCCAGTCAAATCATGCCAACTTTACAATTTCCAACCAAATTAACCCTCCTACACATGGAGGCCACTCCGATCCACTAAATTCTGTTCATTAGCAACCTTCAGTACATACATGTACAAGCCTGCTGTCCTTTCCAAGTAATCTTATAAAATCAACTGTGTGCCACCCAAGGCCACTGTAAATGTTTGAACATATTAGTATAGCCTGCAATGTATCGATGGGAGACCACCTTACCCTGCAATCTCAGTGGGGTGACAGTGCACAGAAGGGTAACCATAGGAGGCCACTGGCAACAGCTAATGGCTTGGAGTGGCCTGAATGGATTGTTTCAAAAATTGCACTGATTGTAGGAGGGTTAATGAGCGTTTACTACAAGTACTGCCCATAACCACTGTACAAACACATACAATAACATACTTTTGCATTCAAACTAAACATTGTGTCATATTTTTCAGGAAACAGTGTTTTTTAAAGTTTTTTTAGTGAAAAATATTTATTAATTAACATTAAATAAAAGTTTGTCATTGTAACAGTAATAAAATCTTGAATATAAGTGCAGTGCAAATCCGTTACCGTAATTCCGTTACCGTATACATGTATATTAAAGTACTCAGCAAATGTCCGAAAGTGATTTTTTTTATAACACTTGTAGGGAGGTGTAGGTATTTAGAAAAAAACAATGTTGGGATTTTTATTTTTATTTTCTTTGCCCAAAAAATTACTTTTGTGCATTATTTTGGTAACGGAATTACATGTGATTTTCTCATGTTTTTTTTTAAAATTTTTGGAGAACACGAAAAATATTTTTTTTTAATACAAAAGTAATCTTTGGTACAGTGGCTATCTAGACACACAAACAATTGTTTTCCCACAAGGCCTCCACTAATCACAATGGCCAAGAGAATTAAATTTGAATTTTTAACAAAAATTCCACATTTTGAGACTTACTACCCAAAAATCCATATTTCTCCCAGAAAACTTGAGTTTTTCGAATTTTAACCACTTCCCTATGAAATTCTGGTCTAGAATCTATGAAATATTCCTGTATTGCTAATGTAAAATTTTGACAATTTGGAGAATTGCCCAAATGTTGTAAATGTAAGGGTTCATTTAAAACCCTCCTACTGTTTGACCATTTGAAACCATTCAAAATTTCCACTTTCAAAAATGGCCATTGGTTTTGTACACACATGGTGATACCATTTGAAAAGTGTTGGTAGCAAGCTTTACTACCATTCAAATCCATTCAAATGATTTTTGAATGGTGGATACACTACACCTTGGTGTGTTTCCATAGCCGAATGGTTTCAAATGGTGAATGTACTACACAGTGGCTTATAAATCATTCAAATGGTTTTGAATGGTGGATACACTACACCTTGGTGTGTTTCACAAAACGAATGGTTTCAAATGGTGCATCAACTTGTCTGAAAAAGGCACCAGAAGTAATGTAGGAGGGTTAACATTTTTAAATTTTCTTTTGAGAAATGTGTGATTTTTTAAAATTCATTGTGACAACAGATCTGTCCAGACTGCCAGAGTATACCCTCTGATGTCCATGTCCTTGGCCTTGTTGATTTCCCATACTTGTGCTGCAACCAGTCTTATGTGCTGAAATGCTTCAACTGCATCAAAGACATTCTTGACATAAAGACTCCTGATGTTGAACATTCAAGACATCATCTGTCCCCAAAGGACAAAAGCCGTCCTATTAAAATTCCACTCCGGCAATCAGGGAATCTCATATGTCATGATTGCAATATGCTGTGTATTGCTGCTGTTATACATGCCGCTGTCTGACGCTAAGACAGTCAGTGGGACTTTTGAACCAGTAACTGCAGCAGGAAGCAGCGGGCAGTTCATTGGCAAATTCTGTTTCTCAGGTAAGTTTACTGATCAGTGTCCTAAATCTTAATCTTCAAGTAACCTCATATAAACATTCCACAGGCTCCCTGGGAGAATTTGAAACCTTCTGATCCAGCAATAAAGAAGAAAGGGAAACTGCCAAAAAAGAGGCGCACACACAAACATGCACACACAGCAATGAAAAGGGGGCTACAGGCCTTCCTTTAACCCCCTGAATCTGCCAATGTCATTGGCTGTCAGGAATTTAGCTGCAGTTTCTATATCTCAAAGGTCATAGTGTCAAATCAAACCTTAGAGCTACAGACTTTTACATAGGAAAGTTGGGAGACAGTCAGGGGAAATTTGGCTCCTTTTGAATATTGATCTCCTTAAATACAAATATTAAGGTGCCTTTCCTCTCCACAGAATGCACTTCCCCTGTCATTTTATATTCATCAACAATAACCAAAACCGATTTAAAATGCCAAAAATGTGACTCTTTGACAGAACAAGTCACCTTGCATTAGAAGTCATCCAAGCCCAGTAGTCTGGAACCAATCTTACAGACTTATTATATGAATCAATCTGTGTAACCAGTCTATTTTGGCTAGTGTACAAAGAATGGATCCGATTCAATCTAATGACAAGACCTTTGAGATACAGTAACTGCAGCTAGTCGGAATTAATGTACAAATACAAATGCATACATGTGCAGTACCTGTACTTCTAAAAAAGGTGTACACTGTATGTGCAATTTTCATTTGTCACAGAAGTGCGCTACAGCAAGTTACTGGGTCCATTCTAACCACTAGAGGGCTTGAATGTTCATCGGCTTTAAAATAAGAAACGTAACATGTTTAATCATCCATAATGTTTATGTATACAGGCCGGACAGGCAGGATACATCATAGGCGACCGAATGACTCGCCATTCTCAGGCAAATTGTATCTGTACTCCACTGATGAGTGGGAACAACGGTTGTTGCGGAAGAACAAGGATGATAGTGATTGCCCCGCCAAGCTAGCAATAGCGCAACATGTCGGTAAGTTCATTCTCAAAGTACTGATAATATACTACTCAAAACAATTTAGGGAACACCGGAATAATCTCAGTTAAAGCAAGATCATTTATGTCAGATAAACACAATGTTTCAAAGAATTGATGAGAAACAACTGCACAATGAAACAGATGATAAAAGATGCATGTACATGTAGTGATTACACATTTCATGACATGACTACTGAAAGAGAGAGGGGGTTGCAAATGAAAATCCCGGTTCATGGAACATTTCAAACCTATTTGATGTTAAAAATCCGGTGTTTCCTAAATTGTTTTGAGTAGTATAATATTAATAAATATACCTCCTGTGCTTCTTGGAAATTGTGAAATTGTGAAATGGCAATTGCTTAACTGAATACTAGTTTTCCTTGAACATACAGTACATGTAATTTAGGCAAAAAGGTACTGCTTAAAATTTATTTAATTATATTATTTTTTTGTTCATTCTGTACGTACCTAGCCTGCAATGACATGCATCCACCACTGTCCTTTCTCTTTATTAAAAATCACTTGTCAAACCCTTTCATATGTTAATCAAACTCTAAAAGCAGAAAGGAAACCACCCTCTGCCCCCTGCCATAGATACACCACTGAGCGGTACAAAACTTCAGATGCAAAAAAAGTAATTATTGGCCTTACACCCTTTAATTAAACAGTCATTCTGACTTGTCACTTTGCTAGGGTTGAAACATAAGGCCACTATATGAGAGTAATATTTTTGCATAATTTTGTTTTATAGTTACTGTATAGATGGGTAGAATGTTCCTTTAACCTTGGTTTAATGTCTGTCTACATTTTGAAATATTTGTCTCCCTCTTGCAGTGAAACTACATGACAAGTCAGGTAACCATACACTCAAGGATCTACAGCAACCAGTTGTACTTCATGCAGTCTATGCAGATATGTACACATGTAGCAGGGTACCGCCTCCGGCTGACTTACCAACCATGGATTTCATCTTGCATTTCTTTAACGTCGATTCCCACGGTGAAATTGTCAATCATTTCAGTTGTGAAGAAATGGGTAAATTATTAAAATCTTCCGTCATAAAATAGGGGAAAGTTTACAATGTCCCAAATTGAGCTTTTGGTAAAAAAAAAAAAAGAGCTTCCTAATGGTGAAACTAAAATACACCAATCCAGATTTGGCCATGGTCCCCACCCACCTGGAAATCTCGGTCACATAGCTGTATAAAAGCAAAGTTCATCACCGACATAGAAAGGTATGACCCTATTGGTTAACATGTTGTTTGATTGACAGGCCAGATAGGTGTATTAGTTTTCAAGCTGGAATGTTGTTATTGTCATGAGTGGTTTCATGAGAAGCATCAGAAGGACATGCAATATCAAATCTTTGAGATTCCTGTCCAAAATTGGAAATACAGAGAGGACTTATTTTTAAGATCCCTCCCCTCCCCCCGAATTATCTTCACTGTATTCCTTAATGTATGTACTTGTATTTATGGTGTGCCATGGTGTGCCATGGTGTGCCATGGCTGGGCAGGTTAGTGCATTGGACATATGTTCTCTTGGCTGAGTCGACAGCATCTGGGTTCAAATAGAATCCTGGTCATGACTAAGCTTGGGTGATATCCATTTTTTTTTCATCCACGATATATCGGCAAACATATATCACGATTTTTGATAATATCGCCATTATTTTGTCATTCATGCAGGATTGCTTTAGACAGGCCTGTGAAATCTCCGCATTTTAGCGAATTTCCGCTTTTTTTATTTCCTCTCCCGATTTTAATTTCCGCTTTTTTAAAAATCCGCCCGAAAAAAAAAATCTGTTTTTTATTTTGTTGTAAATTGCGCACTGCGTGTAATTATTGTTTCACGCGGATCTCGATCTCGATCGGCGATCCGTGCGTTGGTTCCCACACCAGATACCGCCTGTTGGATATAGAGCGCGCGAACCAGCGGTATGGCTGATCGTCACACCGTATTTCGGCTGTGTCCTACTTCGTTGGCTATGGCTGGAAAGTGTGTCACGGAAGCCAATAGCTAGTGGCTGCGGTCAATTCCCATAGACTTGCGTGTTATTTCCGGCTGTAGCCAAGGAATTATACGGCCAAACAACACGCGCGACACACCACAACAACCACCATTTTGTATTCTACGTCCATGTGTGCACTACGTGACACGTGCATGATTACTACTTAGTACTCGCGATGTTCTCCATTGACACCGGGTCTTTTTTAGGTTCTCCTCTTTTTTCCTCTTTTTTTATCAAACCCCACTCACAGGCCTGTTTAGAGCCGATAACCACGGGTATGTATCCCTCTACAAGCGTAACAATAAATATCGTAAATTCGTTTGCAGAGCGTGTATGTACATATACTTCTGAAGTAGTTCGCTTTTGTTTCTCACTTCTAGAAGCTGAGAACACTGTTCTAATTTTGTTTCCATGGAATTAATCGCGATATATTTTGTAATCGCGATTTACCGATATCTCAGTAACTTACAAAGGTTCTCGATATCGTAATCGAATAAAAAAAAGTATCGCGATATTCGATATTATTGTGTTATCGTCCCCAAGCTTAGTCACGACTATGGCACTTGTGTCCTTGAGCAAGACACTTTACTGTAATTGCTTCTCTTCACACAGGAGTATAAATGGGTTACCTGTGAGGGTAGAGCCCTGTAGTGCCATACAAAGATTGCACATAATGGGCTGTATTCGCACCGTGCATGAACCGATGAGGGCACATGTCGTTAGATCACTGTGGGCGAAAGGGCATCGATAGTGCATTGCAGTTGGCGTATTTTGCAGTTGATGTGCGTACATGCGGAATATCTCCAGCGATAATTGGCTGGTAGAAATACACGCACGCTTAGTACCATAACATACGCACATAAAGTGTATGCACACAACACTCGCATGACGCAAAAGTAACTATCATCAGTAGCTATCATCAAAGTAGCTACTCCCCAGGGAGATGTAATAATGACTACAGGAATGATATTGGCCCAGTGACCAGGGGAAATATGTAAAGAGCATTGGAACATTATTCATGTGTAATGCACTACATATTTAAGAAAGAACATATTATTTATAAATATCAACATTTTCAAAGAGGAATGCAACTGGCAATCCCCTCCTCCCTTTAATAAAAATGTAAAATCTACAGAAAACATTTAAATATCACTTCGATAAAAAACTGAAATAATCACTCAAGTTTCTTGTCCTTAATGAGAAACTTGTCGATTGAGGCAGGGTTGTGAGGAAAGATGTACTGAATGTTTGCATCTTGGAAAATGATTTTAATCAAAAGTTTTGAATACATGTAGCAAAGATTTTAGGCAGAAATGTTTTTGTGGAATGTTAATTTTTAATAGGAACTCTTGATTTTTGTGTGATAAATTTTGATTTTGTGTAGTATTTTGTTATATGATACCATTAGAGACATCCTTCACTGCAAATCATGAATTGTAATATGTTTGATTTCATTACTTTACAGGTTTACTTAGTTTCTATGAGATTCTGACATTTCTGTACTTTATTATGGGATGCATCTGGGCGCCTAGACTGTATGAGAATCTTAATAAGGGAGGTCCAATGCATGATGTAAGTATACACTTGATCTTTCTATTGTCAAGGTTATAATAGACATGCATGTAAATCCCATGACAGGAGTATGTACATTGGGCCATCTCCCTCTTCTTGGCTCCAGTAACTTCTGTTCATTTTGGAAGATTGTTGGTCTAGCATCCTTTATCGTAAAAACTTTTTAAAGTATTGTTTTTTATGCATTTGCACAGGTTCTGGTAATGTTAACAACAATACTATGTCTACAAGCAATTGGGTCATTGTGTATGTTCATCCATCTATATAGCTACTCAGTAGATGGCAAAGGGTCACCTCTTATAGAGAATGTCTCTGAATGTAAGGCAGTCATCATTATACAACATCAAATATTTTTGCTAAGCAATTTAAAACAGCCTACCGGCCAAAATGCATACATTTTGTAGGAAAGTTTAGCTGGTAACCAAAGAAATCTGCTGACTAATTTTTGTAATGGAAAATGTCTCTGAATGTAAAGGCAGTCGCTATTGTTCAACATTCATAAATGCCCAAGACAGTTTAGACAGTCTGATTGGACAAAACGTATGCACATGGGGGTGTATTAACAGATGGTAAAGAAATGGCTTATCAAAATCAGAGCAGCATGTATGTGCCAGCTGTTTGCCAGCTGTTCAAATTAGCCGGTGCACAATGCGCGACAGCATTTTGATTGTTTCTCATCATTCCGTAACTCGCCTCCCCGGTCCCCCTTTCTTGAAAATTTTCATGCAATTCGTGAAAGCAGTTGGAAAAAAAAACAAAAAAAACAAACTTCAAGTTGCCATTCAATGAGCCACGAATCTTCGGTGCCAAGATTGAAAAAAATAAACGATTGAGGGTGCTCAAATAAGAGGGCGCCCTCAATCGGTGGTGGTGTGTTTTCTTTTTTGGGTTTTGTTTTGTTTTGTTTTGTTTTGTTTTTTCCCCCACTACCTGCCCAACTTAGGGAGAAAAAATACTGTAATCCAAGTAAATAAAAAAAAATGGCCTTACCATAAATTGCTTCTTTCCTCTATGGAATAAATGGGTAATTGCGGGTAGAGGTTACTGTGTTTGATTAGCTATACTCTTGCCTGTCTGGCTGCTGGGGCTGCATGCTTTCTACATAGGAAGCTGGGATGATTTCAGGAATGATTCATCAGCCTAATTTCAGGGGCCAATTTACAAGGGCTGCTAAGCGAACAAACTTGCTGAACATAGAAAATTTGTATATTGCTTCTGGCAGGCTCTCGTCTAAATTTTGCAAAATATTTTCTGCTTAGCAACTCTATGAAATTGGGCTTGGGGATAATAAGATATGATGCATTGTGATGCCTTGCTAAATGTTTCTACACTTTTAAAACATAAAATGCTCTTGAAATCATGAAATGCAATAAAATTAATATATTTCATGTTTTGGAAATAAATTTTAAAATGCTCTAAAGATAATAATTGACTTTGTTTCCTCAGTGGCAGATATAGCAGCCCAGTTTGAGATGTTATATATGATGCTTAGTTTATCCTTGGGATGGACTCTTGGCTCGGTTAAGACTCACGTCAAATCTGAAGTGTGGAAAAGCTCTCCGTTAGCCAAAGTAGCTGCTAGCATGGCTATTACACAGGTGAGTAAAATGTAAAAGGACTGGTAAGCTCATTTGGTTAAGGTCAGGTACAGTAACCAGGAGGTCATAGGTTCAAATCCCACTTCCATATATTCCTCTTTGTTCACTCTTAAACCCTTTTCACATGTGAATAGTCACCCCTGCTCCAAAGTAGGGGTAAGCTGTAAAACCCTGGCGCTTAAGAATCCCTGGGAAGTAACAGCTAGTGGGAAACGAAAGCAGTTTGTGCTTACCCCAGTTTACGTGGTGGACAGATCACGTAAACAAACTGTAAAAGGTCGGAAAGATAAACAGCAGAGGTCAGGAAATGTGCGCTAAATAAAATGCACAGTCTGAGTTCATGCTGAATTGTATTTGTAAAGTTTTGTTGTAATATAGAAATCAAATATCAAAGAAAAAATATTTCTATTTTTATTACTGGAAGAATTTATCATTGTTCAATTTGGAATTGTTTTGGACGAGATGAATTATAAGTTTCCATCTCTGATCACTTACGTGTTACAGACTGCAAATAAAGATACCAGTCTACTTATTCATTACTTCCATTAACAAGTTGCCCTGGGGTTTGATCATAATATGAAACATGCATACGGATTCCCGGGGAATAAGGGCCCAGGAAATACATGGGCGTGTTTTCACAGGGACTGTGTTAAACTGCGCCGGGGTAACCGTGGGGTTACCTCATCCCTCATAGTCTGTCTTTAAGCCGGAAACCAATTCGGTCATTTGCATTGGCATCAAACTGTGAGAAAAAGGTGCCTTAAGTTATAGTAATTATTTATGGACTTTTTTTAGTGCTCAAACCAGCACCTTTATGTATGATTTTGTTTCATATAATGTACATCCCTGCAAAGAACGTACACTTGTGTTAGTTTATCATCACCAAGTATTTAGTGCATCATACATACATTGGTGTAGGGCAAAAATGAAGTCAACGGTTAATCATCATCATCTCTCTGTAATCGTTCCCCCACAGGGACTGCTAATCCTATGGGAGCAGTTCTGGTACTACGACCACAGCCCTTACCACTCCCACCAGAGCCCGACAGGTCTGATGATCCTAGTATTACGAGTGGCTTTAGCCTTGCTCTTTGCTCACACACTGCAACAAATCTTGCCTAAGGAGAGGAGCGCCATGAGGCGTGAGTTTTACAGCAATTTTGCCAAGGTGACAGAATTTTTTGATCTTGTACTGATAGTATTCATCTAACAACTTTCAAGCGTGAATTATGCCAGATTCTTAAAGCCTTATACATGTAATGATAAAAATATGTGAAACTTATTGGTGTAAAGTTTATGATGGTAAACAACATTGTCATATTTCTGACTAAGGTGCTATAATTTTAATGACATTTGATTTATTATATTTTGAGGGAATTAACCAGTTCGCGTCGGAGGCCGTGTATACATGCGATTTTTTTTGGACAGCGGATCGGAGAGCGTCTAAACACGCCACAGGATTCTCGGGAATATTTGTATAGATTCCCGGTCGACGTGGCAATGAGCCATAAGCATACGGTGGAAGACGCGGTCTCCCCGGTCACGCTCTGGTGACCACCATTGGTCGTGTTTGGTGCGGTAAAAATAAACCCGCCACGGGGTTAGGAAAAACTTTTTTATTCCTGGTGCGAACTGGTTAAAATCTGAAGGCAGATCAGTTTTCCTCAAGTAATTATACATTGACCAGTGTGAGAATTGTATATGAACTTTTGCACTTTTTCAGAAATGTGTGGACCAAATGAGGTGTAGATTTCACAAGTTGGTTTCAAACCAAATTACTTGATCTTAAAAGTGAAGTTTTTAATTCAATGAAACACCTTAAACAAAGGTAGAGAGGGATGTAGAGGGCGCTGTTCACAAGGGTTGGACATGTTTTTATTTTTCAGCTTTGTCGTTCGTCAGTTTTTGCTGTGAATTTCTTCATCTGTGAATTTCTTCATCTGTGTGAATTTATTTCAACTTTTTAATCAGTTTTATGTAGTTAACTGTGGAGCTTCTATACATGTATATCTACCTTTTAATTAATTTTCTGCTGATGGCGAGTGAATGTTGATTAATTATCACCATCAGGATTTCTTCACGAAATAATTCAACATGGATTGCTGGGTACTGTATGCTGCTTTCTTCATGTAAATATGGTTTCAACGACATTGATTTTGACGGTATTTATTTTTTTACCGCCCATCAATAATACCATTATATCTCCCGCCACCAGTACGTCTGCCGTTAGGCCTAATGGAATATTTTCACTACCGATAGGACATGAAGTTTTGTCGCATTTTAGTATTCATGTTGAGAAAAGATCAAGGATTTGAGCTAAGGATGTCTTTGCGTATGAATTTGAACTGTTCATCACGTGTAAATCAACATCGTCTCCTACTTTCTTTGGCACTTTTGGTGTGTGGAGATATACATCCGTGTCCAGGCCCTAGTTAAACATATCATCGTCAGCTGAACATGAAGGATTTATTTTTTTGTATATGAATGCTCGCAGCCTAAAAGCAGTATGGAGATCCAGCATGAGAGACTTTGAAGCTATCCTGTCTAATGGCACTCATGACTGTGTCTGTGTTACTGAAACGTGGCTTAATTCATCTGTGGGAGATGCTGAGTTGTCTGTGCCTGGGTATACACAGTACTGTAAGGATCGAACAAACAAGACCAGAGCCTCCTCTGGCTTTATTGTGTGTCATCAAGGACTCGGTTTTATCCACACGTCGAGCTGACTTGGAACCGGAGGACAAGATTCTAATAGTTGATATTAGACCGGACAGGATCTACAAGATTGCAGTTCTCCATTGCTATAGACCTCTGGATGGTGATATTGGAACTTTTGTCAAGAACATTAATTCTGCTCTTACAGAAATATCGTCTTATTATGAGCATGTTATTGTTCCAGGTGATTTTAACCTGCCAAAGGTCAATGGTTGCCATGACTCTGTTTTGATTAATATATCCAATGCTGAGCAAGATTGTTGCGATACATTTAATGATTTTTTTTCTTACTCAACTAAATCACTTCCCATCTAGAGACAACTGTAATAATGTTTTGGATTTGGTTTTTACCTCTTTTCCTGATAGAATTACTAACATGTGTATTTCTCATGATGGTTTTCTCACTGACCATAGGCTGCTTGAATTTGATATTAGTCCTAGCGTTAGAAAAATCAAAAGTGCTCCTCATTTTGTTTATAACTTTAAGTGTGCAATGGCAAGGTCTAGAAAGGCGAGGCCTGGCGAGGCCTGGAAGGTCATCAATGAGATCACAGGGCGCAAGAAAGCGAAGGAAGGGCAAGTTGCAGGGGCTACCCCACAGGAAAGGATGGAAACACGGTTCACTCATTTCTGCAACCTGCTAGGCAGAGCACCAGAAGTCGAGGACATTGATGAGGAGATCTACGATGTCTTTACAGACCTGGACATTGAAGACCTGGTCATTCACAGCCGCGGAATATGCTAAAGTCAAGGCTTCCCTTAAACAAAGCAAGGCAGCTGGGCCAGAAGACATACCACCAGAAGTGTGACCTTGACACCATAGTGCTGGAGATGTGTAACATGGCCCTGATGGAGAATCAGAAGCCGGGAGCAGTGGTCACACAGCAACATCGTACCTGTACCCAAGGCTGGCAACCTCTCATCCCCTGACAATTATAGATGTATCAGTCTCTCATTCATCGTTGCAAAAACTGCTCAGAAACAGCCAGAACGGCTTCCGGGTGAAACGTACAACCAAATCCTGGCTCTCAGACGCATATATCGAAGAAGTGAAGTTGAACAATCTACCAGCAGTATTCACATTTATTGACTTCAAGAAGGCATTCGATTCATTACATCGGGTGAAAATGATATAAGAATCTTAAAGGCCTACGGAGTTCCCCCCCCCCCCCCCGACTACTCCGTGCTATTGAGTCAATGTACACCAACACTAAGGTAGTAACACTAGATGGTGAGACTGACTGGTTTGACGTCACAGCAGGAGTGCTTTATCATTGTTCTCGATCATGCGCTGAGAAGAGCCATCAGTGGAGGGAGACAGAGCTTGGATTTACTATCACTCCGAGGAGATCGAGAAGGCAACCAGCAGTCACAGAAACAGACCTCGACTTCGCCGACGACATTTTGCTGATGTCCAACCTGGTCGAGCAGTCGCAAAAACTTCTCCACGTTGTGGAAGCAGAGTGCTTGAAGGTGGGTCTGATGCTCAATGCAAAGGAAACAGAGTACGTCACCTACAACACGACTGACCACACCCCATTGAAGATGCTGGAGGGGAAAGAGCTGAAGGAGGTCCCCGACTCACTCGAGTGAGCAGGATATTAGGGTCAGAAAAGGAAAGGCATGGAAGGTGCTGAACGATATAAATGAAGAAAGTGTGGGGCTCCAACATGAAGCGAGAAGTAAAAATCTCCTTCTTGGCCACCATTGAGTCCGTGCTACTATACGGATGCGAAGCATGGACCCTAACCCCCACGTATGCTGTGAGCAGTGCTCAACATATCTTGGGAGGACCACGTATCCAATATCGTCCTCTGTGGTGACCTCCCGAAGGTCGGGGATAAGATAGCAGCCCGACGGATGCAGCTCGCAAGCCACTGTCACTGGCACCCAGAGCTCATGGACACAAGAGGCAGGGAAGACAGAAGATGTCCTACACCGGAGTGCTGCGGAAGGACACTGGTGTGGAGTATACCGGCGAGCTGGCTGCCCTCATGCGGGACAGGAGTACTTGGAACAGCTATATTCATGCCCGTCTGTGGGCGAATGAGTAGTAGTGTGCAAAATTTGAAGTTGTTAGATCTGTTCTCTCTAGTACCAATTTTCCTACTATTTATGATGCTGATGATGTGAATCTGGCCTGGTCTAATTTTGTTGATGTATTTCTGAGTATTGGATAGATTTGTTCCTAAAATAAAAATCAAGGATCCCACAACTCCTGGGTGGATAGATGCAGAAGTCCAACATGCTCAAAATAAAAATAAATCGGCCTGTAGGAAGGCTAAAAAATCTAATTTAACCCAATGCTGGACAGCTTTTCAAAAGTTGCGTAACAGTTTTAAAAATCTTTTGTCTTATAAGTATTTGAATAATCTTGGGTCAACTCTTGTGGATAACCCTAAGAGATTTTGGTCATTTTTTAGGCCAAAACTAAATCATTACCCAACACGGTAAAAAATGGTATTGGTCAAACTGCTACTAATGCTAAAGATAAAGCTACTTTGTTTAATAATTATTTTTACTCCGTTTTGACCAAACCAATGGATTATGATTTCTTACCTGATATTCCTGTTTGTAAACATGCTGAATTGGGGTCAATATCTGTATAACGAGAGTGAAGTTTTAGACATCCTTAATCATTTAGACATAACTAAAGCAGTGGGTCCTGATGGGTTATCCCCTCGAGTGTTAAAAGAATGTGCTCAACAGATTATTTCTCCTTTGTGTCATATTTTTAACTTGTCTCTTAGAACTCAAGTATTACCCAGCGATTGGCTAAGAGCAAATGTTGTTCCAGTCTTTAAAAAATCAGACAAAGATAAAGTTGAAAATTATAGGCCAGTGTCTTTACTCAGTGTATGTGCCAAGGTTATGGAAAGGGTTGTTTTTAATGCTATTTTTCCAGTTGTTCGGGATGATATATACTACCTCCAACATGGGTTTGTTAAAGGTCGCACTACGGTTTCACAACTCTTAACAGTATAAATTACAAGAAGTTGTGTTTTGGACAGTGCTGGGCAAGTTGATATAATTTATCTTGATTTTTCCAAAGCTTTTGATAGTGTTTCTCGTGAATTAATTCTTCACAAATTACAGTCTTTTGGTATTCATTCGGATTTACTTGGTTGGTTTAAGTCTTACTTGAATATTTGCAAAGGGTGGTTGTCGAGGGATGTAACTCTGATTGGCTGCCAGTTGTGTCAGGTGTGCCACAGGGTTCCGTATTGGGTCCATTATTGTTTCTTCTGTAATATATAAACGACATGCCCAGCACTGTCCAAAATTCTACAGTGGCACTGTTTGCTGATGATTCCAAGTGTTTTAATTCCGTTAAGAATATATCTGATTGCAAATTATTACAGAAGGATATTGATTCCCTGTATTATTGGAGTGTTGAGTGGGATTTGCATTTTAATATTTCGAAGTGCCAAATTATTTCCATATCTAGGCGTAAACAATTGGTAGATTTTGATTACAAATTAAACAACATTTCTCTCGAATGGGTTGATTCCGTTCGGGTTCTTGGTGTGGATATTTCTTCGGGTTTTGTTTGGAATAATCATGTTAATAAAATTGTTGCCAAATGTAATAACATGATGGGGTTGATAAAACACTTTATTCTGTTTTGATTAGAAGTAACCTTGAATATTGTAGTTCTGTGTGGAGTGGAATGTCAAAACGTAATATTAGGTTAATTGAAGGTGTTCAAAGACGGGCTACAAAATTTATCCTGCATTATCCTGAGGAAGACAATAAGTCACGATTGGATCGTCTTGACATTTTACCGAGAAATTGGTTATCTTATATACATGTATCTTTTTAATTGTAAAATTACACATTTTGATATTGATCGTTATGTTATCTGTTCCTAGGTATAAAACTGAATCACATAATTATTTTTATATCCAGCTGATTGTTCCAATCTGGAATCAACTTCCTTTGGCAGCAAGATCTGCTTCAAATTTGCTTCCAGTTTTTCAGTAGATAATATTTGTACATGGATGTCTTTTTGCCATTACTCTCTCTGTCGGCGTAATTAATTTGTTGCTTAATGTTGTCTTTTCCATCCTAACTTGCTTCAGCAGCCCAAAAGTGGTGTAAGTGGGGGGGGGGGGGGTGTAACGAGGTATATAATGTTTAGTGGGTTTCTTGTGGTAGGATGGCCTTGTAGAGGCCTTGCTGGTCACCTGTTTTATCTTACCACTCACTGGCTTTGTTTAAAATGAATTTTTGTGTATTTTTTGTCTTTATAGGGTTTTGGTTTTATATTTAATTGATGTCATTTGATTGCCAGTGTAAAATGTAATAAAATAAACAAACAAATTCCATAGAGATGCTTAGCAGAATGTTTTAAAGCAAATCTTGTTAACTTATAGCACTATAAAACAGACAACCACCATTCTGTATGAAAACCAACAAAGCCTGCTATAAAAGGGACAGTATTGTCACAATCAACAGAGCATGGAATCAGAGTGCTAGTTTTAGATTAACTCTGTTAATGAAAAAATACCCCACATGATTTGGTCATATTTAATACCGTTACTGCTGAGCCAGTAAATTTCAGTCACTGTGTTCATCTTAAACTAGGACACCGATTCCATGCCCTGTTGAACATCTGCTCTGGATCGTGACGATACTGTCCCTTTAAATAAATGTTACTTTGAGCAACTTGACTTCTGAATGTAATTATTCCAGCACTGGCTGTGATTGGTTGTCTTCAATATGACATCAATTTTAGGAACTACAGGAACGGTTAAAGGGAAGGTACAACATTGATCATTCCTATGCATATGCTTACTTTGTTGGAATTGAGATTACACAACCAACCCGTATAAGTTTCAAATCAATGCAGAATCTAAGTCATTAGATAAGTGTGAGAAAGGATTCACAATTTTTACTGAAAACACATGGAGCAAAAAGTTGCTGTCAGCAACAATTTGTAAATGTTCATATTAATGTTATGTTATCTCTGAGTTGAGAACACTTCACACAGAATATCTTTTCAGGATAATTGGTACCTTTACCAACTTCACATCATGTTAACCTTACTGATAATAGTTTGGTTATTTTGTAATCAGGTAATTACCAATATTGTATCTTCCCTTTAATGACAGAGGTCTATACATAAGATTATTTGAATACTTACAAGAATGCTAACAGCAAATAATCCTTTTATATCTTTGGTTTTGTTTTTGCAGTACTGTTTCCTCTGGTTTTTCGCATACCCAGTTCTGATTCTAACATCGCTCTTCATAGCTCAGCATTTAAGAAGAAAGGTATGTCTCATCTTAAGATCTTCATCATATGGTTCTTTTCATTTAAAATATTTATAAGGAAGAGTTAACTGGATTTTTATTTATAGTCTTTGAAGGTTGTCTAAACAAAGCTTTGCTACTTCAGTTTTTAAGAAAATCATAGAGCATGGAGCAGCCATCTTTGATTCTAAGAGATTCAAATGTATGGTCTTGTTTGAAATAGACTGGTGCCTTTCAAACTATGATTTGTTAATGGTGAGTTTCTTTCAGCAGTCAGGGGCTCATGCAATTGCAAGCCGCTCTGGCAAAACCAAAAATTTCTCGGCATTTACCATAATGCGTAACAGCCATGAAAAGGTCAAAAACTGACCCTAGGGACCAGTTTTCATGTTACCATATAGAACATTTTCTCTAGATTTTGATGGAAAAAGAAAAATCCTGAAACATTGTTGGGAACATTGTTAATTTTCACAATAAATATGGGAGGTCATTTTTGAAAATTGGGGTTTTGCCAGAGCCAGTCACAATTAAGGAACAATGTAAAGAGGCAATTATTGTTTTTTTCCCCTGCAGGTATTAACTGTAGGTGCAGTGTTATCCCAAACATTAGCCGTTGTTCTCCTTTATCGATTGTTCCTCTCTCGAAGCCTCTACTGGGAGGTCTCTACGCTATCCTCTGCCAACCTCCCACTACGGATGGATAAAAAGAATCTCAGCATCAAGCTCAGCTCATGACGTCAAAACATCTTTAACTTTATAGCTTTTATGAATTAAACTGTGAACAATTTACTGATAAGTTTTTTATGTCTGCTGTTAGGTTTTTGTTGCCGTCTATCTGCAAGGGCAGTCATGACATGCTTGTGTTACGTTTAGGTTGAGGGATGGTACAACATTGGTATTTGGTAATGTACATTCATTTCAACCAGCTAGTTTTCAGGAAATATATCATAAAACTAAAGTTTCATCACAATTATGTGCATATATTTTTTGAGAAAATTATGAAAACTGTTCCATGCTTTTTTTATGTTTTACAAAAATCTGCTGGATAGCAACTTTTTGAAAATTAAAAATAACAATTTTCTCTCTGATGAAAGCAAGTTTTTAGATAATAATTTGATAATATGATAACCTGGTATTTTAAAATCTTGTTTGTACCTTGCATACCAATATGAATGTATGTGCATGTTGTACTGTGCTTATCTCTGGCTAAATGGGCCAATTTCATAGAGCTGCTCTGCAGCACATTTTGCTTAGATTAATAAAACAGACTACCAGCCAAAGTAAACACATTTTGGACGGTAACCAACAAAACTTGCTAAGCACATTTTTGCTTAGATTAATAAAACAGACTACCAGCCAAAGTAAACACATTTTGGACGGTAACCAACAAAACTTGCTAAGCACATTTTTGCTTAGATTAATAAAACAGACTACCAGCCAAAGTAAACACATTTTGGACGGTAACCAACAAAACTTGCTAAGCACATTTTTCAGCTTAGCAGTAAAATTGGCACTTGGTTGTAAGTCCCATATCACAATGTTGTAACAGAGGAACGTAACAAATAACCAGTTTCACACCTTTATTTATTGAAAATGAAATGGTTCAATATCATCACTAAACAAATATCTGTTTGTATTATTTCATACAGGAAGTTAAAGTATATTACTAATATCTGTAATATTTTTAAGTGTAATTAAATGAATTAAGAAACAAAAATGCTGTTGGTGGGTGAAAGGTTGTCACGGAAACACAAATTCAAGTCTTTTTAACTAACTGCCTGCATTATTTGTTAATGCATAATACATGCATATACAATTCTATAATGTTCTGTATACACTTGTGGAACACCAACATAGCAGTTACTAAAGTATGATTCTGATGTGCACTTTTGTCAGGACTCTTGTTAAGTAACTTTACCAATCCAGTCACTCAAACAGCACAGACCATCTAATAGCGTCACTCCTTGCAGTGACAATCATGTCGGCCACATGCTTTGCTTAGTACCAAATGTGGATTGTTGCATTACAAGGATAATTGTTTTTCAATACAAAAAATGGATGATAAATGCCAGTTTACTTTTTAACACCCCACCCCCTTAAATTCCTATAGCATGGTAAGTGTGCTCCAACAGCTGTAAAGTTTTCTTCCAATTTGTTTTTAGAAGTAGGTTTATTAAAATCATGTATAAAAAGCGAGCATTCAAACAGCATTATCAACATTCAAACAATTGTTTTTAAAAATAAAACTTAATGTGGTATTGTACCAAATTCATTTTTGTATCAATGTTAATTTGTAGTGTGTAAGCTGTTGACTTTTTGGTCAATTCCAGCATGACAGACAGGACAACTTTTTGAACTCTGTTTATCTACTGAAACCTTGCAGGAGATATATGTAAACCTAAATGAAACACCTCATGTTCAAATATAATACTCATAGTTCAAAATTAAATGAAAACTTTGAAACAATTTTTTACTAATTACACAAGGCATAATTAACCCAGCATGACAGATGGGAAATTTTTTTACTTAGATATCTGCAAATAATTATTTTTGTTTTAGTTTACATACATAGACAGTTGTGTTTAAAACATCATAAAATGTCAACAACCAAAAGATTTCAGGGGACAACTTTTTAAGTATTGTGACAGATGGAACACTACCTCAAACTTGTTGGAGCATGTGATTATGTCCAAGTTATCATAATTAGTACTTTGAAGTTTGTTGAGATTCCTAGAATACATTAAAATGGGTACAGCCGTGACGACATCAATTACGCCAGTTTTGCTATACCATACTGCATCCCAATCAGCCTAAAATCTGTCAAATTGACTTCCTGCTGACACCTACATTTGTATGATCAACCTATGGTATTTCTTGCCCTCATATTCCTCTATAACACAATTGAAGATGTATGCAAATATCTGACAAACGTATGCATCCACAGGAGGGATTTTAATAGAAAATATAGTAAACAAATGTTTTTGGCCAGGGCCCATAGTGTTTTTCTGTGACCGATGGGACAGAATTTGCACTGAAATATTGGCTTCACCATAAATCAAGCATATTAAATATTATATGCTCTGGGTTTGTCTGTCTAGAAAAGAGGCAGAAACGTTTGTTACCAAAATATGTTGGATTTTGGAACTATTAAAACTTTATCTTTCTGTGATGTAAGTTTTGAGGCTTTGCATGGTGGAATATCGATATCGTTTCAGTTTGCGGTAACACCATGTGTTAATCTCAACTAACGCGAAGCTGAGGTACAGGTTCTGAAAAGAACCTTATCGCACAACTCGTATCTCGACCTTAGTTAAGTGAGAAAGGTTCAAGGGAGAACCAATTTCGGGCAACTCGTTTTTTCTCTACTATGGTTCAGGGAGAATCATGGGGACTTCACGGGTTATTCTCAACGTTTCGATTAGCCTGCTCTAATCTTCGTCAGGAGAATGAAGAGGTTTGCAGATGCAGCTCCTGAAGTAGTATTTGCTGGGATTATGGGAAGTGTTCCGATTGGTGCCACTGTTGTGTGATGTGTTGTGATTGCCTGCTCGCTGAGGCGTGTCAGTTGACTGTGGGGTGTGAGTGCTGATGGATGGTAGGATTGAATGCCAAATGCGCTGCTGATGAAAAAGCCGATGTCCTGGGGGACAGTGTCATGTTTATGAATCTCAATAGCCTCTCTGATACGACGGGTGTACCAGTGTTTCTCCAGGGCTATGATTTCTGCCAGTCAATGACATGGTCTAAATCGGTGGAGTGTTTGATGATCGCAGATTTGTCACATTCCCCTCTGCGGCCGTGGGCCTTGTGTTCATTGAGCCTGGTCGTAAGGTCTCTGCCGTCTCGCCAATGTACACTTTACCACAAGTGCAAGGAATTCGGTAAACCCCAGCTTGACGGCTGGGATCATGTCTGTCCTTGTGGGTGTGTAACTTCGTTTCCAACTTTTTTCAAGTCCGGTAGTAGACCTTAATGTCAGCTTCCCTCAGGATATGCTGGATTTTGTGTGAAGTGTGGCCAATGTACGGTAGGACAGCAATAGGTTTTTCTGTGACACAGGACATTTGCTTGAGTGTACACTGAGTGTACAGTGTAGGGCAAAAATCAAATTACTTAATCACTTGTTTATTTTTTAAAAGTCAAACAGTGACAGGCAAAATCTCCTATTTTGAAATGTCAACAGAAATAACCATTTTGGTATTTTTTTTAGGAAAAGCACTACATTTCAAATTTAATTAATCTGCAATGTTTACAAAAGTTGTGAAACATATACAAAATGTAAAATAATTTCACAAATTAACACACGAACATCCATAGCCTGCTGTGAAATCGCTCTGGTAATCTCAAGGATTACCCAGTGTAAACATGTGACTTGGGCTATTCATGGAGTATGTTTTAGAAACTCAAGTTGGCCATGATGAGAAATATAGAAAAATCAATTGTGTAGTGGACTGTAATGAATCATTTATTAAAGGACCATAATATTTTGAGAACTTTTTCAATAAAGCTTAATCATGGGATTATTTTGGACTTGACCTACTAATAAAAAAGACTGAAAAAACTATTGAATTAGACATAAGATGCACAGGCTCACAAATTTGTTTCTATGCTATAGGTACATTTTCTCAGTACTGTGGCTGAATTTTTCTCCCAAGTGGGCCGATTTCTTCAACATTTGTTTCCGTCTTGCTTCATCAAATCGATTGACCTGCAGGTCGGTGTCTCGGTCAAAGGGGCGTCGTTCGCTCTGTGAACCTTCCTCCTCCTGCAAAAGTTAATGAAAAATCATCATTTTAGGTATCAATCCCAAGGAAAAAAGCTAATTATAATATTTTGGGAGAGTCAGGGGAACCAAGTTTTAAACATTTCATTTGAAACCAATTAATGCCTGTTCCATTCAGAAATTCAGGTTGTTCTAATTGGGTCTTGGTGACATTCCAATTGGAGCTTTCCAATCTGTGAAGGAGGAATGTAATATATGAACGTGCATAAAACTGTAAGGAGAGGAGTGCGTCTGATCAAACAAATTCTACATTTAAAAAATGTCCAATTGCAGCTGGTTTCTCCAATAAATAATCTTAGAGATGTTTGAACTAATTTGTCACAGGAGAAGGTTCTCTCAGGATAGTACCACTCACTTAAAGGTGCAAACTAATGCATCTTATGGCAAGTATCCGTCTCAACCCTAACCATGCTTGATGCAACAAATGTAAAAAGTTGCCTGTAGTGGGTTAGGATTAATTCCACTGGGATCACTCATGCACAAAACAGATAAGTTTTATTAAATTGGGTGCAGGACATATGCAGAGATGCTGCATCTCAAACATTACGTATGTGACCCATGCAATTGAACCAACTCTCATTCAGCATTGAGCCCCTCATTTTACAATACTCTCATACCTTGTAAAATGGAAAACTAATCCCTCCCCCAGTTGAGCTGTTTGGGAGACAAATGTTAGCATCTCTAGACATGCTCAATAAAATATCTGGATAACCAACCCACCATTTTGCGTTTCCTGTTCTTAGAGTGAATATCCATGAGTGACTCCGATCTTGCTTTCTCATTGTGTTTGTTGACTATCTCGCCTAGCCTCTTGTCTCTCTCAGAGATCTGGCCTTTCTGCTTGTCTTTCTTCTTCTTAGGACGTTTGGAAGATGAGCTTAATTCTTCTGCTGATGCACGTTCCATTCTCTCCTAGTGCAAAATGATTCAGAGAGTAAGCAATTTGGCCAACATTACCAATGGTGTATCTTCCCTTAAAACCTAAATTTAAGACTGAGATTCAAGAGCGCAGTCAACTTTCTTTTTAAACAAAAAGTTGAGTAAATTTGAAATTTCATAAATAACAAGGAAAACACAGCTGTTTAATGTCCATTAATATAAAGAGTAGCCTCATGAATTCAAACCTTTTAACCGAGCTGTGAACTAGTTTACCTGCTGTTTCCTGGCCCTGTCTGCTGGAGTTTCGGTCCATCCTGACCGGTCCTTTTCATCAGGGCGAGCATTCTTACGGAACGTTCTTGGGCCCATGCCAAAACTTTTGGAGAATTCAGGAAGTTCAGTCATCCAAGTTCCCCTTGTCGGAACAACATCTTCTTCCTGGTGAATGAAACCAAAACATCCACACAATAGTCCATAAGCCAGCTAATTTTTTGGTACCATCTGGAGAGACTCATTCATGCTTTCTTGTTGGAAAAAATATGACAGACTTGCTGAAATGGTAGCTTAGTACTCGTTTCAAGTCATTTTTGCGGTAAACATTTGAAATGCTAAGCCTCGTCCAAAAAAACACTGTTATGACTGTTTGATGATTGCTACCAAACACAGACTCAAAAGATCCCATGTTATTACATGCAGTACAAAGATAAACAGCAACATAAAACAACCATTGTACATGTTATGTGTCAATACAATGCACCAACAAAATCAGAATCAACACAGTCATTAGCTTTAAGAATTTTCCCCCCAAGATTTCACCTCTCTTAGAAAATATTTATGTTGGGTTTGTGTTTTGGAACTTAAAGCTAAGATTTAGGGCCAGTTTTCTTTGAGTTTATCACATTACATTGACATCAAAACCATGTGTATTACTGCTATATAATCCACATGGTCAATGTGCTCAAAATTCACCGTTTTCGCCGAGTGCTATCTGGAAAGATTTTTTCCAGTACACTTTTGTTGGAATATGTCTATCTTCATCAGAAAAATATGATAGACTTATATAAGGGGGTTGCTGTATGTTGAAACTGGGACATTTTCAATGACACATGAAAATAAATGATCAATTCTGAATATTTGCATTTGGTTGTTCATCACAAAACGAAAGGAAATAGTAATCTGTTGTCCTAGGGATAACACATGACAGTGCATGTTGTACATACATGTACACGAAGGGGCGGACGGCACACCCAGATGTTCATTCTGAGGAAAAAGACTACTTTGTACACATTACTTATTTCCTGTTCAATTGTAAATTTAATTTTTTTTTATATAGATACCTCCCAAATCCATATTCCCTTTAGCCTAGATCAAGCCTGTTGTTGTAGTGCGCACTTACCACGGTATTCCCACCCCCGGCCCATACTGATTGCTAGCCCGAGAAATTCAGAACACACACACGGTGCGCCGTCCCCGGCCACGTACACTGTACAGCGAGATCAATAACTAAGTTGTGGATACGGTTGTGCATTGCAACCTTGTACATTGTATGCGATCGAACTCAAACAACAGCCTTGATCCTTCTGCAACCGAAAGCTTATGTGTTTCTTTATTTCCCCCTTGGAATTCCAATGGAAAGTCGTATGCAAGATGTGGGTGGTTCATTTTAAATGATGGTCAATCACAGGCCCCTAGCTTTGACCCGGATTGATCCCACACACACAGCACAATACAATGCATGCAAACACACGTAGCCCAAATATGGACCCCGTCTCTGTATACATGTGAAATGGAGTACACGAAGGTCAAAGTCTAACCTGGGCTAATTGTACATGTAGAGTACAATCATGTATCGTGCACAGCGAGCATGCAGTTGCTGGGCAAACCAGTAACCAATGAGAATACGTCTTTGGTTTTTGAATTTGGTATATATTAGCATTAATGAGCTCTGCCTTAAATTTTGGCATGTGCAGAAGCATCAAGGCGCGACGACGAATGGTCACTGTGTACATAATACATGTATAGTAATATACAGTGTACTACATGTATACAGTATGCATATGGATCTGTGTATTGTGTGGATATGCACGCTGGAGTTTGGATAGCTGAACTGCGGGGCAAAATAATACTTTGAGACCAAACCGTTCCGACACGCCTTGATCAAGGCTATATTCCCTTTTGAATTAATACATGTACATGTATGATTTTTTTTTTCATTTTGGGTGAAATTAATGGCCTTACATAAAAACTTCAAACAATATTTTAAAAAAATATTTAGGGATTACAAAAGACGGTCCCAAATATAATATATAATATAATATAATATATAATCTCACTCAACAACAGTTGAGATACGAGTTGCCCGAAAGTTTCTTTTCAGAACCTTGTACCTCACTTGCATACCTCTTGTAACACCGAGTTAATAATGGACAAAGGTACAGAGTCGAATATTTACCCGTTTTGTGAGCTTATTTTTCATGGCAAGAGCTCTGGCCTCCAGTTCTTCAGCAGCCGATCTCCCTCCTACACAATCACGTTTAGATGGTGGCATCGGGCCAATAAGCTCCTCCTCTGAGTATTCATCCTCACAATCTTCAGCCAAATCATCATTATCTTCCTCCTGTGTTTTCCTAAAACCCAGCGGGAGGGAAGGACCAATAACATCACTTTGTTCAGAGGTGAAAGCAGGTGGTAGAGAGGGTCCATATGCCTCTTCTTCATCTGCTGCATCTATTGTGTCCTTTCTTGTTAACATGGAAGGAATACGAGGTCCAATCAAATTTTCTGAACTGGGTGAAGACTGGGGAGACTTGTGCCTTCTGATGAGATGGGGCGGCAACAATGGACCGATATTACCTTCAAGATCTTCCTTGTTACTCTTGATGTTTGGACTGATATGCTTCCCTTCATTCCTAGCCATGCCTAGTGGCAGAGCAGGACCTATTTCATAGTCTAACTCTTGTTCGCTTAAAATTTCATTTCTCCCAGATGAAGTCTGCTCTGAGTTTTGTGCTCTCATGAGATGAGGGGGTAAGGCAGGCCCAATGGAAAACTCTGGGTAATCTGTTTTATTTGACTTATTACCAGGGTTTCTGGTGTTGTCATTCCTGCCTCTGCCCATGCTTGGAGGCAGTGCAGGACTTATTTCACTTTCTGACATGTCTGAGGAATCTGAGTCTGCCAATAAATGAAAAGTCTACATGTTCATTGTAACTGAAGAGGTTTTTAAAGTGATTTCTTTCTGGGGGTTTCAGAAACCTGAAAAAGTGACAACGAAATAAATCATATTTAGCATAAAACTGTACGTTGTAAAACAATTATTCAGACATAAACCATTTTCTCTACATGTATGTAGTCTAATTGACGCACCTATGGCTATAATCAACTGAATGGTAACTTACAAATGAAAAATTAGAAGTTTGAGGTTTCAGTTTGTTTCAGTGAAGGGAAATATTGTAATATCTAACTGCCACTTCTTAAGGTTTTCAGATTTTTTGGCAACCCCTAACCAGTTAAAAAATGATTCTATTGATTTTTGGGGGTACAGAAAGCGAAAACTATCTTTAAAATCCCTTTTTATGATGGTTTTCAGACTTTATTTCTCTTCTAAAAAACCTTCCCCTTCAGAAAATAGAAGAATCCTATTATAGTTGCCACTGCACATGTACATTGACCATTTTGGTCATTAACAGGGGAGTTGACAAGATCAGACTGACATGACTGAGGAAGTCATCGTTTAACAAAAATGCCTGATTTTTCATGAAATAAATATCCTGGAATAATTTGAAGTACATGTATATGTCCATCATCATCCATATGTTCTTCACCTTACTGGGTAGGTAAGATTACATTATTGGTTATATTTTATTGGTTATATTTTTTTTTTTTTTAGAAGGGAAATAAAGTCTGAAAACCCCCAAAAATCGATATAATCATTTTTAACTGGTTAGTGGTTGCAAAAAAAATCCAAAAACCCTTAAAAAGTGCAGCAGTCGGATACGACATTCTTTCCATTAACGCTAACATTAGATAAGTTTATGCAACCAGTGACATTAATACGCCATGAGGTTTATCGCCAACAGCACTGAAGCAACTGCTGCAAAGCATACTGGGATACAATTTGGGGCATCTGTTTGGCACAGCTTGTGTGAAGTTAAAAATGGTCAACTCATTTTGACCACCCTCAACATTGCATGATATAGTGCTTTTACTAGTCAAAAACAGTCGACTCTTTTGGAGTGATTTATGTACAATGTACTTGCTGCACATTAGGTTTGACAGTATTTGACATTTAAGTGCAGTAGATATAGGCCTACACTGGCATGAACTTTTGAAATTTTGACTGATTTTGACCCTTGCAGTAATAGGGTTAAAATGAAAATAAAGAAAAATCACTCATTTTCTATACATGTGATGCTAACGTTAGGGCTAAGGATACGGAGTCCAGTGTATTGACCCAAAAATGGGGCTACCCATGACACGGGCCATGTCCATAAAATGGGCCAAATGGAAAATGTTACAAATAGGGTTTTCAGTTTGTACGTGCTTGACTGAAGCCCTCCACACGTACAGCGCATCGCCCGCAACAAAAAACATCAAAATTTTAAATCAAAAAATTCTACTACTTTTACCTGTCGAAATCTTACATGTAATAGCTCATTGGAAAGCTTATAGTCTCAGCTATCCAACAATGTACATAAAATAGCAATCGGAAGTACGTGCGAAAACCTAGCTTTTTATGAATGAACCACTCTCGTTCCGCCCAGCCTTTCGCGAAGTGTTCCGAGATCGGGCGCATTCGGCCCGTAAAATTTGCCACGCTCTGCTGAGGGCATCCACTTCGGAGCTGTCTCCGCGCCCAAGTAAATTGTGATTGACATGAAAACGGGTTTCCCTATTGAGTCAGAGGGCTCCTTTACATACCCATGCTTGCTCGATCTCTACAGCTACTCTACAACCGAAGTTACAAAGAGATAAAAAAGTAAACACTGTTTTTCGAGGTGAAATTTTCAAGTTGAAAGAGCAGTGTCTGAATGAATTTTACACCTCTTTTCTATCATAGTGAAAGTTTTGAGCCGTAATTGTGTTTAGTTTTGAGCGGAGAGTGTATTTTTATACCCTTTCAAAGCTCTTATGAGGGAAACGAGCACGAATGCTGTGCATGTGTATCACAGTGTGTGTAGGCTGATTCAACGGTTTTGTTGCCATTAGGGATGTACACAGTGTATGGACAGTCGGGCTTCATCGAATGCTGTATACTTGATTAAATAAACAGGATTCCTCAAAAACTACATGTACTTGTCCGATTTTCTTGATTTAAAAACCATTGTATTTCTTTCATCAAGACCTTTAATTTGATATAAATATTGAGCATATTGGTTTAGGAATAATTTTTCACCTGAAAACCCTATTAGTATTACAAATCTGGTGAAATGAGAAGAAATAAATACCATTTTAACCAAGTATAATATATATATATACATGTATATAGCCTAGGCTATAGATAATATGATAATTGGCAATAGATAATTGGCATAAGTGGACCGCCCACCAACATAGGGGCTGGTTAGCTCAGGTGGAGCGCTCGTACAGTAATCGAGAGGTCGCGAGTTCGAGTCCGGCATCAGCCAATTTTTCTTTGCTCGCTACCCGTTTATATATAATCATATGTTGTCCTCTTTCGGCTGCTCCCGTTAGGGGTCGCCACAGCGGATCATGATCCGCATACAATACATGCATTTGATTTGGCATAGGTTTTACGCCGGATGCCCTTCCTGACGCAACCCTCCCATTTATCCGGGCTTGGGACCGGCACTAAGCATGCACTGGCTTGTACATAAGCCTTATCGCTAATAGCAGCTGCAAGGAATTGTGGGATGTCTGTGGGCACAACTGCGCCACTGCGTGCCGCGCGGACAAACAAAATATTATTGACGTCACAAAAGCTGCACCAAACAGATGCCCCTTTTTGTATCCCTGTATGCTTTGCTGCAGTTGCTTCAGTGCTATTAGCAATAAGGCTTATCCCCAGTGGCAGGGTTCAATTCGGTCCTCGCAGCAATTAAGGTAAAGTGTCTTGCTCAAGGACACAAGCTGTCAAGCACCATGGTCGCAGCAAGGCTTCGAACCCACACACTCATGACACTCTGACGACTCAGCCATCAGAAGTAGAACACAAACTGCTCGACCATGGCACCCCACCATAATATAATCGTATAATCATATAAATATCATTTATATTACCTTGAATATTTTGAAGATCCTGTTTAAAATACTATGAAAACATTTGTAAATTGTGTTTTTATGCCGCCGAGTTCGTTTTCATTAACAAGTTATGCTTACATGTACATGTATGCTTATCACTATCAGTATCACTGACTTCGGTGCTGAATTCACTATCACTGAATTCGGTGCTGACTTCAGCCTGGTACTGTGACAGTACCAGGCTGAAGTCAGCACCGAATTTGGTGCTAGCACGAAATTTGGTGCTGGCACCGAATTTCAAATACCGCAAAAGACCGTCAATATACGTCATTGAGTGTAAACGTACAGTACCATAGTAAAATACACAATGATAATTCGCACAATTTTGACGAGAAGTGTTCCATCGTAAAATAGCAAAATTCTATTTTTTTCTTCTTCATAGATGTGTTCATCACATCTCTAGCTATAATATATTAGCGCCCCCAATTAATCGATCTACTAATTAGCCCAGCCTAATTAATTAAAATTACATACAATTATTTAAGTGGGATCTCCATATGTACAACGTACAAACGGGATGCATATCTTTGACGAGAAGTGTTCCATCGTAAAATAGCAAAATTGAAATTTTTTTCTTCATAGATGTGTTCATCACATCTCTAGCTATAATCTATTAGCGCCCCCAATTAATCGAATTATTAATTAGCCCAGCCCGACTAATAAAAAAATGCATACAATTATCCAATCGGGATAGCCGTCACCGAGATGATGCATTTGCTATGCGTTTCCATCAATTGACTAAAGTTGACGCTCATTGGATGTAAGTGAAATTTGATGCCATGCGAAATTAGATGCTAGCACCAAATTCCAATCACAGCCAAAGGGCGCAATATCCGTCAATAAGTGCAAACGTAGATTATCATAGTAAAATACACAATGATGATTCGCACAATTTTGACGAGAAGTGTTCCATCGTAAAATTGCAAAATTGTATTTGTTTTCTTCATAGATGTGTTCATCACATCTCTAGCTATACCGGTAATCTATTAGCGCCCCCTATTAATCGAATTATTAATTAGCCCAGCCCGACTAATTGAAAAATGCGTACAATTATCCAATCGGCATATGCATATGTATAATGTACAAACGGGATGCCTATCTTTGACGAGAAGTGTTCCATCGTAAAATGGCAAAATTGTAATTTTTTTCTTCATGGATGTGTTCATCACATCTCTAGCGCCCCGAATTAATCGAACCACTAATTAGCCCACCCCAACTAATTAAAAGATAGGCATCCCGTTTGTATATTGTACATATGGAGATCCCTATCGGATAATTGTATGTAATTTTAATTAGTTGGGGTGGGCTAATTAGTGGATCGATTAATTCGGAGCGCTAATAGGTTATAGCTAGAGAAGTGACGAACACATCCATGAAGAAAAAAATTACAATTTTGCCATTTTACGATGGAACACTTCTCGTCAAAGATAGGCATCCCGTTCGTACATTGTACATATGGAGATCCCGATTGAATAATGGTATGTAATTTTAATTAATTAGGCTGGGCTAATTAGTGAATCGATTAATTGGGGGCGCTAATAGATTATAGCTAGAGATGTGATGAACACATCTATGAAGAAAACAATTACAATTTTGCCATTTTACGATGGAACACTTCTCGTCAAAGATAGGCATCCCGTTCGTACATTGTACATATGGAGATCCCGATTGAATAATTGTATGTAATTTTAATTAATTAGGCTGGGCTAATTAGTAGATCGATTAATTGGGGGCGCTAATAGATTATAGCTAGAGATGTGATAAACACATCTTTGAAGACAAAAATTTCAATTTTGATATTTTACGATGGAACACTTCTCGTCAAAGATAGGCATTCCGTTTGTATATTGTACATATGGAGATCCCTATCGGATAATTGTATGTAATTTTAATTAATTAGGCTGGGCTAATTAGTAGATCGATTAATTGGGGGCGCTAATAGATTATAGCTAGAGATGTGATGAACACATCTATGAAGAAAAAAATTTCAATTTTGCTATTTTACGATGGAACACTTCTCGTCAAAGATATAGGCATCCCGTTTGTACGTTGTACATATGGAGATCCCACTTGAATAATTGCATGTAATTTTAATTAATTAGGCTGGGCTAATTAGTTGATCGATTAATTGGGGGCGCTAATAGATTACAGCTAGAGATGTGATGAACACATCTATGAAGAAAAAAGTTAAAATTTTGCCATTTTACGATGGAACACTTCTCGTCAAAGATAGGCATCCCCTTTGTATATTGTACATATGGAGATCCCTATCGGATAATTGTATGTAATTTTAATTAATTAGGCTGTGCTAATTAGTGGATCGATTAATTGGGGACGCTAATAGATTATAGCTAGAGATGTGATGAACACATCTATGAAGAAAAAAATTACAATTTTGCTATTTTACGATGGAACACTTCTCGTCAAAGATATGCATCCCGTTTGTACGTTGTACATATGGAGATCCCACTTGAATAATTGTATGTAATTTTAATTAATTAGGCTGGGCTAATTAGTAGATCGATTAATTGGGGGCGCTAATATATTATAGCTAGAGATGTGATGAACACATCTATGAAGAAAAAAAATAGAATTTTGCTATTTTACGATGGAACACTTCTCGTCAAAATTGTGCGAATTTACTATGGTACTGTACTTTTAAACTCAATGACGTATATTGACGGTCTTTTGCGGTATTTGAAATTCGGTGCCAGCACCAAATATCGTGCTAGCACCAAATTCGGTGCTGACTTCAGCCTGGTCACTCGTGATCGTATCACTGCAGTATCAGGTGGTACATATACAGAGGTATGCCAGTCAACTCGCCCCCCTGGCAAACTCGCCCCGTACAAAATCAGTACACTAGACTGTGTAGTTCCAGCTATAGCGCTAGAATATTATGATAAGTCAGGAAACCTGATTGGTCTACAATTTTATGCAAAATGCAGTGACAACGATTGGATGGAAAGACCTGTCTTCTTCTTTGTTTATTTGTTGTTATTTCATTACTCCAAACTCTGAAGATCTTGGCTTTTTTGGGTGAATTCTGAGTTGTTTCAAAAGATTTGTTCGAGATAAAACACCAACAAGGATATCATTATGCCGAAGAACAAAGGAGGTGGAGGGGCAGCAAAAGGTGGCGCTAAAGGAGGGGCAAAAGGGGGAGGTGCAAAAGGTGATAAAGGAAAATCTGGTACTGCTGCAGCTGCAGGTAGAATTTTCAAAGTTAACGTTAACACTACATTATAATAATAGCAGGACACATATTTTACTCGTTAGGCCTAGCATCTTCCTTCCTCCATGGGCCTAGTTACTTATACTGTTATAGTAATAACGTTATTCGTTAACCCTAACCCTGCCAGACGCAGCAGAGTGCATCAGCTGGAAAAGTCTGATGCACTTTGATGGATTCAGCTGTCAACATCAGTGCATAACTAGTTATATTAGCAGCCAACATGGCCAAGCCTGTTTCTATTGTTGTTGTTGTTGTTGTTAATGGCACTTCTGGCAATCTATGTGCCCTTTGTGCCAGTTGCTGTACGGTTTGAACAGCGCATGCGCGCAGAGATGCGAATGATATGAGACTGCTTTTTGAGATTATGACGTAACAAAACGGACTCTGTAGCCTACTTAGATTAGAAGAAATCTTGATGGACCGGTACAAAACAAGAAAATAGGTTGGAGAATTATAAAAAACTGAAAGGAGATTAATCCAAACCCAAAAAATCAAACCCAGGTTACTATAGCACGATCTAGAAAAAAGAGGGGGTGGGTGCTGGTGATCCTCCAGACATAGAGCGCCGCATGTGTTCCTGCAAGCCGGTCCGTTTCCCTTGCAGTTTAAGAGCCCGTGCTCGCCAGAGTAAAATTGCAGGGCCGCAACACTTCAGGTGATGAGGCGGCACCCTGTCCAGCCAATCATCAAAACACCCAGTCCTCTGAAAAAAAAAAATTTGCTTGTGTGGAGAAAACTATGTATTATTTTAATATTTTCCGAATTTCTCTTTAATAAAAATGAAGAAAAAAGGCTATGTTATTTTTGAATCCAAATAAATCATGTATTGTCATTTGATTATCAGTATATTTTAGAGCCCTTTGTAACTAATGTCTATTATTGATATATTGAAATAAAAAGGTGATTTACAATATCAAAAGTTACACGTATTAATAATGATCATTATTGCGCTTGGGTTATTTTTCCTTTGTTTTTCATTAGGTGCCTTATGATTTGATGAACTGGATGCCCCAGTTTCCATGACCATTTCTCTTTGTTTAGGTTTTGATTGTGAACTCTTTCTTTGTGTATCTTGTTTTATAGGTCTGTTTGGTGATTGTGATGTATTACGTGACTTACTGATGTTTTGGGTTTTTTCTGTAGGTTTTTTATCTTCAGTGCTATGGAGTATGTGTTCAGCCAGAGATTGAATTGCCGTTTTTTTCCTTCCTTCATTTCTAGTACTTTCCCATATTTGCAAAGCTCCAATAATTAATTCTATTAATGGGTTGTTTATGAGTAATATAATTTGAAAAGAAAGGAGTAGGTCTCACCTCTTCTTTTGCCTAAAAAGGAAAAGATTTTAAACTGTTAGAAATACCAAGATTGCCGCTCGCAAAAAGCACGTCTCATCTCATTCGCGTCTCGAAGTGGTATCCCCCCCTGTTTCTATTGAGAGCTGGTCCCATATTTAAACAATGCCAGAGTTGTATTCTGCTGCATTTGGTGACCACAGACTCTGAGGCAGTTCGGCCTTGAGATTTGTTAACAGATGGATCTTGTTGCACTTGGCAGCCAAGTCACTTTGATAAACGATGCACTCTGTTGCGTCTGGCAGGGTTTCTAGCCAAAATACCCTGGAGGGTTAGGGTTAAAGTAGGGTTTTCAGTTTGTACGTGCTTGACCGAAGCCCTCCACACGCACAGCGCATCGCCCGCAACAAAAAACATCAAAATTTTAAATAAAAAAATTTGATTACTTTTACCTGTCGAAATCTTACATGTAATGGCTTATTGGAAAGCTTATAATATAATAAGTTATAGTCTCAGCTATCCAACAATGTACATAAAATAGCAATCGGAAGTATGTGCGAAAGGCTAGGTTTTTATGAATGAACCACTCTCGTCCCGCCCAGCCTTTCGCTGTGTTCGAGATCGGCGCATTCGCCCGTAAATTTGCCGCTCTGCTGAGGGCATCCACTTCAGAGCTGTCTCCGCGCCCGAGTACATTGTGATTGACATGAAAACGGGTTTCCCTATAGAGTCAAAGGGCTCCTTTACATACCCATGCTTGCTCGATCTCCACAGCTACTCTACAACCGAAGTTATGAAGAGATAAAAAATTAAACACTGTTTTTCGAGGTGAAATTTTTAAGTTGAAAGGTAAGAGCGATGTCTGAATGAATTTTACACCTCTTTTCTATCATATGTGAAAGTTTTGAGCCGTAAATGTGTTTAGTTTTGAGCGGAGAGTGTATTTTTTACACCCTTTCAAAAGCTCTTCTTATGAGGGAAACGAGCACGAACGCTGTGCGTGTGTATCACGGTGTGTGTAGGCTGATTCAACGGTTTTGGTGCCATTAGGGATGTACACAGTGTATGGACAGTCGGGCTTCATCGAATGCTGTATACTTGATTAAATAAAACAGGATTCCTCAAAAACTACTCGTCCGATTTTCTTGATTTAAAAACCATTAGATTTCTTTCATCAAGACCTTTAATTTGATATAAATATTGAGCATATTGGTTTAGGAATATATGGTCGTCGCACCCGGGGATCAGAAATCAGCTGAGAATTCCTCCATTTGCATAGTTTTCGAGGGAAAAATGAATTATTTTCTTAATTACAAAAATGTTATGTTTATAATTTAACTGATTTCTTAAAGATTTTCTCCATAATTTTGCTATAAAACGTAAAAAACTTCCATTTTCTGGCCGACTACCTTTCTCCTCCATTGACTTTGTGCACAAACATGTGCGTTTGTTGACAACGTTTTTCCAAATCCCAACTCCCATAATCGATTGTGCGCTCAATTCCGATAAGGCTTATTGAGTGATGTAATGCATCACGTGATACCGTGACATCAGTTAAAGAACGATTTCCTAGCAGTGGATGCACGGCTGTTTGTTTGTGTGTCACTGTGTGTATGTGTCCAATGCGCTTATGTCAAAACTCCAATATACATGTATGTGTATTTTCTTCCTAAATTTCCTTGAAAATATACATCATGCCTACAAGATGTGTCGTAGCAGGCTGTAGTAATACACCTAGCGAAGGTGTAAGCCTCCATAGGTTCCCTAAAGATGAGACACTACGAAAAATTTGGGCCACAAAAGTGCGGTTGATGAGGGCAAAATGGTTCGGGCCGACTCCAACCAGCGTGATATGTAGCAATCATTTTACCGCTGAAGACTTCGAAACGAGCCTTCATGGGGAATTTGGGATGTCAAAGGCACCCAGACTCAAGAAAACTTTGATTTCAACGAAAATAAAGAAGCCTGTGAATCCTTCAAACGACAAGCCAAAGCGACGAAGCAATGCTTCGTTAAAACGTGAGAACAGACAAGTAACTAATGTTAAGTCAGATCCGACATGTCCGATCTACATGTATGTACTGTGTGCGCCGCCATGTTGGGTTTTGGACATTGTTAACAATAAATATACGGCATAATTCACAAATCATACATGAAAAAATACACTATAACGTTAGACTAAAATAACATAAATTTAAAAAACTTTTAGAAGAATTCGATGATGAAAACTGTGACTAGATTTTCCAGTCGGCGGCAATGAACACCAACGGTGCTTTTTTGCGACCTTCATATTTTGATATTTTTGATTTTTTTCAACCGAGTTTGGGTCACTAAATCATCGATTTCTTCACAAAGATAGTAGTTTGGTGAACGAAAATTACACGTTTTAGTTTATTAGTTACTTATTACCTCAGTAAAGTATCACAATTTCATCTGACGACGATTCAGCCATATCTATGTTATTTTCCAGCGTGGGCAATATAAGCGCAGGCACGTGAATGAACACGTTCGCTGTTGTATGTATGTGGCTGGCATCAAGCAAGCCTTCTTAAGTGACGTCACACATAGGGGTGCACCCCACTAAATAAACTGCCATAGTAAACAGTGCTAAATACAAAATATTCAAAAATCATTAAAAAATACTTAGAAGTCCCACAGTTTTTAAAACCAAAAGAAAAAATATTGATCGATATATAACCTTTTATATTCTTCTCTATTTACTTTCTAAAGTCCAGGTTTCCAGGGAGTTATTCTCATCCCAATGAAAACCACCCTCTACAGTAGTGAAAACGTCCACACTGAAAAGCAGCCATTTTGGAAAAAGGCCTTACGCTTGAAATCAAATTAGGACCACTTTTTCAGGGCCTAGTGTGTCCAAAATACTCACAGTTGGAAGCCAAGGACCCCCAGGTTATGATAGTGGGCCATTATTACACAATCCATCAAATGAATGGGCCTCAAATCTTTGTTTTCAGAAAATTTGAGGGCATACACTTTATGATAAATAGCTCGCATGAATTCCTCACTATTTAGTGGGTGCACCCTATAAAGAGATGATTTTTTCAATTTGACTTGGGAACACACTAAGGACATCGAGTATATTGCAGAGGTCATGTTTCTGAAAAAAATTGAAAAATATTAATCCACTGCAAAATGCCAGCTTTAAGCATATTGGTTCGTCTATGATGTTTCTGTGCAGTTTGCAATGGATAACCATGCATTGTGTATGCATTATTGTATTTTTGGGTGCAATGTTTTTCTTTAAAAATTTCTTTAAATAACAATTAGTTTCCTCCTTGAATATTTAAACAATATCTGAGATATTATCTAAAGGCAATTTCAGACAGTTTTACAAAATTAACCTTATTAGGGGCGGATCCAGGTTGACAGAAAATGGGGCCTCATACACAATGAATCATACGCTGAGGGGCAAATCACGAGCCTTTCTTCACATGATGTGCTGAGAAGAAAATGTAAAATGTAAATTGTTTCATGGTAAACAGACCACAAAGAGAAAGAAACATCCCCAACCCTGCATACATCCCCCATGTATATACAGGTCCTTGCAAAGAGAGTTGATAGGTGATGGAGAGGGGGCAGGGAATGGTACAATCAGTTGTACACAATTTCAAAACCTTCATTATTAATGCATGCATTCCTGAACCAGTACTATTTTAGAAACAACTACTTGTAATAGTTTTGTGAATTTTACTAATGCAACACACATGTAACACTAATTAAAGACAACAAATAACAACCAACTTCCAATGATAATGCACAATTTCAATAGCGAAAAAGAGCACATGCAGACTATGGTATTAATTTCACAATTCCACATACCTTTTGTTGTAACAGTACTGTATTCATCCAATAAAGACCTGAAATACAAGGATATTGAATGGGAAAATTTAATGTGTAAAGATTTTTCATTTATTATCAGCCTTACTGATACTGTAAACAAAAGCACACGCTTAAATCCCACCATCAAAACAAACCATGGACGACGCCATTTTGAATCTATAGGGTGCACCCACTAAATAAACTGCCATAGTAAACAGTGCTAAATACAAAATATTCAAAAATCATTAAAAATACTTAGAAGTCCCACAGTTTTAAAACCAAAAGAAAAATATTGATCGATATATAACCTTTATATTCTTCTCTATTTACTTTCTAAAGTCCAGGTTTCCAGGAGTTATTCTCATCCCAATGAAAACCACCCTCTACAGTAGTGAAAACGTCCACACTGAAAAGCAGCCATTTTGGAAAAAGGCCTTACGCTTGAAATCAAATTAGGACCACTTTTTCAGGGCCTAGTGTGTCCAAAATACTCACAGTTGGAAGCCAAGGACCCCCAGGTTATGATAGTGGGCCATTATTACACAATCCATCAAATGAATGGGCCTCAAATCTTTGTTTTTCAGAAAAATTTGAGGGCATACACTTTATGATAAATAGCTCGGCGCATGAATTCCTCACTATTTAGTGGGGTGCACCCATAGAGGCATTCAGGATGCAGAGCAAATGGCCCCTTTTAGGGGCGTGTTAATCGGCGCCGACATCCTCTTCGGAAAAGCTTCAAATTATAAGTAGCTCGCTAAAAATCAATGAGCTACATACATGTATGTATTTATTTTTTATCATTAAAAATATCATATTTTAGTATCTCCATGGCATTTACGTCTCTATTTCTGTGGTCCTTTAATACACCACAAAACACATACATGTGTATGTATTAGTCAAAAGGGTATCCAGTCATTAAGCCCCATTGCCATGACGCGCCAAACCATATCTCCATGGCATTTACGTCTCTATTTCTGTGGTCCTTTAATACACCACAAAACACATACATGTGTACGTATTAGTCAAAAGGGTATCCAGTCATTAAGCCCCATCGCCATGACGCCCCAAACCATAACGCCCCAAACCATAACGTACAGTAGGTACAAACACCCAAACGCGAGTTAACACATTTGCCTATGTTCCAACCATGTAAAAAAAAAAATTAAAATCTGGAATCCACAGAAGCTAAACAGTCCAAAACCTTCCCACAATAGTCACAGATTATGTAACGTTAGTATAATACCTATGTACTCTTTAATTTAAGACCATCCACAAGATTACATTTGTCCAGAAATGTGCGTGGTTTTGAGGATGACTTTTTGGTTGCGACTCCGACAGATTGCCGATTTGACCTGACTTTTGACACTTGATCCGGTTTTGAGGTCTTGTTGAATTTTTTTATTTTCGCGAGATTCTTCAATATTTCGATAAAAGTTGAAAGTTCAATGTGAGAAGCATGATCACTTTGATATACCAAGCCATTTTGAATGGAGAAAAAAGTATTTGGCAGGTAAGAAATTGTCAACTTTCCGGCATTTTTAGTCAAAAAAGATTTTGAAATAAAAAGTGTTCAAATTTATATTAAATCAACAGACACATTTTGTCAACATGGATTTTGACATTTTCTGGACTGTTTTTGAGCAATATAAACACAAACTGTCAGTGAAAATTATTGCGAACTCTCGCGAAAAGGGTATTTCTGGGGTCATATCAGCATGGCCAATTGTTGCGCGATATGGCGGATATGTCATGTACAGTATGTACGCATATATTGTCTTGGAGGATTATTAAAGTTCAAATTCAGATATTGTTACTGTTGTACAGTATTAATCTGCCCAAATGATTGATGCATTACATGGTAATTATTTAACAGTGAAGTGTAACATTTTGAGGTTTTTTAAATTTAACTGGGCCTATTTATAACGTTAATTAACACTTACAGTACCTATTATTTTATATTTTTATTTTTGGTTAATTCCAGCGTGACAGACGGGACAGATTTACACTACCTTTATTTTCAAAGGCCTGCCAAAAACAGTCTGTAAGGTGTAACCTTCTATGTGCATAAAGTCAAAGTAAACACTCTAGGCCTATATTTCAAATTAAAAAACAATCCATGAAACTAGAGGATTCAGTGGCTGTATAGTGACAAAGTAAAATCAGCGTGACAGACGGGATGGAAATTACACTCAATTTTTTGAAAACGACTCATTGGAAAAAGCTACATGTATCTGTTCTCCTATGAAATTTTATGTTTTTTTCTTTTAAAGTTAATCACTTTTATACAAATAATCAGTAAACATTATGACTTAGTTATTCAAAACATGGAACTGGAAACAACAGGCTCATTACAGTTGTGACAGATGGGACGTGACAGACGGGACATTTTTGCACGCTCAATAAAACATCATTTAAACTAGTCCTACAATGATCAAATGTCATTTTTGGAATTTATTTTGAATCAACAACAACAACTAATACTACAAATTAATAATAAAGTTACTGTCAACAATAATTAATTAGAGAGTACCCCTTTAAGAGACAGTAAATTGGAGCACATTCATTCACACCTGAATTTAAGCTAATTTTGATTTGTGTGTTTCATTGGTCAACTAATTAATCAACATTTTATTTCAAAAGGTACTATTTTTTAATATCTTATTGTTTTGGCACTAATAAGTATGTGCAAAAAGATATCAATAAATATTATGCACTAGATTCAGCTTTACAATCTGAGTGAAAGTCAAACATTTACATTTAAATTTTGGCACTTTTGCATTAAAATCAATTCATTTTTCCTGTTTCTTCTTTGAACAATGTACAATGTAACTTGGGTAAACTGTTATGTAAGGTTATCTCTTTCTAACCTATAGATTCACCATACTTGTAACTTCAAACCATGTAATGCAGAAGTTTGAGTCCCTCTATTATCATGAATAGATCTCTCACAGTTGATTGGTTGTGCAGTGCAAATTCAGTATGTGAACATACATGTACATTGTACATGTACTTATGTAGTGTGCATGCACACTAGATGGGTATTTTTATAATTAATACTTAGTTTACATTTTTTTAGTGATAAATTGATCAGTTATATTATTTTAAAGAAGGACATGTACATATGTAGTATTAAAATATAAAACAGTCTATGTTTACCTTTTTTCAAACCTAAAGATAAACAAAATGTGACAGACGGGACAAAATAACAAAGTCTGGGTAAATTGTGACAGATGGGACAGATTTTGAGATGGAATATCAGATCAACTAAACATCGAAAGCTATTTGTATTTTACTTTCTAGGTGTCGTCACTTTGATAGAAGAACCAAAAATATCTTTTCATGTAAACAAATACACAACTTTTAATGTGTTTTTGTGACAGACGGTACATTGCAACGTGATTATTTAAAAATCTTACAACACGGTCATATTTCATCTTTTGGGTTAAAATTCTGTAGTGGTGGATAGGGAAGGTATCCGACTTCATAGTCAACCAATACATTGTAGTAATTATCTTAGAAGCATAAGAACTACATGTACATACATGTACCTGCGTATAATGTAACTGAGGGGAACTCAAATTTCCATCACAAAATAGGGGAAAATGCTACATGTACATGTACTTGTGTTTCCCCAGACATCAAGCCTTGATACAAATAAATCCAAGTGCAGTAGAAGAAAAGCATCAACTGTTTCTGAAAGCTTGGTTAGTCTACTTTTCAAGAAAAAATGGTTTACAAGTAGAAAATGTACTTTGAAAATTCATGGATGTGGAACTCTTATCCGGAATTAACCTTTTATATTCTATAACCACAAAAACATCAAAATTTTGAATTAGGCCTGGGCGAATAGTGAAATTTACTATTCGATTAATCGTGCGGCAACATTTCGCGAATAATCGACTATTCGCGAATAGTTTGCCAAATTTTTCCCGCGGTTTAAGTACGAAAACATGTGCTTTGATTGTAATTTCTGGCCTACATGTGTATTTGTAAGCTTCAGACAACAGACAAATTACATTGAGTTCTTGAATGCCTGTTGTTAATGTTGTTTGCTCTTTATTTCTTGCAAAATTGTACTCGAAATAATATAATTTGTAAGTGAAAATCCAATGGTCGTCAGGTTATGTTTGTTATTAATTTGGCAGCGTGGGAAACTTTCAGCTCAATTAGCATGTTACATGTATGTTAATCCCATATCGACAGAGGGTCACCCCTATTATTTAAAATTGATCGGCCATACAGACGAAACAAAAAATCACCAGTGTAAGCTGTGAGCGACAAATTACATAATTATTCTAAAAATAGGAGACTGTGAACAGAAGAAGCATTAGGACTAGTTGGCAGCATATCGGCCAAAAATCTTTGCGTGTTGGGCCGATACGCTAGCTTGTATGTGGGGAGAACCCTCTTTCCCATTTTCCCAGGCATTATATTGATTGAATTCACAAGGATGCTAGCAATTGTTTTTAACTTTACCTTATAATTTATAATTCTCATCATTAACCAGTAGATATTTCTTCTAAACATATTGGATTTTAAGGCAAAGTGATTATTCTTCTTCCTTTTTACAATATTACATTTGCTCTAAAGTGTTTAAACGTCAGCCAACCCATTAACTGAACAATGGCAAGACTATACATGTACATGTATGACGCGGTACACTGTATGCCTCTGATGTTATCACCTTTCAGCAGGTAACAGTCTCTGCAGTCACAGCCAGCCATCCAGCCAGCAATGTCGGCTTCCTTAAAGACATTACTCACGAGTACTATTCGCGAATACTACCAATCAGTGCATACCACTACCAAGCAGTGCATAGACAAAACAGTGCAATTGGCAGCATTACTCGAGAATAGTAGTCATGAATAGTTAGCAAACAGTTCACAATCGCAAGTCGGCTTCCTCAAAGGCATTACTCGCTAGTACTTTTTGCGAATACTAGTACAACATGTACAATGGGTCATTCCGTGTCAAATCAACCAGAGGTCCCCAGGTGACCCTCTCAGATTTACATGAAACTTTGTTAAACTGTTCCACTATGGCCAAAATGAACACACACACAAAAGTAGATTCATAAGTACTCCATATCGTTTCCGAGATACGGCCTCTTGAAATTTGCTTTAAAAAAAACCTTTTTTGTGCTCCGCCCCCCCCAGCCGAGTTGCGAAAATGCGCCATCGCGCTTTTTTTTCAACTTTAAGAGCCCATAATTTGATAACGGTAACAGCTATAGAGCTGAAAATTTGTATTCTAACTTACTTTTGGCCCTAGATTCATAATCTGGCCTTAAATAATAGATATCTCATCTACATTTCAAGTTACTTGCCCCCAAAGTAGGCACTTTATTCAACCGGGAGTGATTTGGATGATTTTTGGGGTCACCCTGTGACCTCATCAGGGGTCACATGAATCCCAAATCTCAGATAAATCATCTATAGGTGCATTTCTATTACCAAAATCAAATATGAGCTAAATAAAACATTTATAAAGGAGTAGCACTCATCCAAAGTTGGGTCCAGGTGAACAAAAATAAAAAAGACCCCTTCCGTCATGCGAGTGGTTCCCCCTGTGGACATTTTTTTTTTTTTTTAAATTTACAGCAGTTAAACATGTACATCAGATCTACCAAATTGCAGCTTTGGTACTCAACTCCTTCATGGTCAGGTTGCATTTTGAAAATTACACCATTTATCATGATTTTTTACTTGATTTGGCCTACTTGCATGCATGATAAAGACCTGAACTGCCACATCCATATTTAAATCCATCTCAAAATTACCAAATTATCACAAGAGCTACATGTATGTAAATTACATTGTAATATTAAGTTTGTCCTCTTTCTTGGAAGAAGTCAAGGTGATTTACAGTTGTTAATTTATAAACAATACTCTATTGTCCTGATTTTCCTGACGCTGTTACAGGAAATCAGTAGATGGGTAAAGTAGATGAATAAATATCGCTTCAAGAATTTCTTGACACAATTTGCAGTAAAGTTGATTCTCTAAGAGAGCACCACCTTATTACAAAATCGCAGTCTTCATATTTGCGCTCACTGAAGGAAACGCTACCAGAAGATACAGCCACAGTTTTGTTGGACTTCGCTGAGAATTACAGCTTTTTGGTGCAAGATGCTATCCAGGGGTATTATTGGGACAACAGATTTGCATGAAACATGAAACCACAACTGTCCATGCTTTCATATCCAGGCTTATTTCCAGGCTTATTTCCTTTATCAAAGAGCAGCTTCCTAGCAAAAGCAAGCTGATATACTTCAGTGATGGGGCAGCCAGCCAGTATAAAAATCACAAGAACTTGTCCAACCTTTGCTACCACTTATCAGACCATGGACTTGCAGCCGAATGGCATTTTTTTGCAACCAGCCATGGGAAGAGTCCATGCGATGGTTTGGGTGCCACCACAAAGAGGCTGGTAGCAAGAGCCAGTCTGCAGGCTACTGAGGATGAACAGATTTTGACCCCACAGCAGATGTTTGCATGGGCTGATAAAAACATCACTGGGCATCAAGTTCTTTTATGTCAGCAACGATGATGTGAAATGTAATGCAGATAAGTTCAAGCTACATGTACATGTACATGTAGTTGATCGATTCTCCTCATCAAAGACTATATCAGGTACTCGATCACACCATAGTTTTGTTCCTGTGACAGATAGAAAGGCACAACTTAAAATGCGGCGACTCTCTGATGACAAGGTTTTTAGTATTGTTTCCATTGGAGATCATGCAGAAATACATGTGTACATCAAGGTACTGATGCAACAGAGTACCAACCAGGTCAATACATCGCATGCATATATGACAATGAATGGTACATTGGCACCATGGTTGAGAGATCAGAGGAACAAAATGATGTCTATGTGAAGTTCATGAGAAGAGCAAAGAACTCAAATACACTCTCCTAGCCACATGACTCCCGCAATGAGTGTTGGATACCATTTCAAGATAATAATAATTAATAATAATAAATTAACAATTTTCTATTGCGCTGTTTCCATTTAAAAATGATCAAAAGCGCATAACCAAATAAAGATGTGATATGTACACCATCAGTGCTCCAGAACTGCAGGGACAAGGGGGCCGTCAGTATAAATTATCGAAAGCAGACTTCAACAACATTCAAGCCAAACTACCAGTATTTATCAAGTAAACCACTGCAACTAACTAGACAGTATTCTCAAAGCTAGTTGCTAGAATACATGCATGGTAATTCTGTTAAATGCCCATCTATTAAAGTCAATTTTATGTCCCCGAATATGTGCAAAACTGTGTAATTTTCAAAATGCAACCTGACCATGAAGGAGTTGAGTACCAAAGCTGAAATTTGGTATATAAGTAGATCTGATGTACATGTTTAACTGCTGTAAATTTCAAAAAAAAAAAAAAATGTCCACAGGGGGGACCACTCGCATGACGGAAGGGGTCTTTTTTATTTTTGTTCACCTGGACCCAACTTTGGATGAATGCTACTCCTTTATAAATGTTTTATTTAGCTCATATTTGATTTTGATAATAGAAATGCACCTATAGATGATTTATCTGAGATTTGGGATTCATGTGACCCCTGATGAGGTCACAGGGTGACCCCAAAAATCATCCAAATCATTCCCGGTTGAATAAAGTGCCTACTTTGGGGGCAAGTAACTTGAAATGTAGATGAGATATCTATTATTTAAGGCCAGATTATGAATCTAGGGCCAAAAGTAAGTTAGAATACAAATTTTCAGCTCTATAGCTGTTACCGTTATCAAATTATGGGCTCTTAAAGTTGAAAAATAGCGCGATGGTGCGTTTTCGCGACTCGGCCGGGGGTGGGCGGGGGTGGGCGGAGCACAAAAAGGTTTTTTTTAAAGCAAATTTCAAGAGGCCGTATCTCGGAAACGATATGGAGTATGAATCTACTTTTTTGTGTGTGTTCATTTTGGCTATAGTGGAACAAAGTTTCATGTAAATCTGAGAGGGTCACCTGGGAACTTTTCAGAAATTTGGTTGATTTGACATGGAATGACCCCAATGCGTAGCACTACCAGCAGTGCGCCTAGACAAAACAGAGCAATTGGCCTTGTTACTCGCGAATAGAAGTCACAAACAGCAAACAGCAAACAGTTCACGACTTTAATGCAATTTCCCTGTCAAATAACCTTGTTTCCTGAAAGAATTAATTTCTAATAGACCCAGAACTAATTAAAAAAGCTGAACCAAACCAATGTGAATCATGAAATATGATGATACTGTAAATAAACAATGATTTTAAGAATTAAGATTATTTTCAGAACCACGTATTTCTCTTTCAAAATCGGTTGCAGCGTCACTGATTGTTACTTATCATTGATAAGTTATCAATAATGTCCACTTCGGCGGGGTGGCAGTTATGTGGGCATTCTACATTATATATGTGATATATCCCGCGGTGGAAAACACCTGCTCAGAGGGCGCTGACGTTGCCAGTATACCAAGATACTTCTTAGCGATCCTTCCAAACGATGGATGGAAACCGATCGGTATTTGACCTCCACCAATGAAACCTATGAAATCCGACTAAGTAGGGATCCAACTGTCCCTTTTTATGTCTTTCTTTTGAAACAAATTGTCACCTTGTCAGTAAATGTTATACACATGAGAGCTCGGTATCGGTGGGTAAATAAATGTAGATATTGGTGATATGCTGAGGGATGGTTGGAGGCACAACAAAATAATTACACAACGTTTTATTAGCGCATCCATTAATATATCCCCTCTATTTAAAGCTCATGACACAAACTCCTGGTGCAGACATAAAGCATGCACTTGTCCCGCTAATCCAATAACTGCGAACAATAGGCAAACATTCCCTCCTGTGCTGCTGGTTTGATTTTTTTTTAAGCAGCCACTGCTAGGCCCTTTGCAGTCTTAACGATTCGATACAATGTATCACAAACAGGAGAAAAGTGTATGGAAAATGTCAGTAAAATACTACAAAGGCCTTATTGGAGCTTAATCTCTTAAATTTAAAGAAAATTGTCTGTAAAAGTGTAAACATTACATTGTTCAAGAGTCACAGATTTCTGTTTGCGCCACTCACATATTAAGTCCGAATTTTCAAAAGTCGTTTACAGGTAATTGGAACCGAAAAATGGAACCGGGTAATGACAGTTTCGGTCGGGTATCCGGATACCCGGCACAGCCCTAATAGCAAGTGAAGGTATATTATTTATTTATTAATTATTTAAAAAAACTTTTTATGAAGAGTAGTTAATTATGCAAATTCATGATGAATTTTGCAGGCAATCAAATTATAACATGTGCACAATGCAAGATGATCATATCAAATTTGTTGTCTCATGCAAGAACCACACCGCAAGCCTTTAATTTTTCAATTATTTAAATTGTCAAATTTATAAAATACACACTTACTGGCACATGGTCAGTAATGTACGTGTACATGTAGCAAACAAAATGCCATCAGTTTTTTAAACTACTGTTACGTTAATATACATGTAACACATTTTATTCACTTTTTCATTTTTTTAAACGTTTTTAAAAAAATTATGCAAATTATATTATCAAAGGAGGAAATATGAAATCAAATTAGCTAAGATAGGCGGCATCTTGTTGGATTATCATATGTACTTGAATTTGTTTAGCAAAAGTTGGTACCATCAGACATTTTCTCCTTTTGTTGACGAATAAGAGCTCAAATTTACCTAATTAACTAATTAATTATGCAAATTTAGTAATTTTTATTATTTTTTGCTTTTTTATTAAAGAATAGTCACACAGGTAGGAATTCACAAAGTCTGACACAAGTAGTGTTTCAGGAAAGGTTACACAAGAGATACATGTACAAGTATATCCATATATTTTGGTACAAAGGAGAAAGTAAAGAAAAACATGAAATGACCTTTGACCTTGTGTCTAATATTTAATTGGTTGTAACTCTTGATTGGAATGTCCAATTTGAAACATTAAAAAAAATGTTTCTAATGAATGAACACCCTTTCATATCACATTAATTATTGTATCTCCGGAGCCTTAATTTAAAATCACCTGAAGTGCCTAGTTTCAGGTAGTTTGTGATCATACATGTACATGTACGTGTGGACGACTTAAGCGCCGTTTTTCAGACACACAGAATTTTGATCATGAAAACATTGATGTTGGTATAACGTTAGTGACTATCACCCCAAAACTGGAAAAGTTTATGGGGGCATAGGAATTGTACGCAAGAAAAAAAATCATGTTTCATCTTATTCCAGATGTTTGTAAAATTGTTTTTAACTGTTAATGGTGAACAAATAATTTTTTTTTTTTTTTACATTTTATAAATAAAATGGTATAACTTTGAGAAGCTCTTAGTATTCTTGAATGGAAGGTGGTTAAAATTTTTGAAAAAAGTACTTTAATCCTCCTACTTTAGCTGCACTTTAGTGGCAAGTAGCTACATGTATAGAGGTCAAAATCAGATAACTGTCTGTTTGACCCAAATGTGCACACAGGGGCATTTGGACTGGTTTTTACTGTCATTTTGACCACCCTGAACAATACCAGACAATGCTTTTACCAGTCAAAAACGGTCGACTCATTTGAATGTGTAAAAATGCTGAACATAGCCCTCCTACACATGGAGGCCACTCCGATCCACAAAATTGTGTGGATCGAGCAGCAGAACAGGTTAGTAATTGTCAAGCCAATAAAAAGAGTTAAAGGGATTTTACAACGACAACATAATTGCATTAAAATAACCACAATCAGAAAGAAGTGTTCGTCTGTTATTTTATTCTGTGTAGCAGTAGCAGGAATTAGACGCGACCCCACAAAAGAAGCCCTTAGACCGCTTGACTTAATGTTACAATATTTTATTGGCCTGGCCGAAATCACTCAAATCTGTTTTGAAAGTCAACATGAGGTCATGTAGGCCCATGTGGCCCCAAAAGATTAATTTTCATGTTGTATTGTATGTGTAAACGTGAAAAATGGTACACTTGAATAAAATGACGGGGATAGCTAAAATGATAGAAAAACCAAGATCTGATGATAAGGACGCGAACTTTTCTTCAAAACAAATTGGGACAAGTGAGAAAAATGTTTCTTTTAACCAAGAAAACTGAAAATGCAAATTTATTAAACTCTTCTCCAATGACAACTCAGTAGAAACAAATCACCTTACTCTATTAACTCTAAATGAAACAATAAAATTCTTTCAATCCGGAAAATTCAATAGAAATCTAACTTGAATGAAACAGGTTCTAGAAAATAAATAGTTTTGGCTTCACTTAAAAAAACTATAAAAAAAAAGAAAAACAAGACTTTCCTTATAAAAAAATCCAAAAACCAACACAGTGCTAATAGTGAATTACTTAAAAGTACATTCAGACAATAAAACCTGTAAATACAAAAAAAATACAAAAGAAACATGATTAAGAATACATGCTAAAGAAAATATGCATAAAAATCATACATGTATCCTGTACAAAACTATGCCTGAGGACACTGATAAGAAAATCTTCACTCCAAGAACCTCTTAAATCTAAATAACAATGGAACTAGCCAAGTTAGCAGGGGATTAAGTAATAAAAACCAGCCATAAACTTGAAGAAGCTACACAACCCTATGGAAGTCATGGATGCAAATCTCTAAAATAAACATCTTGAGAACAAAGAGTTGCACTGGCAAGGCATGGTCAATGAACCAAACAGGTACAGTGTACCTACATGTACACATGCACTGAGGCAAAAGTTTGGTCACGGCACTGATAAAGTGTCTCCAAACTAAACCAAGAAAATAGCATATATATGAAAGCACAAATACTCAAGGATGTCTTGCAAAACTAGCCTTAAAATAACTTAACATACAATAAATTCTAAGAGAGTTCTAGCAAAACCACAAGTTTTCAAAAGCATAAATCTTTCAACAGTAACTCTTAGAAATTCTGAACAAAACTAACTTTGTAAATAACCTACCAAAGGTAAAGAAATAGTTTCCACACTTTGAGAGTTTGATACAAAGCTTGTGATACATGTATCCTCAATAAAATAACCAACATAAAATAAAATAAAAAAACAATCTTTAGCATTTCCAACCTCTGCTGAAATCCTTTAAACCACCATAGCAAATCAAAATGAACTTAAGGTTCCCTCATGACTTAGGTAATCTCAAGAAAAATGCACAATAAAGAAATACATATTTTATACAATGCAAAGAATAAGAAATTAAAAAAGAGACTCACCAGAATTATTGAGCAGCAAACTCTAAACAAAGGCAGCTGTGTCCATCACTTAAATAAAACATGTGCTTGCTGAGCCGCCAAACTGCTCACTACCCTTATGGCCTAAGGTCTGTGCCCAGTCAATACATAAACCGACTGAAGTCAGGAAACCATGGAAAAATAAATGGTCTGGTGCACTTAGCAATAAAAAGGTACTGCTCTTCCAGGGGGGCACTCATCCAAAAATGTGTGGTAACTGAAGAATTTAAAGGGCAGAAAATACCTTCCCCTACATTCACCACTGATTAAAATCGCTGTTGTCCTCAACAGCAGTAGATCTATATACAACTGTACACAAAAAAACTAATAAATTAATTAATTAAGTTAACTATACAGTATCTTATGCATGAAGTTCTACTGCCATTCCCCAAATCGAATCGGCGGCTTCACTATCCTCCTCAGTCTGTGGTAGAACTCTTGATGAGAGGCATCAGAATGTGCAGAGTCTTCCCCATCTCCAGCCAAACTCTCATCATCAGAACTGGAACTAGAACTTGAAGGAGAAACTGCCTTCCACGCATTTGAAGTCGCTGAGTCATCGTCTGACGGTAGCTGATCATTCCCGAAACCAAGTGGTGGTGGCAGAACATCATCCTCTGAAGTTAGATCATCTCTGTGCGCATCATGAAGACCAGGTGGTGGTGGCGGCGGAACATCGTCATCTGAAGATAGATGATCTGGGTTCGCATCACTTGTGTCTTCTTTAGAGCTCAATGTCACTTCGAAGGGACAGGTCACCAGCATGTTCCGGTGTAAACTCCTTGTCTTGGTGGACCCAACCTTCTTAACCACGTACACGGGAAGATCTTGTAGTTTCCTGATTACTCTGTATGGATTCTCCTCCCACTTATCTTTCAGTTTGGACTTCCCGCGGAGAGATTTGTTTGCTACCAGAACGATGTCACCTGATGTTAATACACTCTCATGAACTTTCTGGTCATACCCTGATTTCTGTTTAGCTCGAGACTTCTCTGCAGTTGCTTCAACTTCCCTGTACACGTGGCGCATGTGTTGCTTAAGTTTCCTGACGTAGACAGGATAGTCTTGATCTTGTACTTGATCATCCGGTTCCTCCTGAGTTGGAAGAAGAAGATCCACAGGCAGCTTTGGATTTCTTGCGAACATCAGATAGTAAGGCGTATATCCTGTAGACTCGTGTTGAGTGCAGTTGTATGCATGTGTTAGAGCCTCGGCATGCATCGCCTAGTTATTCTTCTCGTATGGCTCCAGTGTACCCATCATAGACAGCAAAGTACGATTAAACCTCTCGGTCATGCCGTTTCCCTGTGGATGGTATGGTGTCGTCTTCGTTTTCTTGATTCCAAGGAGCTGACAAAGCTCCTTCACCACCGCCGATTCAAAACACTTGCCTTGGTCAGAATGAATGCGTTCTGGTATGCCATAGTGTACGATATAGTTCTGCCATAGAACTTTAGCAACTGTCGTAGCCTTTTGGTCTTTGGTGGGGTAAGGTTGCGCATACCTTGTATAGTGATCCGTGATGACCAAAATGTTCTCGCAACCTCCCTTCGACTTTTCCAGGCTTAAGAAATCTATACAAACAAGCTCCAATGGACGTGTAGAACGGATGTTTTGAAGACCAGCATGTCTCTTCCCATCAGGCAGCTTTCGGAGAGTACATCTTTTGCATCTCCCAATGTATCTTCTTACCTCAGTCTGCATTCCCGGCCAGAAGTACCGCTCCTTAACCAGCTGAAGGGTTTTGTTCTATCCTAGGTGACCCATGGTATCATGTAAGTGACGAAGAACCTCCATCCGCTTTATTCTTGGCAGTACCATCAGATATTGATTCTGCAACTCACTCTCCTTCCTGAAAAAGAGCAAATCTCCTCTGACTTCTAAGTTGTCCCATGAACGGACCAGCCTACGAACAACTCTGGGCTCTTTCCGCAACTGACGATCACTTGGCTTGTGTGGCATAGACTTCAACTGCAGTACCCTACCAATCGCATCATCTTCCTGCTGAAGTCTGGGTAAGCTGACATTCGCCTGAGTACACTTTGTCATTGTATTCGAATGATGTTCAGTCCTTGCTCGTTCATCTCCACTTGGTTGTTCATCACCACTGGTTGAACTGCTAGCTGTCGTAACTAGATCCGATGCTGAAGAAGAATTTGCCTCGTCAAACTGAAGGTTAAGTATTGCAACATCACTTGTGTCAATATCTTTGGATTCTACGCCTTTCTTCTCTGTTTGGTCGAATATCTGTGCGACCTCTTCTCTTGTAATTCTTGATAATGCATCAGCATTGGTATTGACTTTACCGGGTCGGTACACTATGTCAAGATCATACATGGATAGATCACTCACCCACCGTTGACTGTGTGCGTCTAGCTTCGCCTTCTTCAACACATACGTTAAGGGGTTGTTGTCGGTCACCGCTGTAATCTTCTGGCCATAGAGGTAGTCTTTGAACTTCACCGTAGCTGCCCAATGGAGTGCTTTAAACTCCAGCTTGTGTGCAGGATACTTAGACTCGGAAGAAGTTAGAGTACGGCTTGCATATGCAATCGCTCTTTCTTTCCCATCTTGAACTTGTGCCAATACTGCCCCAAGACCGTGACCTGAAGCATCAGTCTGCACTATGAAGGGACACTCATAATCTGCATACGCCAAGATGGGGGCTGTAGTTAACTTCTGGTCCAAAGTGTCGAATGCTGACTGACACTCTGTACTCCACACAAATGGTGGTTCCTTGCTACCGCGTTTTCCTCCCGTCAATGCAAAAAGAGGGGCTGCAATCTTAGCGTACTGAAAGACAAATCTTCTGTAGTACCCTGTCATCCCCAGGAAGCTGCGAACATCCTTCTTACACTTCGGTATGGGCCAATCTTTCAGTGCAGCTGTCTTCGCTGGGTCTGTTGTGATCCCTTCTTCTGAAACCACATGGCCGAGATATTTGACACTGGACTTGAACAGCTGACATTTTGATGGCTTCAACTTCAAACCATGCTCTCGTAGTCGGTGGAATACCTTTCGCAGACGTTCCACGTGCTCCTCTATGGTACTACTGAATACGATGATATCATCTAGGTAGATGAGTAGGCTTTCAAAATTCATGTCGCCGAACACCGTTGCCATCAGTCGCTGAAACGTTGCTGGGGCATTCACGAGACCAAAAGGCATGCGGGTGAATTCATATAAATCCATTGGTGAGGTGAATGCCATTTTCTGCTGGTCTTTTGCAGCCATTTTGACTTGGTGGTAACCCGAGGTTAAGTCGAGACAAGAGAAATATTTCGCTTTCCCAAGTGCATCCAAAGCCTCATCAATTCGGGGAAGTGGGTACGCATCCCTTACCGTCCTGGAGTTAAGCTGCCTGTAGTCAACACAGAGTCGTATCTTTCCATCCTTCTTCCGTACAATCACGATGGGAGAGGCGTACGGGCTCTGACTAGGTTGAATGACTCCAGACTGTTTTAAATCATCTAGATGTTGACGAACCTCTTGAAACTGACCGGCGGGGATTCTTCGATAGGGCATCCTAAATGGAACTGATTCAACGAGAGGTATCTCATGTTCTACCGTCTGTGTGAACCCAAGGTCCTGGGGATCTTTGGAAAACACATCTTGGTTGTTAGAAGAAGATTCTGGACTTGCTCCTTCTCGGCTTACGTCAGATTTCCATCGTCAATGTCAACACCCAGACTACTTACGGACTCCTGGTCCAGGACTGATGTAGCATGGCACAAAGCCGGTGATTTGCACTGCTGGTCATTAGACCATCCAACTTCCCGAACTGCAACAAGCTTGGCCAAAATTGTATTCGGCTTAATGACGATTTCTTGTTGAGAAAAGTTGCGCACTCGAACAGGAACACGGCGATGTTGAGCTTTAACAAACGCTCTACCAATTGCAAGACGCCCTTCAGAAATAACCTTGAGCGGTTCTACTAAAGCTTGGAATTGTCGTCCTCTTGCTCGCTTGGGGACCTGTGTCTGGACATCTACCTCCATCCCTGGCTTTATTATACGTTGCTCATTACTGGAGTACTTTAGTAGGCCAATCTCTCCATCCCTTCTTGCCAAATCTGTCCCATCGCAGTTAACACACTGAAACGCAGAGTACCAAGGGGCAGATTTACGCCTAGCTCTGGTCATGAACCATCTTCCATGTTTGCTGTGCATGGTATCACGTACGGCTAGAATCACGTTGGTGCCAAGGAGAACTGGAGTGGACCTTCTAAACCTAGTCACATGGAACCACCAAAGCCGGAACCTTGTGTACGGTTTCACCAAGTACAGCAACATCAAGAAGAATATAACCCTGGTGGGAAACATTCTGGCCTCCAGCGCCACCTACGAGAATATTTGTCTCCTGTAGGACTTGAGACTTTAGAACAGGGTGCTGTGATACAAACTCGTCAGTAATTGTTGTCACCTGTGAGCCGGTGTCTATCAGTGCAGCACACCTCTTTCCTGAAACTGTTATCTCAGTACTGTTCACTGGACCCACTAGTTGTTGCTCGTCTGGTTGTTCTCTCCCACTCGATTGGACGGAATTGGTGGTTGATTGGATTGTTGCAATTATAGGGCTCTTGTCGACCCCACCAACTGATTGCCCAGCATCAGTCGGTCCGACTAGTTTAAATGCTGTGGCTTTTGTTGAGTGCATTGGCGGGCAAAATGTCCTACTTCACCACAACTGTAACACCTCCGGTCACGTCCTTCAGCAGCAAAATGGCGAGGTTGGTTCCTGTTGGGTTGCATGGGGTGGGGGCTCGGTCTATTTACATTATTGTGGAACTGCCTTGGGGGTCCTTGTCTCATGGCATTCTCAAGATGGTTTACACGCTGATCAAGAGAATGTTGCCCTTGCGCCACTTGATCGAGTACTGACATCTGTCGCATCATCATATTTGTTTGCTCTTCTAGTTGTTTGTTGGCGTCTGGTGCGGCCTGGAGGTTGGATTGTGCCCGTTTCTCCTCTGTTGGCTTTGTTGATTTCTGGTTGTTTGAAGGAGAGCTTACTGCTTCTGCTGTGTGCTGATGGATGGAGTAGTATTTCTGCCTAGACTGTTGTACCAAGTCGAATTCCTCACTGATGATGTGCAGCTCTTTTCTCAGTGTCTTAAACTTCATAGATTGGGGCTGCATGGGAGCCAGACGTCTTCTCACTGCATCGTCGTTGAGGCCTGCCATATACTGAGTTGTAAGTAGAATGTCTCAATCCTCACCGATCGAAATTGGCCGCCCTTGTCTCTGATTTATATCGTTGACATGCCTGAGAAGAGTTTCAAGAGCGATGGCATAATCAGTGGCTGTCTCACCTGTTCTTTGCCTCCTTGAAAAGAAAGCCGCAATTGGGGTGGCTGCGGCGCTACCCTCTCCAAACTCGTCGAGGAGTTCTGTAATGGCTTCTTCTGCAGTTGCGAAACCTCTGCTTTCCAAATTGAGCACTACGTCACGAGCATCTCCCTTCGTATGCCGCACTACCTCCTGGAACTGGACTCTGTCGGATTGTGGCCCTTTCACGTCCAGAAGATAGCGCATATCTCTGGCCCAGTCCTCTACTCGTACACCGTGTTTTGTGGAACTAGTTCCGCCGAAGGTTGGAACATCTTTCAGCTGGTGGGCTGTGTACATCCCGGCTCTGTGGGGCTCTGGGGTTGATTTTTCGAGCAGATCAAAATCCGCCATCAGTAGGGGGTAATGCTGGAAGTTTGGCCTGGGTTGAGGATCAGTTGTTGTCATTGGTTTCTGGTGACAGCTGGACATGAGTGGTGTGTTTCCATGCCCATGAAAGGTGAGGTTGGTCGGGCACGGGGTTTCAGCCATCCTGCACTGTAAAAGCTTTTCAAACTAAGAGCACTGTGTTGGTTTTCTTTTTTAAAAAAAGGAATCAAGTGAACCAGTAAAAAAAAAATAAGTCCCAAACGTTTCGAGAAAAAATTGGCTAAAATTCAAAAAAAATTATTTATCATACCCGGATCTTCCACCAAAAAATGTAAACGTGAAGAATGGTACACTTGAATAAAATGACGGGGATAGCTAAAATGATAGAAAAACCAAGATCTGATGATAAGGACGCGAACTTTTCTTCAAAACAAATTGGGACAAGTGAGAAAAATGTTTCTTTTAACCAAGAAAACTGAAAATGCAAATTTATTAAACTCTTCTCAGTGACAACTCAGTAGAAACAAATCACCTTACTCTATTAACTCTAAATGAAACAATAAAATTCTTTCAATCCGGAAAATTCAATAGAAATCTAATTTGAATGAAACAGGTTCTAGAAAATAAATAGTTTTGGCTTCACTTAAAAAAACTATAAAAAAAAAAAAAAAAAGACTTTCCTTATAAAAAAATCCAAAAACCAACACAGTGCTAATATTGAATTACTTAAAAGTACATTCAGACAATAAAACCTGTAAATACAAAAAAAATACAAAAGAAACATGATTAAGAATACATGCTAAAGAAAATATGCATAAAAATCATACATGTATCCTGTACAAAACTATGCCTGAGGACACTGATAAGAAAATCTTCACTCCAAGAACCTCTTAAATCTAAATAACAATGGAACTAGCCAAGTTAGCAGGGGATTAAGTAATAAAAACCAGCCATAAACTTGAAGAAGCTATACACAACCCTATGGAAGTCATTATGGGTGCAAATCTCTAAAATAAACATCTTGAGAACAAAGAGTTGCACTGGCAAGGCATGGTCAATGAACCAAACAGGTACAGTGTACCTACATGTACACATGCACTGAGGCAAAAGTTTGGTCACGGCACTGATAAAGTGTCTCCAAACTAAACCAAGAAAATAGCATATATATGAAAACACAAATACTCAAGGATGTCTTGCAAAACTAGCCTTAAAATAACTTAACATACAATAAATTCTAAGAGAGTTCTAGCAAAACCACAAGTTTTCAAAAGCATAAATCTTTCAACAGTAACTCTTAGAAATTCTGAACAAAACTAACTTTGTAATAAATAACCTACCAAAGGCAAAGAAATAGTTTCCACACTTTGAGAGTTTGATACAAAGCTTGTGATACATGTATCCTCAATAAAATAACCAACATAAAATAAAATAAAAAAACAATCTTTAGCATTTCCAACCTCTGCTGAAATCCTTTAAACCACCATAGCAAGTCAAAATGAACTTAAGGTTCCCTCATGACTTAGGTAATCTCAAGAAAAATGCACAATAAAGAAATACATATTTTATACAATGCAAAGAATAAGAAATTAAAAAAGAGACTCACCAGAATTATTGAGCAGCAAACTCTAAACAAAGGCAGCTGTGTCCATCACTTAAATAAAACATGTGCTTGCTGAGCTGCCAAACTGCTCACTACCCTTATGGCCTAATTAGGTCTGTGCCCAGTCAATACATAAACCGACTGAAGTCAGGAAACCATGGAAAAATAAATGGTCTGGTGCACTTAGCAATAAAAAGGTACTGCTCTTCCAGGGGGGCACTCATCCAAAAATGTGTGGTAACTGAAGAATTTAAAGGGCAGAAAATACCTTCCCCTACATATGCTTCAGTATATCCTGCATTAGAAAAATTGGATAAACATGTTATTTAATCAATGTTTGATACACTGTATGCTTTTTTTTTTTTTTAAACAGGTGAAGATGCTGGGGGAAAACAAAAGAAGGGAGGAACAGCAGTCAAGGTAGGTCACATTTTAAGTAAAATCCCATGCTAATTGGTTTAGTGTGCTTATCAATGACACGCCCCCTGGAATTAACTCCAAACAACACGGGAGATTTTTTATACCAATAACTTTAAGCACAGTATTTTTAGATGAAACATTAATCGTTCGCTTCCTTCGAGAGGCTTATTGAATAAAAATCAGTTACTTTAGAGAATATTCTGTAACATTAACTTCAATTGAAGTACAATATTTCTGGGATAAATTTGATCATTTGTTCTTTTATATGATTGTTATATTATTAAATATGCGTGCATGTATCAATGTTGTACCTTAATATAATGAGTTAATTTTCCAACAGGTGAGGCATATACTTTGTGAGAAGCATTCCAAATGCATGGAGGCAATGGAGAAACTACAAGCAGGTGTGAAATTTAATGTGGTGGCTGAGCAGTTCAGTGAGGACAAGGCAAGACAAGGGGTGAGTGAATTCAGAGATTTTCCTTCCTTGTGCATCACAAGGAGGCTTTCCGTGGGGGGGGGGGGGGGCGGACAGACCGACTCCTCTTTTTAAAATTGCAGGAGCTTCAGGAAATGATTACATATAAAAATTGTAATTATAATTGTGTAGCATTTTGCTAAGTGATGTACGGGTCATTCCACGTCAAATCACACACTTTCCGAGGTCAATCTCATATTTATTTTTTTTACTTTCTAGGTTTGTTTGGTTGTATGAGAAACCTCCAAAACTGAAATTTGAGAATTTTGGGTCATGTGGTTTGTGAGTTACAGGTCGTTGAACTTTTTACCTTTCGTTTGACCTCTACAACTTTGGAAATCTGTAACTCTGGTTAAGAATATCGTAAGAAAGTGATTTTTTATGTTAAATGAAAGCTCATCATCACAAATTATCCACTTTGCAATTTGGAAAAAATTATTTTAAAAATGAGCAAGTAGTCAAGCAAGGGGGTCATGCAGTGTGTACACTTCCATAATCACTTAAATAATTACTTTACATGTACATGGACTTCTATTGTACTGAGTGATTCTGGGATATTCTGTGATCAAGTACGCTACCATCATTTTCCAAATATTTTTTTCTCAATATAACTTGGTACCCTAAGGAATAATGTGGTAAACATAAAACACCTTAAAACACAGAATTCTACCATAGAAGTGATATATATGCAGACCATGCAAGGACATGTCACAAATGTATATTTGGTACATTGCAGTTCACTCATGGTTCACTGTAAGCCTTTTCTGTTCTGAAGCCAATTTTTGGGGAAGAGTGTAGGTCCTCCCTGTTGCTGATTTCTGAGTTCCAGCAGATTGGCACTTATTCACAACTTCTCATGGGAAAACAGCACATGTGATGGTGTTTCAGGTACATTACCCTAAAACATCTTGTCTCGAGAGCAAAGCCTTCAAAGCCAGCCTTGATCACACCTAGACAACTGTACGAGTTCGCATGCAAAGAAATTAAAGGAATGCATGTTTGCTTCACAACAACGGAAATCTCTTGAAATATCGCTTTGAAAATGCACACACACTATCCCAGGAACTAAAAAAATACATGGCTACAAACCAGTGTCAAAAGAATGTGAGGTCCGTGAATTCTCTAGTAGCCACTAGCCATACCATCCGACAAGAATATGTTACACTACTGTAAAAATTTCCTATGCAAAAAGACATTAGTGGCTATAACACAGCAGAGTATGATATAACACAGCAGATTGGCACTTATTCACAACTTCTCATGGGAAAACAGCACATGTGATGGTGTTTCAGGTACATTACCCTAAAACATCTTGTCTCGAGAGCAAAGCCTTCATCAAAGCCAGCCTTGATCACACCTAGACATGTACAACTGTACGAGTTCACATGCAAAGAAATTAAAGGAATGCATGTTTGCTTCACAACAACGGAAATCTCTTGAAATATCGCTTTGAAAATGCACACACACTATCCCAGGAACTAAAAAAATACATGGCTACAAACCAGTGTCAAAAGAATGTGAGGTCCGTGAATTCTCTAGTAGCCACTAGCCATACCATCCGACAAGAATATGTTACACTACTGTAAAAATTTCCTATGCAAAAAGACATTACACAGCAGAGTATGATGGCTTTTGGTGGTTAGGTTGTGTTCTTGGAACCAAGCTAGAAAGCTGACTTGTTAAGGTAAACTTCTTGCTCCATCAGTCTATTATCCAGTTAATCAAGACGTCTTTGAAATTGATGTTTTCGATGTGTTGACATCAGCCACCCGATTGACGGCAGTAGGGAAGACCTACATGTACATGTGCATCCTTCTAAAAAAGATTCACTTGCAGCTAATTATGCATTGGAGTGAGTATAGAAAAGGTTTACAGTGAACTACATGTAATGTATACATGTACATGTCCTTGCATGGTCAATATTTCCACATTTATGGTAGAATTCTGTGTTTTAAGGTGTTTTGTGTTTACCATATTATTCCTCAGGGTACGTGTACATGTACTGAGTTATATTGAGAAAATCTATTTGGAAAATGTACAATAGAAGTAAAATAATTATTTAAGTAATTATGGAAGTGTACAAACTGCATGAAAAGGTTTACAGTGAACTACATGTAATGTATACATGTACATGTCCTTGCATGGTCAATATTTCCACATTTATGGTAGAATTCTGTGTTTTAAGGTGTTTTGTGTTTACCATATTATTCCTCAGGGTACGTGTACATGTACTGAGTTATATTGAGAAAATCTATTTGGAAAATGTACAATAGAAGTAAAATAATTATTTAAGTAATTATGGAAGTGTACAAACTGCATGACCCCCCCCCCCCCCCCGACCAAGGTCTGTTCTCCCCACTCCCCCAAGTAAATCATCGGTCCCCTACTCACACTGCTGAACCAACCCCACTGCTGAGTCTACATGTACAATGTATACATGAAATGATGCATACAATGTACATGTACATGATGTACAGTATACATGTACATGTATGCATACATAATGTACACTGTATCAGCATTGGAGTGCCCTGCCCATCTTTAAAAGTACACCCTATCTTAATTACTTGAGAGCCCATTTTTATATTTGGTATACACAATGAGTATACTTTGGGCCTTTGTTTGACAGAATTTCATGAATTTTAATTTTGAGGCTCGCGCAGGGTCAAAGGTCAAAGTACACTTTGCTTGACCACTTGCTTATTTTTAAAAAAAATTGCCCAAATTGCTAAGTTGATAATTTGTGATGATAAGAGCTTTCATTTAACATAAAAATCACATTCTTGCGATATTCTTAACCAGAGTTACAGATTTCCAAAGTTGTAGAGGTCAAACGAAAGGTAAAAAGTTCAATGACCTGTAAGTAACTCACAAACCACATGACCAAAAACGCTCAAATTTCAGTTTTGGAGGTTTCTCATACAACCAAACAAACCTAGAAAGTAAAAAAAAAATCTTTGAGATTGACCTTGTAAAGTGTGTGATTTGACGTGGAATGACCCGTACGTGAAATCATTCACGCATTGCAGGCCCATTCCATGGAAAGTGGTCCTGGACACCAAAAATTCAAAGGACTATAAACAGCCTGCACTTAAGTTTTTATTACAGCAAAGATACAAAGAGACATTTACAAATTTCTTCCAAGAAAACTGCTAAAATTTTATTTCAAATTTATGCATACATATATACTTGGGTGTTCTGGATGTAAATATAACACATAAAAGTAAAAAAAGTAATTTTTGTTCAAGTACAAGTAGATAAATCATTCATCAGTGTTTAACTTGTAAAATAATCTTTTTCCTGAAATACTGCCAATTAATTTCCAGTAAAAAAGCAAATTTTCTTTCTCAAATGGGTCAGTGAATGCTATTCATTGGTATTGTAAGACACGTACATGTAACAAAAAATAGAAATTATAGTTGTTTTATTTAATAATCGTAACAACTTTTCAAAACAATCTGGAATACAAAGGTAGAACCTTGATACAAACATACTGCCATAAAATAAAATTCATGAATACAAACCAGTTCAGTAGAATCCACCCAACAAAACACGTATAGTACATGTACCACACATAATGTTACGTGTGATACAGACAATGTTACTTATGTTACATACAGGTAAACTTTGTTTTAATTTAAAACCTTCTAAAAGTAGGGTTCTTAATCTTATTCTAAGTAATCAGACAATGCCAAATCGGTTAATGAACAATATTTAGTTATTTACTTCTGATTATGGACATATCTAATTGTTTAATACTTATCAAAAGTTTGTGCAAGGTTGGGGATATTTCTCATTACATCAGGTAACATTTTATAACATAATTAATTCTTTATCACAACAATGATCAATTCTAGTAACTCCTTCCAAGTTTAACTTTTTAGACATACATGTTACATGCCAGAACTTTAGGTTGTAAACACAAAAACAATCTCATGTAACATTAACAAATTTGCAATTAAGCCACACTAAAAACATTGATTCTGGTATGTTTCAGGTTATTTTGGGGTACATTGTACCTCTAATCTCAGATTAGAAGATTGTCTCAAATCTAAACTGACCATGGGATCCTGTAGGAACAGGTGGAGTTATTTTACGGATGAGATCTTTTAGCTGGTAAAAGATCTTGTCTTCTTAATCTGGCCATTTCCAGTTATGAAACTGTTTCATGCATAACACGTACATGTACCTCCTACATAGAAATGTGCATAGCAAACCAACCTCACACAAGGTTGTAGTCAACCCTGCACAGTGGGATGAACTGCTCAAATGCAAATCATGGATCTGAAACTCCTTGATTGGACAACAGTTTTACCAACTCAGGTTTTAATTGGTCAATACCTGGTGCCCAAAATAAGCTGTGGGAAATACAATGTTAAAGTTTGTACACCATGTATATGCACAGAAATCAATAGTCAAACTTGTACACCATAATAGTAAATAAACCAACAAATGACTACACAAACTAATAAGCAATAATAAGTACAGCCCAAGAAATGTAAGAAACCGCCTTCGTTCAGTCAGAAGTACCAATTCAGCAAGAGCATTTCGGACAGTGTAACATACATGTACGTAACAGAGAAACGTAACACAATCGTTTTGATTTCTAAGTCCACACTGATGACACAACATTTCTGATAATGATTTTTGTAAATGAACCCAATCCTTTTACATGAAGCACAATAGTTTTAATCAAAAGCCCTTAGCAATTCACAGGGTTTTCAACATGAATCGTGTTTTTCTGTTTTACTCATTTGTCTGAGAAACGCACGTAACGCTCACAAGAGGTTTATTAAAATGTCAAAATGTGTCAACAATTTTTCCAATTATAAGATTTAAGTAGGTTCCTGTAAGTAGATTTTAGTGACATGTTTGTGAAAAGATAAGTCCAGCATTTTTGTTAGCAGGCACCACAACACAGAAAATCCTGAGCGACCTGTAACTCACGTAACGTGGAATGGGCCTGCAACATTATCATTGTTGATACGAAGCAAATTACATGTATGTTCCATCAATGCAATGATATTGGCCAGGTTACCCATAAGCATGCAGGTGTGTTAATCAAAACGACTGAATGCAGAGCCATATTGATAACAGTAATGCATTGCATTTGTACCGGCCTGTTTTAATTAATATGCATGGTGTTGGATCAAATAACTGCAAGAATTGCTTATATGAAACCTTGCACAATGCCAATTGCTGAATAATAGTTGAGAAGATGTGGACCAATGAAAATGCTGGCGGACGAGTAAATTCAAGCTTACTGGTCCGGTTGGCTTATTGGCTATTTAAAAAGACCTGATTTTGTGTTTTTAAGCAGCCAATTCAATTCTGCTTACCATCAAGGTAATTATAAACATTTATCATGCTACAGGTACACAATGTACATGTACGTGTACACATGATAAAAAGGGTCCAGCATAATTTCCTTCCAGCTTCAGTTCGATCACATGGATTTATATCCATGGAACATGGTTGCACAGTAATAAAGTTCTATTGTGTGATAAAGTTACATTCTAATTCAGGCATAATATTTCTAGCACCTTTGATTGAAAGTAATACTTGAATGAGAATTAAAGGTTGTGTTTGCCATTCTTTTCCCAGGGGGATCTTGGTTGGATGACAAGGGGGTCAATGGTTGGACCATTCCAGGATGCGGCCTTTACGTTAGCCACAAGTTCACCGGATAAACCAAATTATACAAATCCCCCAGTCAAGACGAAATTTGGGTATCACATCATCATGGTTGAAGGAAAGAAATGATACTTCAGAACATTGACTAGATTGTAAATGAACTTTACAATGCATTCATCTACATGTAACAGTTTGTTCTTATAAACTGAATGTGATCATGATGTACGTACTGTACATGTATCAGGCAATGCTCAGTTATGCTTCCAGGAAATCATCATCACCATCTGGGCATCATCATCACCTTCATCATCAAGCTGTGTCTACACTGTACTTTCTCATTAAGCCCTTCTCATCATTATTGCCTGGACACTCAATGGCCCTTGAAAATTACCCTGAACTCTTCCATCTTGAGTATACCTTCTGGAATAGCCATGAGAAGGTGCAGCCTGATGAAGATCTTCAATACTGCTCCATGCTTCTTCCCAGTGAGATCAAGGTGTGTCTAGCAGTTCAGCACATACATGTAGTGGGTGACAAGCCCTCGACAGCTTATGCCTTGTGGGACTACATGTACATCATGTACTTCCAGCTTCAGTTCGATCACATGGATTTATATCCATGGAACATGGTTGCACAGTAATAAAGTTCTATTGTGTGATAAAGTTACATTCTAATTCAGGCATAATATTTGTAGCACCTTTGATTGAAAGTAATACTTGAATGAGAATTAAAGGTTGTGTTTGCCATTCTTTTCCCAGGGGGATCTTGGTTGGATGACAAGGGGGTCAATGGTTGGACCATTCCAGGATGCGGCCTTTACGTTAGCCACAAGTTCACCGGATAAACCAAATTATACAAATCCCCCAGTCAAGACGAAATTTGGGTATCACATCATCATGGTTGAAGGAAAGAAATGATACTTCAGAACATTGACTAGATTGTAAATGAACTTTACAATGCATTCATCTACATGTAACAGTTTGTTCTTATAAACTGAATGTGATCATGATGTACGTACTGTACATGTATCAGGCAATGCTCAGTTATGCTTCCAGGAAATCATCATCACCATCTGGGCATCATCATCACCTTCATCATCAAGCTGTGTCTACACTGTACTTTCTCATTAAGCCCTTCTCATCATTATTGCCTGGACACTCAATGGCCCTTGAAAATTACCCTGAACTCTTCCATCTTGAGTATACCTTCTGGAATAGCCATGAGAAGGTGCAGCCTGATGAAGATCTTCAATACTGCTCCATGCTTCTTCCCAGTGAGATCAAGGTGTGTCTAGCAGTTCAGCACATACATGTAGTGGGTGACAAGCCCTCGACAGCTTATGCCTTGTGGGACTACATGTACATCATGGATCACCAGCATATTTGAGATGTGGCCATTTTGGTGATTACCTCATAGCATAAAAGTGCATTACTTGACTGGATATACATGTAGTTACTAGCTACATTCACAGTAAGAGCAACAACTTGCCTCAAGTTGTTGATACATTCCCTATAAGGAGGGCAGGAAGAAGTCACTAAAAAAGTGGATAATAAATGCATCTACCATCAGTGCTGTGTTAGAAAATTTGCCTCTGATATATATGTTAATCAGGGACAGGGCGTGAGGTGGGGTGGGAGGAGCTGTGTAAAAATGAACAGTGGTGATGTATACATGTGTATATATGTATGTCAACATTGTTACTGTGTGAGGGAAGCAACACACTCATTCCTGAAATTTCATTCTTGTAGGGGCAAAGTCTCTTTTGCTGAGTAAAGGGCATTTCCATATCATAATGTCTATTGGAACATGGCAATGGAGACCATGACCTCCATGGTTTCTGTTAAATTAGAGGCCTGCACACTGGCTTGCGTATGCTATTCTTAAAATGATAGAACACAATGAACAACTCTAGCTGATCATAACTCTCAACATTTGTCAACAAGCCATCATATATCAAGGGAACATGATTAGGAATGAGTTAAAAAAAATTAAAATATATACAAAAGTGTTAAATAAGACATGTTTAACTCATTTACTCTTTATTTGTTGGGGACACTAACTTACCTTTTATTAACTGAAACTAAATAAAAGTTATTTTATAATGTAGCTAAGGCCTTAAACTATTTACGTTAAAGGGAAGGTACATGTACATGTATGTATTTGGTAAGGTACAGTATGTTCATTTTCAACCGTCTAATGTTCAATAAATAATTATATAAAACATTAACAGTGAAAGTTTAATTTAAATATAGGTGCTCACGTTTTTAAGAAAACAAAAACTGCTTGGGCGGTTTTTCTGAGTAGTGATGTTTTTTTTTTAACCGAAACCAAACTGTTTTTTTCATCGCCAGTTATAGAATCTCGAAGAAAAAGCATTTTATTAATGTATAAAATCATCGCTTTTTGAGCCCTATCCACGGTCAGATGTTTCCACCGAGGTATCCACAATGACACAGCAGTGAGAGTGTAATGTACATTGTACGTACATGTACGATGTATTAGATGCATGTGTTGGGTCACGTGATATGCTATCCAGAAATGACCCCTTTACTTAACACTTTCTCAATCAAATTGACGAGTATGAGGCAAAGATAAATGTACAACTTCTGATGGATGGATAGCCCGCATAAATGTGGTGATGTTGTAGGGTGGGAAGTCAGTGTTTTTAAGGGATTTTATGTGCAAACATAAGTAAAGTTGTATTATAAATAAATAACATTTTCCTAACTGTAATGGTACGCACGTGTGTATACTCTGTATGTCGCAAGGCCCCCCTGCAATATGGCAAGATGGTCTGCATCACTGACGGTTATTGGAGAAGCTCTTCATTGACCAATTTTTAGCAAATTTTTTTTTCATTATTTCATTATTGTCTGTGACCCTCTTGCCACTAGCATCCAGCTGTGGGTCTCCAACGACAAGTTTGACTCTGCGCACCAGTTCGTCTTTACCTGGGAAGACTTCTTCGATGCGAGCTAGATGCCACTGGTTTAGTGGCATATTATCATCCTTGATAATCACAATGTCGCCGACACAAAACTCAGGACGAACCCACTTTTGGCGCATCTGTAGAGTCTGTATATATTCCTTCCTCCAGCGAGTCCAGATCTCGTTTGCTAGATGCTGTACTCTTCACCACTGCTTTCTGGAGTACAAATCAGTCCGCTGAAAGATGCCTGGGGGAGGCAGTATCACTTTGGACTTCATAGTTAGCAAAATGGTTAGGTGTGAGTGACTCTGGAGATGATGGGTCGTTCAGATTGTCTACTGTAAGGGGTCAGCTATTAACCATGGCATCAGCTTCACACATGAGTGTCCTGAGGGATTCATCATTGAGTTGGGAACCAGACTGATCCATCAAAGATGCGAGCACCCTTCGCATGGAACAAATCTGTCGTTCCCAGACTCCACCTGCGTAGCTCGCTGAAGGAGGATTCATCTTGAATTCTACCTGGTCGCAACCCTCCTTCAGGAGAAACCGGTTGACTTGGTTGAAATCGATTTCCTTCTGAGTTCCAATTAAGTTAGTGCCCCTGTCGGACCTCAGTTGGCGAATTGGAATGCGGATGGCGAGGAATCATCGTAGGGCATTGATGAAGGAGTCAGTGCTAAGTGAAGCTGTAGTTTCGATGTGTATAGCATGAGATGCCATGCACGTGAATAGAGCACCATATCTCTTGACCTCGCTTCGGCCTTCCTTGATGTACCAGGGGCCGAAAAAATCAACGCCACAGTAAGTGAAGGGTGGTGCCGGTTGAAGTCTATCTTCAGGCAGGTCTGCCATCTTCTGCTCTTGGACTTTGCAATTGACGCATCTAGATATCATGTAGGAGACTGCTGAGCTGCATCCAATTATCCAGAATCCAGAAGCTCTGATATGGTTTGTTGTCATACCACGACCTTGATGTGCTACTTGGTGGTGACTGGACCGTATCACCATCTCGGTCACATGGTGCTTTCTTGGCAATATCACCGGGTGCTTGATGTGAGAGAGCTGAGCTCTGCGTATACACCCACCAACACGTAGAAGTCCATCGTCATCAATAAAGGGGTCCAGTCTATACAAGGAACTGGTCTTCCTTATGACTGCATTTCGCTGTCTGGCTACTTCTCTTCCAATATTACCCTCATAAACACCCAGAGATTGTAGAGCTCTAATTTCCTCATTAAAGGCATTTCTCTGGACCAGTCGGACGATCTCGATTTCAGCTTGTCGAAGGTCTTTCACCATGACGGGCTCATAAACTGGAATAGCATTCCTTAGTAGAATATCCATAGGTGTCGCCTCACAGGGTTTCTTTATGGAGTAGTCCCTGAGGCGTGACTTAAACCTGAGACAAGCAGCTACTGCCCTCTTGGCGCGATGCCACTCAGAAAAGCGCTCCAGGCGATCAAGTTCGAAGCCATTTCCCGAGACGTGTACAGCCAAAGCTTGCATTTTCCTCACCTCTGGGTCATCTTGAGCGACTGTTGGCTTGGAACATCTTTCCATAGGAATTCAGGCCCCTTCAGCCATCTAGATTTGTTTATGAGTTCCTCTGCAGTAGTGCCTCTTGACCCATCATCTGCTGGGTTCACATCAGTAGCAACGTGTCTCCACTGTGATGGCTCAGTAAGGTCCCTTATCTGTTGTACTCTATTTGCTACGAATACATGGAATCTGCGTGCATCGTTGGCAATGTAGCCGAGGACTACCTTACTGTCAGTCCAAAATACCTCAGTGGGATTGTTATATTCTAGTTCTTTCTTCAGCAGGGCGCTGACTCTGATGACACAACTGCGGCGTTAAGTTCCAGGCGAGGAACTGTGACTGGCTTAAGTGGACAAACTCTGACTTTGCCCATTATCAGGGAACAGTGGACTCTGTCAGGCGCAGGTATGAACATTGTGCATAGCCCACGGTGCTAGCGTCTGAAAAGTGGTGGATTTCAACTGACTTCACCCTTCCAAATCCATCAGGTTTGAAGCATCGACGAACATTGAGGTTCTCAAGAAGATGCAAATTTGCCCTCCAGCGCTCCCATTGCACCTTTGTTGCGTGTGGGAGAGGGTCATCCCAGCAAGCTTCTTCTTTACACAAACTCTGGAGAATCTGCTTGCCTACCAGTAAAGTGGGAGCAATGAAACTGAGAGGGTCGTAGACTGAACAAATAGTTTACAGCACTCCTCGTCTGGTCAGTGGTTGGTCTTTCATGACGATACGAAATTGGAATGTGTCTGATTCAGTGCACCACTGCACACCTAGCGCTCTCTCGATGGGAAGAGTGTCGTGGCTCAAGTCAAGATTTGTGATCCCTTTGGCACGATCTTCTACAGCGACTGTGTCCAACACCGCTCTGGAATTGGAAACAAACTTGTGCAGATGTAAGCCACCTCGAGCGCAAAGTCCCTTTGTCTCCGCGATCAAGTTGATTGCCTCTTCAACTGTAGGAATGGATACTAGTCCATCGTCTACATAGAAGTTACGCTTCACGAAATCTGTGGCTGCCGAACCAAATTCTGCTTCATAGTCGTTGGCTATTTTCTTCAAGCCGAAGTTTGCGCAGCTGGGGGAGGACACAGCACCAAACAGATGGACATTCATGCGGTATAATGTAGGTTCTGTGTCGTAATCTCCATTTGTCCACCACAGGAATCTATGGTAGTCGCAATGTTTCTTCTCTACCTTAAACTGGAAGAACATCTGTTCAACATCACATATGATGGCAATGTGTTCCCGTCTAAATCTACACAGGACTCCAAATAGAGTATTGGTGAGATCTGGGCCTTGCAACAGGTGGTCATTCAAAGAATCACCATGGAACCTTGCACTGCACTCAAACACGACGCGTATCTTTTCCGGTTTCTTAGCATGATATATGCCGTGATGGGGTATATACCAAGTATGACGGTTGTTGGACTTCAGCTCAGAAACTGGGACTTCCTCTGCGTGACCATTTTCTATAATGCCACGCATAAAGGTGCAGTAGTCTTGATGAAATCGTTGGTTTCTCTTGAATCGATTCTTTAAGTGCTTCAGGCGATGTAGAGCAAGCATCTCATTTTGAAGATCTGGTGGGTCTTGCTTCTTGAATGGAAGTTTGCATGACAAGGTGTCTATCTGGCCGTTGACGTATTCCATCTTCCATCCTTTTTAGGAACTCAACGTCTTCTCGTGAAAGAGACCTGTCATGTGTGGCTCGCTCGGAGAAGTCAAGTTCCATCATTTGGTTAACTTCAAAGGGATTGATAATCTCCTTGACACGGGTTCTGAAAGAGATCTGGACTCGTTCTTGAGAAACTATAGGTGTCTCCTTCCTCTCATGGGGTGTCGGTGCAGATGGTACCTCACAAGTCAGGACTCTATGGCTCACACCGATTGCATCAGAAGCACCTGGATCACCGGCTGTAATGTCGACCACTCCCACTATACCCCAGCCAAGGTCGGTCTTCTGGGCAAATGGTTCGTTGTCGGTGGGAGGTATGACATCACGTGGTGTCAAGGCTCGAGAGCAGTTGTATCCTATCAGAAGACCTCAGCAGTGGCATCAGCAGATCTGCTATTCTCTCTAAATGTGGCCACTTTCTCGCCATGTCTGGAGTAGGGATGTGAGATTGACTATCGTATCCTCGAGCTGACTATCGTATCCTCGGACCATTAATCCATCTACCTTGCAGCTCGTCACTTTCTGGTCCTTTGCAAACATGGTTGATAGTAGTAGCTGAACCTCCGTTCCCTTCACCCCCAGGGCAAGGTAAGTGCTTTCGAGAATGAAAGTTGTATCTGATTGTGTATCCAACAAGGCGTACACCAGTCTCTCAACTTCAGGGGTGTCACGATGGGAGACCCATACCGGGACCGTCATAGATCTTTTACCGCCATCATCCATGCCACTGAGGAGACTGACTCGCGTGTTAGAGCTGACAGACTTGTGCTCTGGCTGAGGATCTACAGCAGTCAAATTCACAGTAGACTTAGGTGAGCTTTTGATATCTCCATGCAAGGATGTAGGGTGGTTCCTCGAGCAGACCTTGCAGGTCAGTCTCTTCCTGCAACGTTTGGATATGTGCCCCTGGTTCAGGCAACCAAAGCACAACCCTTTCTTTCTTACTAATTCCTTCCAATCTTCCATTGGCATTGATTGGAAAGTTCTGCAGACGTCTAGGTGGTGACATTTACCACAGAGAATGCATTCCTTCGGAATTGGTGTTGATTTTTCTGGAGTGTGGTCATCCTTGTACGCAGCTTCCGTCATTCCCGAGGCAAATGAGCTTGCCCCATGGGGCCTTGTCTTAAATGTACTTCCATGCTTGTTGGTAGCGTCTTTCGTGTCAAAACCCCTGATTCCCTGCATGGAAGTTAGAGGGTCGCATGCTATATCAGCTTCTTCTTCTTCGATGAATCGGGAAAACTGTTGAAATGAGGGGTATTTTCCTTCCTTCCGTTGGTGCTCCGACACCTTCCTTGCCCATCTGTTTATCAGCCAGTCTGGGAGTTTTGTCAGAATTTTTCTATGTTCTCACTCATCGTTTAACACATCCAGGTGGCCGATGTTCTCCATGGCTGAACGACACTGCCTCATGAAGTCAGCTAGGTTGCGCAGGGCTCTTCCGTCACGAGGCGGAAGCCTTGGCCATGACTCCAACTTGTCCCGAAAGGCGTTCCCAATCACAAAGGGATCTCCATATCTTTTCTCCAATAGCCTCTTCGCCTGCACAAAGGCATCATCTGTTGTCATGAAGAAGTATCCTTCTACAGCCCGTTTCGCTGACCCACCAATATATTTCTTCAAGTAGTGGAGCTGTTGTGCAGGAGGAATTCCTCGTTGTTCGATGAGTGTTTCAAAGGCACCATTCCAGTGAGGATATTTGAGAGGGTCACCAGCGAAGACTCCAGGTTCCGGTGGAGGAAGACGATTGATGTTGAATTGTTTCGCAAGGCACTCTGCGAAACTCGACATCTGCTGTAGTGGACCGATCGTTGCTGTGTCTGCCTTGGGAGTTGTTAGAGCCTCATTGAAATTATCTGGATCCTTACTAGATGGTGAGCTCGATGTGGGTGGAGTTGTGGAAATCACACCTTGGTTGACCATAGTCCCCTGGGGTTCTATAGTGATTGTTTGTTGTATGTTTAGCGAAGTGTTCTCTGGACTGAAGTCACTGGCAAAGGGGTTAAGCCTGGCAGTGGGGTTCGAGATGGCTGGCTCCTTTGCGATTATAGATGCATCACCAGGTTTGGGAATACTTGTTGCCAGTGTGGAAGTGTGCAAGATCGCAGGTGACGAGGTAACACAAACTCGGGGATCAGCCTTGTCATATGGTGCATCTGTGGGCAGGTTTCCAGACATTTGGGATTTCAAATACTCTTCAATGAAGGCGTGTTTCTCTTCCTGGGATACCATTCCCTGGCTACCCTCTGCATCAAAGTAGTTGTCGTGTTGTGCCTGGTCCATTGCTTCCAGTGTTGCCTCTGCCACATTAAGCTCCTTCATCGCATGTACCTTTTCCAGCTCTGCCCTTTTTAGCTCTAGCTCAGCCCGTTTATTTGCTTCGAGGTCAGCAAACTTCAATTTAGCTCTAACGGCTGCCGCCTCTGTTGCGACTGAAGCCCTGTTATACTGGACCCTTTCGAACTAGAAGATTTCCGGGAGCGATGGCTTCTAGAGGACACCATAGAACCCGCCTCGCTCCGGTCCATTTCCAACTGGATAATTCGTTCGCAAGTTTTCTTGATGAGCTGATGGTTCTCTTCTTCAACAGCTTTCGTATTTGTCATAAGAGACACGGTCGTGACTACCTGTAGGCAACAGATTTTCAAGTTCGCAGTGTGCTTCTGATAGCTGGTTCATTGCACCCTCCAATTCCCTTCGTCCTCTCTGAATCCGAGCGCAAACCTTCTAGGTAACTGGCACACTTGCACCATGCTGAAAAGGACGTCCGAAGTTTACGCTGGTATTGCTGAATCTCTGTTTCAGCCATCATGTACATTAAATTGTATGTTTGAAAGTATGCAGGTATAAGGTTGTAATAAATGAATTATGATTACATGTATTTGAAACCACAACAGTTGATAATGAATAGTTACATATAAATGCAGTTGTCATTACATCGAAAATCACAAACAAAATTCATTATCGCAGGAGTTTTCACTGTAACGGGCAACACTCGCAATGTCGATAATTCAGTATTGCCACTAGAGGTCGCAGAAAAGAATCTTAGTCAAAAAACAAGGGTCTCGACAGCAGCTTCGGTTGATAAGATACATGTACATGTAGGGTCATTGTTCTTCTTAAAGCTTCGTGAAAACTGTAATAAGATCCACAAAGAAAACAGTGCATAAGTAATCTTATCCAATACAAACATAACGACTAACTTGCAGAAAGGGCAAATTACTTGAATTATCTAACCTTAAGTAATATCTAATAACACAATTAATTAGTGTCTATACCTCCTTGCATCCGTTGACTTTTCAGGGCTAGGTCGAACTAATTCAATCAAAATGGATCTACATTTATTTATTTGCATGTATCAAGATGGCAACCTCCATGAGTTCAAAACAATGTGCTTATAATGTGTGTGTGTTTGAGAGGGCGCTGTAGAAAAAACTATGGGCTAATCAATACTGCATTAACAGTAATTGAAGCCTGCGGGAGTGTCAGCAATCCGCGTACAGAAAGTTTCATAGTGTGGAAACGGCCCTTCCCAAAGTCCACAACGATATCATGCGCGCAGTCAATAGCAAAAAGGCTGTATTATTGGTCCTACTCGACCTATCAGCGACCTTTGACACCATCGATCATAATGTACTTATCCGGCGATTGACTTAGTAATTTTGGTATTCAGGGTTCAGCTCTTAGCTGGTTTCAATCATATCTTCATAATCGTTGCCAAATAGTTCAAATTCAAGGAGAGTCATCGATGGAGGCCAATGTTAATTATGGAGTCCCCCAGGGCTCCGTCCTTGGTCCTGTGCTATTTACCCTCTACACATCACCTCTAGGTCAAATTGCAAGACAACATGATGTACAATCACATTTTTATGCAGATGACACAATTATACACCACATTTAGTCCCAACATCGAAGGTATTGACGACGACATGTTACATTCACTCACCAACTGCCTCCATGACTTCCAAAATTGGATGCTGGAAAAAATTTCTGAAATTCAATCCTCAAAAGACAAAGTGCATAATCATCTCTTCTCCACAACTCAGACACAAAATCCAAATCCAAAACATACAGATTGGCAATGTTGAAGTTATACCAAGCACAGATGCGCGTAATCTTGGCGTGCTGTTCGATCAATGCATGAACTTAGAGAAGCACGTATTGAGCGTTTGCCAGACATCGTATGTGCATCTTAGGCGCATAGCAAAAATTAGGCGTTTGCTGTCTACAAAGGTAGCAGAGCAGCTCGTCCACGCTTTCATCACCTCTAGACTTGACTTTTGTAATAGCTTGCTTGTTGGTCTTCCTGGCAAAGCACACTGCGTCGTTTACAATCAGTACAAAACGCTGCAGCGCGTCTCTTGGCAGGTACCAAGATATATATCACATCATATAACTCCCATCTTGTACTAACTTCACTGGCTACCAATTAATCAGCATATTCGTTTCAAAATAATCCTTGTAACATTCAAGGCACTACATAGTTTGCTCCACTCTATATTCAGAACATGCTGAGGCCCCGCACTGTCAGACCAGGTTTAAGGTCGACCAACAACATGCTCTTTGTTCCCCGGACTCGCTTAGCCAGTTACGGGGACAGGGCATTTTCCTGTATCGCACCTAGGTTGTGGAACCCCCTACCAGAAGACCTCAAGAAAATACAAAATGTTGTTGGTTGTTGTGGTTGTTGTGGTTGTGGTTGTGGTTGTGGTTGTTGTGCCTGCACTAGCAATGATACACATCGCAAACTGAGGGAGTCACACTGGATACATCAACTCAAAACACTTCAACCACATGGCCTCAACATCAACTGGTATCAAATAACCCATGCCAGCTACATTTACCTATATCATTACTATTCACCTCTATCACTGCTGGATTTTATCGACTGCCTTGATATATATTTTTTACCTTCATGTTATATTATCTTGTATATTATTACATTTTTCCAACTGTCTCTTGTAGGACAATTTTAATTTAGCTATTTACACCCACACACCAACTCCTCAATTTGTATGATGTAACCCCCTTTGTTGTCGTATCCCTTTGTGTATTGTCCTATTTTTACCATAGCTTTACTACAAGCTGCCACATTTACTTATTGTGTGGCTCAATAATCCCTCCTTTGTTCACTTCTGATACTCCTATTGGCTTTTCTAGACTAGTGCTTGTCTTTAATTGACTGCTATTTTCCCGCCTTTTTGGATCCCGCCCCATGATCCTTTGCTTTCCCTTTTCCCTATAAATGGATGTGTTTGTTATGTTTGTACTTTGTCAAAGCCTCTGATGAAGGTCCAGTTTGGATCGAAAGCTAAGGCCACCCTCCCGATTTATATATATATATATATATATATATATATATATATATATATATATATATATATATATATAATGTGGAGAATGCTCCTTTACGCGGTCTCTGGATACACATTCTATTTTTAGCTTCGTAGGTTCATTTGCATATGACATTATGTGTAAGTTTGGACCTTCACGCAGTTAGGAGTTTGACCTCAAATCCATTCTCGTTGAAAGCAGATCCCTGTTTTCAAAATATTGTTTATTACCAAGTAATACTTACATTGCTGTACAAATATAATACATGTCACTTTTATACAAATATACGGTGTCATTTACAGTCATGTATATTACTTTATATTTAGTTTATTATCTCCATCATTTTGGTAGGCGTAGTGATAATTAGGTGTTCGAGCTACAGCGCGAGCACCTATTGTTTTTGTTCGGTTTTTTTTTAGGTGTTCGGGTACCCGGTACCCGAAACACCTATTGTTTTTGTTCGGTTTTTTTTTTTTCTTCTCCTTCTTTTCCGGATAGACTGTCTACAAAAAATACATACTTGCAAACTTCACATGAACTTCAAACTTGACATATACTTAGAACATAACACGTAGATGAAACTAGAGTTGTAACGTCATGATTAGGTCATCAGATATCGATTTTCGATGGATCAAACTAATATCTAAAACGTTTCACTTACGTTTCACCTCTGTTGGTGAATCTAAATCAGCTCTGGTCGTGCTCATTATGTATGCATGTTTAAGGAATTGAACATTTACGCTTCGGAAATGCAATTGACTCGGCTATCGTGACCCCTGAAAAATTGTGTTTCTGATCAATTCGTTTCGCATAATGTATTATGTGATTGACTAAAATCCTTTTTAGTTTTTTTTTTGTATGTCAGCATAATCTATTTATTCTGAAAAAGGTCACTTTATTAATAGCTCTTTTCGAGGTCGTTGAATCGATTAACTGCCACATGTTTCAACAGTTGGGTGCATGCAGACCTGCGGTAAAAACCTTCCACAAAAGCGAGTTTTTCACTATTTTCTGAATTTTTCCTATCACCAGTGGATGTTTCATCGTTGAAAACAGACATTATTATGCACACTTAATTGGAGGTAAGTCTGGGCAATGACAAATTTACGAGAATCTTTGATTTAAAAATAAGCATTTTAACCGGCTTCAGACATGTCAGATGTGTTGTAACGCGTTGGTTGATGCATACAGCATTGCATAGGTTGATGACAGTCGGTCAGTAATGTGTACGGTATGGGCGCCAGTGAATGGTACTAGTACTTTAAACGTTTGTACTAATTTAGCGGGTACCCGGTTTTATGTAAATAAAGTATGCTTAAAATTATTACGTGGGTTTTCCTCCATGACTCTTTTGAAATACTTAGACTAGTGCCTATGTGGTGGTAAATAGTCTGTAAGTGTAACGTTAGGAGAGTGAAGCCTAGGCATGAGTACAATTAGTTGAATTTAAACAAAACATATGCTAACGTTAGATGTGTTATCAATAGGATGTACTCAGTGTAATAATATCTAATGAATGTTAGCTCTGTGAAATTAAATAATTGATTAATTTAAACAAACAAATAAATAGTCTGAACAGTGAACAACAATGTTTAAGGGCTGGAAACATTAAAAACATTAGTAGTACAGCTGGACATGTCTACCAATGTCATGCATGTATTAATACATTGCAGGTACTTTGTAAATTATGTATGTCGCAATATTCTCAGACAAGTCAGAGTTTATTAGCAAAGGTACATTTTAAATAATTTTGGTTGACACTATTATAGTAATAATATTTACAACAACAATCATGACATTTAGGGAAAACTTGTAGCTTTGCATGGTGAAGAAGATAAGTAAGACTAATTGCAGTGACACCATGTGCAATATGCTAGTGAGTAGTAATTAGTTCTGAAAAGAAGTAGAGGTTACAACTTGACATTTTGATCAGTATGCTCTGATCGTCCTCAGGATTTACTACTCAATAGAGAATTTCACATGGTGTCACCGTAATTAGTCTTGCTTAATCATGAAATTTAACAAAGAGTTTGCTACTTAAAACAATAAAAGTATCTGTAAAGTCTGTTCATTTCTAACAAATGATACTTTTCAGAATTTGTGATCACATGAAATGGTTTTGAATACAACAAAATAAAACATGCTTATTTTGAGTTTAATTTTCTTTTCACAGCTAATCTTCCTAGATGGAACTCCCTCAATTCTGGTGTGGCGATGGTTTGATCACTGTATGGGAACATTGCAAACAGTAGGATTAGCTGCAAAGGTAAGAGTTATGTCATATTAGGAAACAGTCCGGCAATGGGTTAGAAATGAACAGACTTTACAGATACTTTTATTGTTTTAAGTAGCAAACTCTTTGTGTATGTGTAAAACCGTACCATGAAATTGCTGTAAAGGGAAGTTACAACAACCGTAAATCTAAAACCTATAAATCAATCATCCTGAGAAATGATTTGGTTTTCATGTTAGAGAAAAGAGGAATCGTTGTCAAAACGGAAAAACATGTAACAGTTTTGTTTATATTTTTACAAGGATGTGTTAACTACCATATACCAATGTTGTACATTCCTTTATTTTTATATTGCATTTTTAGATACATGGACCCCAAAATGTAAGTAAATAAGGGCCCTGAACTATTTGACCGATGAAAGATTTTCTAGAGATTTGATGTAACAATGAAAAACCACAAATAATACACGGTAGTGCATCCCATGTGTATGTATACATACATGTACATATGTGTAAAACAATGTTTTTTCTTATTTTGACACAGATCTTTATGCATGCCCTTATTCCTGGTATTGTGGTGGTGTGATGGCACTGCATGATGCTTAACAACTTTGCAGAGGATCTTTCATTCCGTGAACTTCACGTCCTGCCATGTTGAATTCAGTATGTACCAGCTTGCCACCTTATGGCACCTCCAGTAGACCAATTTCTACTTTATACATACATGTAAATGTAGCTTTGGGCCAATGTTGATTCCAGAGAAACTTCAGTAAATTCAGTAAATCAGGAGTACAATGTCTGTGTCAAAACAGCATGGAGTCAAGGAGTTGAACAATTGTAATATCTTGAGTGTAGGAAAAACTGAACAATATCTGTACTATTGCGCGGGATTTCTGTAAAAAGAGGATGTGAATGATAAATCTGATGTCGCGTACATCTGCAAACATTTGAACTAAACCTGTCCTAAATCAGTGCACTATGACGTTCAAGTTAATCGTCCTTTTGGAGCTAAACACTGTTCATCAGTACATCATTGTTATGATTCAAAATAGTCTTGAAAATATTTTTCTGTGTACTCACCTAGGCCCAATATCAGTGCTGCTTAGTTTATAGTTATACCCATGAACTTGTTTTGTGTGGGCTGGGTGAAATAACTTTTGTGGTATCAAAAACGTAAGCACTTAATGTGATTAAACTTGCATAGCCAGGTTAATTTATGATGTATTATTTGAAAATAAAGGGTTTTTATGCACTGTTCAGTACCTGAAAGTTATGTTCGAATAAAGACTGCAGACTAGACTGAGGTAAACAAAGACAGATATGACATGTGAATATAAAGATTGTACCCATCTCTACCAAACATCTCAAAATTAACATGTGACAATGTTGCCAGAGAAATTATTATAGGGCTGTGATTCCTTTTTTTAAATTACTATTTTTGTGATAGTAAAAACAAAATAACTGAAAGTTAGGAAAAGAAAATTGAAATAAATGTAAGAAGATGTGAATCCAAAGTACTCCCATGACTTATTTATTGTATGTCTAAAACTGTACCATGAAATTGCTGTAAAGGGCAGTTACAACAATGGTAAATCTAAAAACCTATAAATCAATCATGGACCCCAAAGTGTAAGTAAATAGGCCCTGAAATACTTGACCAATGAAAGATTTCTAGATATTTGATGTAACAATGAAGAACTGTTCATTAACGTGAATGTATTGTATGTAAAATACATGTACTCAACGTGTGTGTTGTACATGTATATGTACTGTGATTATTACTGTGCTCAATATTGGCGCGATTTGTATGTATGTGTGTACGGTACATACGTACACGCGCGCTATAATGCGACTATGCACACACATGATGCAGACTAGTCGCGCACTGTGTAGATTCACGTAAGCACACGACCCGTATTTTAGGACTGAAAAAGTCGTTTATATTGAAAATTTCTGTCATTGCCCACGAATCAAACAAGCTAAAAGATATGAAATACGTAATTTCTAAATTAATGCATCTTCATTTTCCAATTAAAAAATTCCAATCTATAAAAAAAAAAAAAATGAAGGTTTAGTATAATTTGTTATTATTTTTTGCTATAGCAGTATTGGCATTTCAGTCCAAGAGAGAAGGGGTACCTTTCCAATCCATGTCAGTTAAACATTTATTTAAATCTAAGCCCTTACCCCTATTTTCAACATCTTGCAACTTCAGATATGCAGAATTTATGCTGGGTGTGATTTTTGACATAATGAAGCACCAGTCGTCAGTCAATGGAATTGGTAATTTGGGCCCCTTATAATTTTATTGCTTGTTTGCCCCTCCCCTTCCCTTCCCTAGTTCTTGGATTCTATAGTGCTGCAATGATAGACCAAAGAATTTTAGAAAACAAATGTGTTGGTTCATCACCAGTGGCAGTATGCCATCACCAAGAACTTAGGGGGAGGGGCAGACATTTTATTCCAAAATTACCGATTCCAATGACAACCTCTGAATGTCACCCATTCTGAACTGTCACTAAATCGTACATACAGAGCGTACGTTTATTATAAATGCGGATTGATTCTGTTTTGTTGTCAACAAAGGATCATGGTTGGGTTCATTTACACTGAAGTCATTTCACTTGTTACATGCGTAAGACCATGTACACTAATTTCTAGATTGGTTACAAGTAGGTTAAACAGGTCAACAAAGTGGTTCCAATCGATTGTGGGGGTGTGGGATCAAGTGTGTAACCACAAAAGTCAAGTCATGAAACCCAACAGACAGTTAAAATTTACAAGCACCCATACAACTCTTTAATTATTTCAATGTCTAACAATTTATGTACAAAATGGCATCTGATATTTAGGTTGTAATTCTGTAATATGGATGCAGCTACAGGCATTTTGCCAATCATGTGTACAACCTTGAAAATGTAAAAATCAATGTAGAATTTGTTTTCAAATTTTATAAATTATTTTTTAATTATTTGCAGTATAGGTGAAAACAGACAGTTTATAAGCATGTCACAATAAGGAGATGCTTGATTACCTTTACCCTCCCGAACACCTAGTGTTTGTTCAAACAAACACTTAAGCTCTAGTTAGGTGTTCGGGTATGCGCCCGAAACACCTATTGTTTTTGTTCGGTTTTTTTTTAGGTGTTCGGGTATGCGCCCGAAACACCTATTGTTATTGTTCGGTTTTTTTTTAATTTTTTTTTTTTCTTCTTCTTCTTCTTCTTCTTCTTCTTTTCCGGATCGATTGTCTACAAAAAAACACATACTTGCAAACTTCACATGAACTTGAAACTTGGCACATACTTAGAACATAACACGTAGATGAAACATAATTTGTCACGTCATTATTAGGTCATCAGATATCGAATTTCGATCAATCATACTTTATTAGTTAAAACGTTTTGATTACGTTGCAAATGAAAGACTACACGGCTTTTCAACGCTAAAAAGTGCGCCCTCTGTTGGTGAATGTAAATCAGCTCTGGTCGTGCTCATTATGTATGCATGTTTAAGGAATTGAGCGTACGCTAATATGGATTGTCGCTCTCTATCGGCAAAAACGATTGTCTACAAAAACACATACTTGCAAACTTCACATGAACTTGAAACTTGGCATATACTTAAAACTTAACACGTAGAAGAAACATAATTTGTGACGTCATGATTAGGTCATCAGATATCGAATTACAATAAATCAAAGTTTAATATTTAAAAAATCATATCTCAACAACCACAAAGGTAAATTCACAATTTTGTACCATTGTATAGATTGTTAATGTTGGAAAAATATTTACACAAAGGTGACCCCAATTTGACCTTACTTCCTGTCCAAACCGGAAGTCAAAGTTTAATATTTAACAAAAATCATATCTCAACAACCACAAGAAATAAATTCACAATTCTTTCACATTGTACAGATCGTTAATTGTCAAAAATATTTTCAAAAAGTGACCCCAATTGACCTTTACTTCCTGTCCAAACCGGAAGTCAAAGTTTAATATTTAAAAAATCATATCTCAACAACCACAAGAGAGAAATTCACAATTCTTTCACTATTGTACAGATCGTAAATTGTCAAATAATATTTAGAAAAGGTGACCCTAATTTGACCTTACTTCCTGTCCAAACCGGAAGTCAAAGTTTAATATTTAAAAATCATATCTCAACAACAACAAGAGGTAAATTAACATTTTTGCACCATTGTACAGATTGTTAATTGTCAAAAATATTTACAAAACATGACCCCAATTTGACCTTTACTTCCTGTCCAAACCGGAAGTCAAAGTTTAATATTAAAAAAATCGTATCTCAACAACCACAAGAGGTAAATTAAAAATTGTTGTACCATTGTACAGATCGTTAATTGTCAAAAATATTTATACCCCAATTTGAGCTTACTTCCTGTCCAAACCGGAAGTGAAAGTTTAATATTTAAAAAAAATCATATCTCAACAACCACAGGAGGTAAATTGACATTTTTGTACCATTGTACAGATTGTTAATTGCCAAAAGTATTTACACAAAGGTGACCCCAATTTGACCTTACTTCCTGTCCAAACCGGAAGTCAAAGTTTAATATTAAAATAATTTCTAAATTCAGTATTGTATTGTATTCAAATAAACTTCTCGCGAGAACTTCAACAGACGTTAACATTTGACTTCTCCAACACTTCGAATTGATGACGTAACCATATTAACTTCAATCAACACCTTGTTTTTGTTGTGACAAAACTTATATCTAGTTAGGTGTTCGGTATGCCCGAAAACACCTATTGTTATTGTTCGGTTTTTTTTTTTTTTTTTTTCTTCTCCTTCTTCTTCTTCTTCTTCTTCTTTTCCGGATCGATTGTCTACAAAAAAACACATACTTGCAAACTTCATATGAACTTGAAACTTGGCATATACTTAGAACATAACACGTAGATGAAACATAATTTGTTACGTCATTATTAGGTCATCAGATATCGAATTTCGATAAATCAAAAGATATTAGCTAAAACGTTTCACTTACGTTGCATGAATCAAGCAGCTACATGTATACGCGGCGCTGCACGATCTTTGGTTACAATGGAGCTCCATGTACAATCGACGCTGTTAGTGTTAGGTCTTGGAATTCGTGTGAAAATGGATTGCCAACGATCTTTGGTTACAATGGAGCTCCATGTACAATCGAATCAACGCGCACTGTTTGTTACAGTGTGTTACTGTATTTCGTGTACAAATGGATCGCCAACACAGATACAGTCATAAAGGGTAGGTATCTTGAATTTAATTTTTAAGAGGATTTCCTGTATTTATCTTCGTGTTTTATAGAAGAAAGGCCATTTCTTTAGAGGGACTACAGAGTTCGTCGTTGCATTGTACCTGTTTAACTTAACGTTACTCGTTAGTTAGGCCTACGTAGGGGCTACGTGAACATACTTTGGACAGTAAACAACTCCAGTTTTCTAACAAAATATGAACAGATGTCACCAAAATGTATTTAGAATATAAATAAGGATAGGAAAATTCAGTTGTTAAGGTTATGGCAATTTTTCAGAACAAATTTTATGCCATATTTTGTAATGTTTGTGGCTCCAAAAATCTTCAGTTTGTGCACAAATTAACATTAACTAGTGATTTACTGCATTCACAATTTTTGTACCATTGTACAGATCGCTAATTGTCAAAAGATATTTACAAAAAGATGACCCCAATTTGGCCTTACTTCCTATCCAAACCGGAAGTCAAAGTTTAATATTTAAAAAAACATCTCAACAACCACAGAGAGGTAAATTCACAATTTTTGTACCATTGTACAGACCGATTTGACCTTACTTCCTGTCCAAACCGGAAGTCAAAGTTTAATATTAAAAAAAATAATAAATCAACAAACACAACAGGTATAAATGGACATTTTTTTCACTATTTAATAGATTGTTAATTGTCGAAAAATATTTACAAAACATGACCCTTATTTGACCTTACTTCCTGTCCAAACCGGAAGTCAAAGTTTAACATTAAAAAAAAATCATATCTCAACAACCACAAGAGGTAAATTCACAATTTTTGTACCATTGTACAGATCGTTAATTGTCACAAAATATTTACAAAAAGGTGACCCCAATTTGACCTTACTTCCTGTCCAAACCGGAAGTCAAAGTTTAATATTTACAAAAAATAATATCTCAACAACCACAAGAGGTAAATTCAAAATTTTTGTACCATTATACAGATTGTTAATTGTCGAAAAAAATTTACACAAAGGTGACCCCAATTTGACCTTACTTCCTGTCCAAACCGGAAGTCAAAGTTTAACATTTAAAAAAATCATATCTCAACAACCACAAGAGCTAAATTCACAATTTTTGTACCATTGTACAGATCGTTAATTGTCGAAAAATATTTACAAAAAGGTGAGCCTAATTTGACCTTACTTCCTGTCCAAACCGGAAGTCAAAGTTTAATATTAAAAAAAAATCATATCTCAACAACCACAAGAGGTAAATTCACAATTTTTGAACCATTATACAGATTGTTAATTGTCGAAAAATATGTACACAAAGGTGACCCCAATTTGACCTTACTTCCTGTCCAAACCGGAAGTCAAAGTTTAATATTTTCAAAAAATCATATCTCAACAACCACATGAGGTAAATTCACAAATTTTGTACCATTATACAGATCGTTAATTGTCAAAAAAATATTTATACCCCAATTTGACCTTACTTCCTGTCCAAACCGGAAGTGAAAGTTTATATTTAAAAAAATCATATCTCAACAACCACAGGAGGTAAATTGACATTTTTGTACCATTGTACAGATTGTTAATTGTCAAAAGTATTTACACAAAGGTGACCCCAATTTGACCTTACTTCCTGTCCAAACCGGAAGTCAAAGTTTAATATTAAAATAATTTCTAAATTCAGTATTGTATTGTATTCAAATAAACTTCTCGCGAGAACTTCAACAGACGTTAACATTTGACTTCTCCAACACTTCGAATTGATGACGTAACCATTTTAACTTCAACCGAACACCTTGTTTTTGTTGTGACAAAAACTTATATCTAGTTTCTTTTTTTTTTTCTTCTTCTTCTTCTCCGGATAGACTGTCTACAAAAAAACACATACTTGCAAACTTCACACGAACTTCAAACTTGGCATGTACTTAGAACTTAACAAGTAGATGAAACTCGAGTTGTGAGTGACCCCGATTTGACCTTACTTCCTGTCCAAACCGGAAGTCAAAGTTTAATATTAAAAAAAATCATATCTCAACAACCACAACAGGTAAATGGAAATTTTTTGCACTATTGTATAGATTGTTAATTGTCGAAAAACATTTACAAAAACATGACCCCAATTTGACCTTACTTCCTGTCCAAACCGGAAGTCAAAGTTTAACATTAAAAAAAAATCATATCTCAACAACCACAAGAGATAAATTCACAATTCTTTCACCATTGTACAGATCGTTAATTGTCAAAGATATTTTCAAAAAGGTGACCCCAATTTGACCTTTACTTCCTGTCCAAACTGAAAGTCAAAGTTTAATATTTAAAAAAATCATATCTCAACAACCACAAGGGGTAAATTCACAATTTTTTAACAATTTTTTCACCATTGTACAGATCGTTAATTGTCAAAAAATATTTACAAACAGGTGACCCCAATTTGACCTTTACTTCCTGTCCAAACCGGAAGTCAAAGTTTAATATTTAAAAAAATCATATCTCAACAACCACAAGAGGTAAATTGACAATTCTTGTATCATTGTACAGATCGTTAATTGTCAAAAATATTTTCAAAAAGGTGACCCCAATTTGACCTTTACTTCCTGTCCAAATCGGAAGTCAAAGTTAAATATTAAAAAAAATCATATCTCAACAACCACAAGAGAGAAATTCACAATTCTTTCACTATTGTACAGATCGTAAATTGTCAAATAATATTTAGAAAAAGGTGACCCCAATTTGACCTTACTTCCTGTCCAAACCGGAAGTCAAAGTTTAATATTTAACAAAATCATATCTCAACAACCACAAGAGGGAAATTAACATTTTTTTGCACCATTGTACAGATTGTTAATTGTCAAAAATATTTACAAAACATGACCCCAATTTGACCTTTACTTCCTGTCCAAACCGGAAGTCAAAGTTTAATATTTAAAAAAATCATATCTCAACAACCACAAGAAGTAAATTAAAAATTGTTGTACCATTGTACAGATCGTTAATTGTCAAAAAATATTTATACCCCAATTTGAGCTTACTTCCTGTCCAAACCGGAAGTGAAAGTTTAATATTTAAAAATCATATCTCAACAACCACAGGAGGTAAATTGACATTTTTGTACCATTGTACAGATATTGTTAATTGTCAAAAGTATTTACACAAAGGTGACCCCGAATTTGACCTTACTTCCTGTCCAAACCGGAAGTCAAAGTTTAATATTAAAATAATTTCTAAATTCAGTATTGTATTGTATTCAAATAAACTTCTCGCGAGAACTTCAACAGACGTTAACATTTGACTTCTCCAACACTTCGAATTGATGACGTAACCATTTTAACTTCAACCGAACACCTTGTTTTTGTTATGACAAAAACTTATATCTAGTTTCTTTTTCTTTTTCTTCTCCTTCTTTTCCGGATCGATTGTCTACAAAAAAACACGTACTTGCAAACTTCATATGAACTTGAAACTTGGCATATACTTAGAACATAACACGTAGATGAAACATAATTTGTAACGTCATTATTAGGTCGTCAGATATCGAATTACGATAAAGAATTCTTTATAAGTTAAAACGTTTCGATTACGTTGAAAATCAAAGTCTACACGGCTGTTTCAACGCTAAAAAGTGCGCCCTCTGTTGGTGAATCTAAATCAGCTCTGGTCGTGCTCATTATGTATGCATGTTTAAGGAATTGAGCGTTTACGCTTCGGAAATGCAATTGACCCCTTCACATGAACTTGAAACTTGGCATATACTTAAAACTTAACACGTAGAAGAAACATAATTTGTGACGTCATGATTAGGTCATCAGATATCGAATTACAATAAATCAAAGTTTAATATTTAAAAAAATCATATCTCAACAACCACAAAAGGTAAATTCACAATTTTTGTACCATTGTATAGATTGTTAATTGTGGAAAAATATTTACACAAAGGTGACCCCAATTTGACCTTACCGGAAGTCAAAGTTTAATATTTTTAATAATTTCTCAGCAACCACAAGAGGTAAATTCACAGTTTTTGCACTATTGTACAGATTGTTAATTGTCAAAAATGTTTACAAAAACATGACCCCAATTTGACCTTTACTTCCTGTCTAAACCGGAAGTCAAAGTTTAATATTAAAACAAATAATGATGCAAAGTTTCTTTTAAAAACATTCTGACGTCGTCATCACTGCCCTGACAAAACTCGAACACCTATGTGTTTGTATTATCACAAACACTGCCGTCTAGTTATTTTGGTGTTGTGTCCACACACTCGGCGAGAGCGGGACGGAACTCTTTCTTTTTGTTGTTGAGGAAGAACGGAAGGAAAGTTTTGCGGGATTTGTATGCCCATATTCAATATTTCTTCCATATTGTGTCATTGCATGCGACATGGCATTTCCCTAATAGCTAGCCATAGGCTATTTCCGGAATCTGTGGTGAGTGTAAATTTATGTATTTTTGTGGCGAAATGTGGGATATTTTATGACATTTGTTTCATGTTAATCCTTGACATGTGCGGCATTGTCATGCACGCACATGTGCATATTCACTACCAGTATGTGATAATACCATTACTATGCATGTACAGTTCGTTAATGTCATGTACATGTACGTGTGTGTGCCAGCATGTAACCTGTGACCGCCATTGTGTGTTGTACAACCAGTCATTTTGTTTACATGTACTTGTATCATGTATTCTTACTGGGTGTATGTTTATTTATTTTGTTGCAGACAAAGTGATTACCATCGCACCTAGGGATGATTATTGTAGAGGATTATTGTAGAGAATTATTTTATGAGGATTACTTCTTCTTGGGATTATCTCGTGGGATTATTTTGAACTGTTTTCGTGTGGATTTCGTACTAATTATTTTCGTGAACTGTTTTTCGTGGATTGTTCTTGTGCTGATTACTTCCATGCTGATTATATCTGTGCTGGATTATTTTAGACCGTGAAGTTACTTTGATTGAACTGATTTGAACTGATTTGAACTGTGATCTTCAATAAATTCTCCAATGACAATTTGATGAGATTTAAATCAGATCTTCAATTGTTTTCTTTGTAAATTCGTGTGATGTGTATGAACGTAGCACACTCGTCCCAAATAATTTGGTGACCAACCCCCCTTTTCAGCTGTGACACCACAGCCTGGGTATATATATATATATATATATATATATACATATATATATATATATATATATATATATATATATATATATATATATATACACATATATATATATATACATATATACATACAGAGCTTGCGCTAACTTTTTTTCCTGACTAGACCACCGGGCTAGTCAGATGTATTTTTGACTAGCCCTCACAAATTTTCACTAGCCCGACCATTTACACCACACGGGAAACTGACAGGGTAAAGGGAACGATTTCGTTCAAAAATTTTGCATAGCAAAACTGCGATGCATAACCTGAATTTGCATAGCAAAATAATTTTTTTGTATAGCAATCTGTGAATTTTGTATAGCAAATTTAAAAATGCTTAAAATTACAGTATGTAGTGTGAATAGGTAAAGGTGTTTTTTTTTTTAAGGCTTTACTGTCGTTTGGTTCATGATATGAATGTCCAAATTTTACCAGAAATAATAATTTTGAGTGTCCGGAAATTGAGCCACAGGTGGTAAAAAAAAACTCACGTGTAACCGTTATTTCGCCAAATTGCAATCATTCATGAAAGTTAGTCCGTCCATTTTCTTGTTTTGTTTACATTATTATCGATCGCTAAAACAGAGGCAATATCACGAAAACAAATTACCGACTGCGACATGTTCGGGTGCTTTTCAAAGTGAATTTCGCCGAGTGTAACGTTACTTTGTGGTATGATCAAGCTTGATTTTGATTATTAAAAATTCGTCAGGAAAATGAGTGGTTGAAAACGCAATCATATTGTGTGCCGAAATTATTCTAAATCTCACCACTACATATATAAATGAATGCTCATTTTGTTAATTTTCAAAACTTTTATTATAAAACGAAGTTACGGTAACGTTTCTAGAGTTTGTTGAATACGGCCGTAGTGATCGTATGAAAGCGCACATGTCAACTGAACACGGTACTATTGTGTATAGGGGGTGGCTCAATTGCTCAATGTTCCAACCCCCAAACTCAGGAGAAGAAAAAATAAACACGTGCGAAGCTATAAAAAAAACTGGGCGGTTGTTGCGTGTTTTCCATTTCGGGAATTTCGCTCGTAGTTAATTCATCAGCAGAAAAATAATGCATGCACATAGAATTTTAGGCATTGCGGATAAAACCCTTACGGATTGCTGGAAAATAAAGTTGTGTTTACTGTTGCATCAACACCGTCGCGTCGGCGTGAAGTCATCGTTGAACACGGGTATGTACGTCGCATGGACGTACCCCCGGCGTGGTCTGGACACACGGAAACAAACCCAGTTGGGACGGATAGCTCGATATTTTTTGGTCGGAAATATACATGTATATATTCCATATAAATCTACTTCGGCAGATATGGTTTGGCCTCTGACCTGGCCCCATAGAGCAATAGATAATTGGCATAAGTGGACCGCCCACGAACATAGGGGCTGGTTAGCTCAGTTGGTAGAGCGCTCGTACGGTAATCGAGAGGTCGCGGGTTCGAGTCCGGCATCAGCCAATTTTTCTTTGCTCGCTACCCGTTTATATATATATCGCGAACCGTTTATATAATATTTCAGGTCAGTTTCTCCATATAAATCTACTTTGTGTACAACCACATAAAAGGCTTGTGTCCCGTTTGTGTGATCCCCGCTACTGCCGTTACCCGGGTTGTTTGCATCTGACCGGGGCTTGATCCCTGGCTACTCGGCAGATATGGTTTGGCCTCTGACCTGGCCCCATAGAGCAATAGATAATTGGCATAAGTGGACCGCCCACCAACATATGGGCTGGTTAGCTCAGTTGGTAGAGCGCTCGTCTGGTATTCGAGAGGTCGCGGGTTCGAGTCCGGCATCAGCCAATTTCTCTTTGCTCGCGAACCGTTTATATAATATTTCAGGTCAGTTTCTCCATATAAATCTACTTTGTGTACAACCACATAAAAGGCTTGTGTCCCGTTTGTGTGATCCCCGCTACTGCCGTTACCCGGGTTGTTTGCATCTGACCGGGGCTTGATCCCTGCATACTCGGCAGATATGGTTTGGCCTCTGACCTGGCCCCATAGAGCAATAGATAATTGGCATAAGTGGACCGCCCACCAACATATGGGCTGGTTAGCTCAGTTGGTAGAGCGCTCGTCTGGTATTCGAGAGGTCGCGGGTTCGAGTCCGGCATCAGCCAATTTCTCTTTGCTCGCGAACCGTTTATATAATATTTCAGGTCAGTTTCTCCATATAAATCTACTTTGTGTACAACCACATAAAAGGCTTGTGTCCCGTTTGTGTGATCCCCGCTACTGCCGTTACCCGGGTTGTTTGCATCTGACCGGGGCTTGATCCCTGCATACTCGGCAGATATGGTTTGGCCTCTGACCTGGCCCCATAGAGCAATAGATAATTGGCATAAGTGGACCGCCCACCAACATATGGGCTGGTTAATTAGCTCAGTTGGTAGAGCGCTCGTCCGGTATTCGAGAGGTCGCGGGTTCGAGTCCGGCATCAGCCAATTTCTCTTTGCTCGCGAACCGTTTATATATATATATATATATATATATATATATATATATATATATATATATTTATATATATATATATATATATATATATATATATATATATATATATATATATATACACATGTATATATACACATGTATATATACACATGTATATACACATGTATATGCCTTGAGTAGCACGTGAATCAGCCTACACATACTCATGGGCATACTCTTGACCTCGTCATTACCCGTAAGATGGATAACATCATACGATCATCACCTCGCGTCGATCGTTACTTCTGTGACCATGCATCTGTCGTTTGTAATATTATGCTTATGTACAAACTGTCAGTGAGGGCTAAGAAGGTCACTTACAGGAAGTTAAGAGCTGTTGATCTGGATTGTCTTAAAGGCGACCTGGCGTCATCGAGTCTGTGTAGAGGGGACCAGAGTGATCCGCTTGTTCCTAGTGATCTTGACAAGCTTGTGCAGGACTATAATAAGATCTTGTCCAGTACAATTGATCACCATGCGCCTAAGAAGACAAAGATCGTGACAGCAAGGCCTAAGGTTCCGTGGTATAACGAGGAAATTGCGGCTGCAAAGAGGCAACGTCGAAAGGCGGAACGGACCTGGAGGAAATCCAAGCTACCTTCAGACCTAGCGGTGTTTAAGGCAAAGAGGAACCATGTCACCTTTGTAATGAACCAGGCGCGAGTAGCATTCTACGCTGAGTTCATTGAAGAAAATAGTGCTGATCAGGGCAGATTGTTCAGAGCCACGAAGAAGCTCCTCATGCCAAAAAATGAACTGTCCTTTCCAGACTATCATGATAATACGTTGTTAGCCAATGACATCGGTAGATTCTTTGCGCGTAAAATAAATAAGATCCGTGTTGAGCTTGACGCTACGGATGTTAATACTGAAGATCGTGATAGACTCTCGGATGATCCAGCAGTTGATGATGAAAATAAATTGTGTGCCTTCCAATCACTTTCCCAAGAAGACGTGAAAAAAAATCATACAGAAGTCAGCCAAGAAAAGCTGCCCGCTGGACCCTATGCCAACTTCCCTGGTTACTAATTGCCTAGAGGAACTTTTACCTACAATTACGTGCATGATTAACTCATCTTTGTCATTTGGTTACTTTCCATCTGAGTGGAAAACAGCTCTTGTGGATCCGCGACTCAAAAAGGCTGGCCAAGATACCTCGTTTAAAAATTTAAGACCTGTGAGCAATCTCCAGTTTGTTTCAAAGCTAACTGAGCGAGCAATCTTCAACCAGACACACGATTACATGACCCGATTTGGATTGTATCCACTCCTCCAGTCGGCGTATCGTGAGAATCATAGCACAGAGACAGCTCTACTCAAGGTGCACAATGATATCCTGTCGAACATGGACCGTCAGAGGGTAACGCTGCTGGTGCTTCTCGATCTCAGCGCCGCGTTCGACACGGTCCGGTGGACCATCAAGTGCTGCTGAGTCGTCTACAGAACAGTTTTGGGATAACATGCAAGGCGCTGGATTGGTTTGGTTCCTACTTAGCGGACAGATCTCAGTGCGTATCGGTGAACGGCTGCCACTCCGAGGGTTTTTCCCTTCCTTATGGTGTTCCTCAGGGCTCCTGTCTTGGTCCTCTTCTCTTCACTATATATGCAAGCAAGCTCTTCGAGATAATCAAAATTCATCTTCCAGAAGTACATGCATACGCAGATGACACCCAACTTTACCTCTCATTTAAACCCGGGTCAGACACTAGTCAGCTGGAAGCCATGGGAGCCATGGAACGTTGTATTAATGACATAAGGACTTGGATGACATTAGATAAGTTGAAATTAAACGATAATAAAACTGAATTTATGATTTTAGGTACGCATAAGCAACTAAGTAAAGTAAACATTAAGCAAATTACGGTTGGTAATGTATGCGTAGAGGCAGTGGATAGTAGTAGGAATCTTGGGGCGTGGTTTGATAATCACCTCAGCATGACCACGCATATAAATAAGATTTGCCAGGTAACTTATTATCATCTTTATAATATTAGACACATTAGGAAGTTTTTGTCTCTTAGCTCTTCTAAGCTTCTAGTACAAGCAATTATTATGGCGCGTATTGATTATTGCCACAGTCTGCTATTTGGAGTGCCCGCTGTTCATCTGGCCAAACTGCAGCGGTTACAGAATTCAGCAGCTAGGCTTATCTGTTATATTCCTAGATACAATCATATTTCACCAGTCCTGATCAATTTACACTGGCTGCCTATTAAGTTTAGATTAGATTATAAGATAGCCGTAGGCCTACTTGTATTTAAAACTATTAATGGTCTAGCACCTGGATATCTTAGCAATCTAATTCGTATAAGAGAGAGATCCAGCTACAGTCTGAGATCAAATAATAATGGAACACTATTGATGCCTCCTGCCATCATAACCAAGAAGACTCTAGGTGATCGTGCCTTTGCCGCAGCAGCACCCAAAGTATGGAACCAATTACCACTAAACATCAGGAACGAGGAAAAATTTTATAAATTTAAATCACTACTGAAAACACATCTTTTTAAAATAATTTTTTATTTAGGTTAGGCCCAGTTGTTTTAAGTGCTCTTTGTAGAGTGCGGGCGGTGAAACCCTGGAGCATCTGAATAGTGCCAAATGGTGCTAAATTTCCTATATAGTGCTGTTTGTTATTGTTCAGCTTGTATTGCTTCATGCTTTCATTGCTTGCACTTTCATCGCAGTTTTTAATTTTTTAGATATAATTATTATTATCATTATTAGTACTAAGATTTCTTCATTTTTGTATTAGTGGCTTTTATGTAAGTTTTATAGTTTTAGCATTTTTAACTGTTATGCGCATTTGATCACATTTACATGAAATTTGCGCAATATAAATAATAAATATTATTGTTATTATTATTATATATATATATATATATATATATATATATATATATATATATATATATATATATATATATATATATATATATAAGTTAGTCGGCAAATACGAGGCATTCAGGAGCCGCAATTTATCGGGATTGATCCCTACCGGCGCTTTAAAGGCATATGCTTTGAGAAACAAGGCAACTCCCAAGTATAGCGGAGCCAGTTCCGGCGAAAAGCCAAGTTCCTAAATTGGACGCAGACGGTAATCGAACCCAGACCTCGGTGGTCTGAGGGGACATTACCAACGCACTCCCTCATCTACAATCCATCGCATCAGTGACCAAGGCATCCAGCAGTTCAAATGCAGGATAAACAAAATCTTGAAGTAGTTCAGTGCGGCAATCTCTGATTGGATTTGAACTCAGAACTGCTTACTTCACAGTCGGTCGCTCTACAATGCCTTCAACGTTTAGTACAAGCATGGTACAAGAGAGCGAGACCAATAAATTGAAGATGGTTAACATTTGTGACAACTTCCTGTCAGTGGAGGGCGCTATACGTATTTTATGGAAGCCGATGGATGGCCTTTACGAAATAAACTCAGTTATTTGCAACTTTGTGTAAATTGAACATAGACCCCTAACTATTCTTGTTGTCTTAAAAAATCGTTAATTTGATAATGAGGTCATTACCAATGCTGTACCTTTCCTTAAACCGTTGTATACACAATGTACTTCTAAAATAAAACCTCCCAAGTTTTCGAGTTGCTCGGTAGCAGAGTGGTTTACATGCTTGCATATTATTGACGTGGACCAACTCAAGTTGCACAATGAAATGTTTATTGCACAAAAATCTATTCTAACCGTCATGTGTGGCGATCCAGGGGGACGGTGGGACATGTACCCAGTCTGGTGAAGGAGACGCTAATAGCAATGTCCGCACCCCACCCCATATATTTTTTGTCTTGTGCATGTTATTTTTGAAAATTTGCTGCTACGTAAGATGTAAAATGTACGATTAATATGCATCAGAATGTTGAGAGTTCCCATAATCTATAAGGTCCTCCCAATGTATATTTACTTACGTAATGTGTTTATTTGTTAGCTTCATCATACTTGACAGCTGTCAGTAGTGGATTACTGGCGAAATTTGCAGCAAAAGACATCACCAACAAGTGAATTGCCAAAAGTGAATTGCCAATGAATCACCAAAATCAACAACCGTCCTTTTCAGGACGGACACCAACAAATGTTGACAGGGTGCCTTTGAATATCATTCAACTCAATATCGAAGGTTGGACTCAAGCAAAGCGGGAAATTCTTCAAACAATTGCAAAGAAGAATTCTGCATCTGTCATTCTAGTCCAGGAAACTCACTGTCTTAACAGCGACCAACTGAAACTCTATGGCTACACACTTGCAGATAGCATACCACACAGACACCATGGTATTGCAACGTTTGTCTCAAACAGGATCCATTTTTATCATGTGGGGAAGTCACAAGAACATGAACCAACTCAATGGATTACCATCGATATGGAGGGCACTCACGTTACGAATGTGTACCACCCACCTCCTGCGGTTCTTGACATTTCTAAACTACCCAAACCGACAAACAGCCACATCTTCTCTGGAGATTTTAACTCGCATCATGAGACCTGGGGATATCTTACATCTGACAATAATGGTGAAAGTTTAGCCTCTTGGTGCTCTGCAAATAACCTCATTACACTCTACGATCCTAAACAACCAGCTTCATTCTGCTCGGGTAGATGGAACTCTAAGACAAACCCAGACGTTTCCTTTACAACCCAGATCAGCAATGTGACACCTATCAGAGAGGTCCTTGAGCGTTTCCCACGCTCACAGCACCGGCCTTCAATCATATTCACACCACCCCTGATCACTCCCACAAAGTCGGCACCCATCCCCAGATGGAACTTTAGGAAAGCGGACTGGGTCAAGTTCAGAGAAACAACTAACTGCCTTGCATCAGATCTCCCTGATCTATGTACCACCAATACCAATATCAATGAAGCCTACTCAAGCTTTACCAAAGCTCTGAAAAGCGCTGCAAAAGAATGCATACCAAGGGGATACCGCAAGGGGATACCGCAAGTGCTACGTCCCAACATGGGACGAAGAATGTGACTTACTGTATACAAAATTCACTGAATCAGAAGGCCCGGACGCTGGATTGATACTGTCACCAATATTGATCTCACACATTCCTCTAGGAAGGGGTGGAATACAATCAAGCGCCTCACTGGAAAATCGACAGCCAAGTCTAACTGCCCTGTAGCACCAAACTCAATTGCTAAACAAATAGTAGCCAATGGTGTATACAAAAATTCTAACAAGGCCTTCAAGCGCAAAATCACTAAGGAACTCAAAGAAACAAAGCTGCTGCCATCGGACAATAACAACTTGTCAATAAGATTTTCCTTGGATGAACTGAATGCTGCCTTGCAAATAACTAAACTAGGAAAGGCTCCCGGCCCTGACGGCATTCATAATGAGTTTTTGAAGAATATCGGCGGGATCATGATAGCCTGGCTCCTCAACTTGCTCAACACGTGCTTCTGCAACAGACTGATCCCAAAAATGTGGCGCAGAGCCTCCATTGTTGCTTTACTTAAACCAGGTAAACCAGACAATTCACCGTCAAGTTACCGGCCAATAGCACTGCTATGTACCACCTACAAATTAATGGAACGGTTAATCCTCACCAGGATCAATCCGATTGTGGACCCTCTTCTACCACATGAACAAGCAGGCTTTCGACAAGGCCGTTCAACAGTCGACCAAGTTGCACTGCTTACTGAAACTATTGAACAAGCCTTTGACAAGGGACACGTCACTGGTGCCATCTTCCTAGATCTCACCGCAGCACACGACACCGTGTGGCACCATAGCCTACACCTCAAACTCCAGAAGATGCTCAAGTGTACGTACATGGTGGACTTCATAATGGAACTTCTCTACAGCAGATCGTTTACCTTGTCCACCAGTGACGGCCAACGAAGTCGACCATTCAGACTAAAAATGGTGTTGCCCAGGGCTCTGTACTTGCTCCGACCTTGTACAACGTCTACACATCTGACTTTCCAGCAACCTTATCAAAAAGATTCATGTATGCAGATGATGCTGCTCTGACTGCTTCAGCCAAAACCTTTGAAGAAGTGGAAGAGTCACTCACTACTGATATGGCACTGGTGTGTGGATACCTGGAGAACTGGCGTCTAAAGCTGTCGATAAACAAAACAGTATGCTCCACCTTCCACATCCGCAACTACTGTGCTAACTACAGCTTAAAGGTCAAAGTACCCCAGGATACTCTACTGAAATTTGAACGCCTCCCGACATGCCTGGGAGTATTCCTGGATCGCAGCCTGACATACAAGAAGCATATCCAGAAACTGAAATGTAAAGTCTCTGCCAGGGTAGCCCTCCTAAGAAGACTGACCAGCCTATCCTGGGGTGCATCCTTCCAGGTCTTGCAAACCTCTACAATGGCTCTTGTTTACGCGCCTGCTGAGTACTGTGCTCCTGTCTGGTGTCGGAGTGCTCACACCCACCTGGTTGACACGGCACTCAATGAAGCTATGCGAACGATAACTGGCTGTATTCGCAGTACCCCAGTAGCCTTCCTTCCACACTTGGCTGGTGTTGAACCTCCAGAGATCCGTCGCAACAAGCAGTCACTCCGACTCTACCGCCATGCTTCAGCTGAAAACCACCTGCTACACGAAGTGTTGTATGACTCACAAGCACCGACAAGGTTGAAATCTCGTCGCTCACTCCTTACATATGTGTCAGAACTGAACCAAAACCTACAAAGGACTACTGTTACAGTCCCAGCTCATCTACAGTCCTATCTGCCAGTCCATTCTGCTCGACCACCGGGCTGTGAGCTTCCGAGAAAGGCCTGGGTCCAGCTTAACAGACTTCGTACCGGTGCAGGCTGTTTTGCCGATACGATGAAGAAAATGGGTATGAAGGACACAAACATGTGTGAGTGTGGTGCCGTGCAGACAGCAGACCACATCTTGACCAGCTGCCAGTCACATGGCCCCCCTTGCAACAAAACGGAAACCGACAATCCTAGCCTCATAGACTACCTGATGATGACTAAATGGTGAATCACTGGATGATGGTGTATACGAAAGAAGAAGATTGTATTTTCAGTTTGTTTTATTTGCGAATTAAATCACCCCTGACAACGGAATAGTTGAATCCTCTGGCCGACGCAGCCATTAGCAATGATACAAGTTAAAAAATTTCCCGCGTAGACTCCTGCAGCCACTAGTATTTTTTGCAAAGCGCTTTTAGTGTCGTATGACGCTTTTCTTGTTGCAACATAAATTACGTAAGAAAACCGGCCATGGTTATTGTCCGAACATTGTTCTGTATTGTTGTGGTTTGTTTGTCTATTGTTTGTCTGTCGTAATGCCATTTAATTTAGAGTGATTTGAATTTGGTGAGTTTGCATGAAAGTGAAAGCTAGCTAGGTTTGATGAAAACGATTTTGATCAACGATCTGTGATCATCAAAAAAGAGAGTGTGATCGCTGAGTGAGTTTGACCGGTACCAACTGCCTTGAAGCCCCTGAAGTTACAGGTGTGGCGATCGGCCAGAGAATTTCAGTCCTGGCTCGATCTGATCAACGACTTGGCTAAAATCAGAGCCAAGTCAGATTCTTCATAAAACCGGTTCATGAAATCATTTCCTGCATCGCAACACTCAGCCTCGACACATCGTTAAGTTCTCACCTAAGCAATAACCGTAAGTCTATAATTAAAGTATTTAACTTTAACCTGGTCTCGTTTGTTCTTCCTTCAGTTGGTGTTTATTAATTATTATCATCACTATCATCACTGTCATTAATGGAGTGTCGTGGCCGAGCGGTCTAGCGCACCGAACTCAAGTTCTGGTGTTGCCAGCAGCAGGGTGTGGGTTCGAGCCCCGGTCGTGACACTTGTATCCTTGAGCAAGGTACTTAACCATAATTGCTTCGTCCTTCGGATGGGACGTAAAGCCGTAGGTCCCGTGTGTTGTATAATGCACGTAAAGTGGATTGTCGTGCGGTCTAGCGCACTGAACTCAAGTTCTGGTGTTGCCAGCAGCAGAGTGTGGGTTCGAGCCCCGGCCGTGACACCTGTGTCCTTGAGCAAGACACTTAACCATAATTGCTTCTCTCCACCCAGGGGTTAAATGGGTACCTGTGAAGGCAGAGATGGTTTGCTCTATATGCGCTAGAAATGGCAGCAATTGAGCTGTATACTCCCCAGGGAGCTGAGATGGTTTCAGGAATGATTTATGAGCCTTATGAGCCTTATGAGCAGGGATAATAATATAATGCGCCTTGAGCGCCACTTAGTTGGTGGATACGTGCGCTATATAAATCTATACATTATTATTATTATTATTATTATTATTATTATTAATATAGATTTACTGGATCAATTAGAAAGTGGTGACAACAGCGTTTCATAGAGGGGGACATTTCCCCCTCCCTAATTGTAGCTACGTTTCCCTTCTGTTCTGAGAAGAATTTTATTAATCCAGTGATTGACGACCCTAATAAGCATGGGCGGCGATCGGGGGGAGCACAACTTATCACCCAATATTTTTGACAGGTTAGTAATGCCCCCCCCCCATCCCATAATAATCACCCATAATAACAAAGAGTATACGCGCATTTCATATGTTTACCATTTATGGTCAAACCATGTAGATAATAGTTATTTGTATGTACCCCTTGGTTTTTAATGAAGTATCATGTCCCTCTAAATCAGTGGTCTGATTGAAAATAGATTAGGCCATGGGTTTCTTCACCAACTTTTATTGTGTCCAGTTAGGAACCCCGGTGTCTTTTGTTATTTAGGCACCAAATGTAAGGAAGTTAGGAAAGATAGGGTCACCCCAGTATATTTAAATTTAGTAGGGTTACATATGTTGTTAACAATAAAACATGTAATGTAAAGTTTATAGATTAAGATTATTGATTACAGTTCGATTACTTGAATATTGAGTGAAAATCGAAAGTGGTGTGAGAAGTAAGAGTGGGTGAAATAGGGGAGAACGGAAAAAAGATCAGTGAGAGAAAGACGTGTTTTGAAGTGTGCTGCAAGCATAAGTCTACCAACTCCGAACCAAACGGCCATTGCCAGATCCTAGTGACACGATCTCGGGTGCCACAAACGGCAAATTTCCCCCAGTCTCGGCTAATCAGAGACAGGGATCGTCGTTGTTGAGACGGTTGGCATCAACACAGTACTCACCTTTAACATCCCACAGAAGAAACCGTAAGTGTCATATTAAATTCACTATCAGTAACTCATCAAATATTATAGCAGCGACATTTAAACAAAAATTACTTCTTTTTAAGACATTTTAAGAAAGGATAGCAGTTTTGTATATAAAAACCATGTAAATATTTAATATTTGACATACCTGTTGGTTTCATCAAACTATATGATGAAACACATTACTTGTAAGTTTTTTGGCTATTCCTTTATCTTTAATAGATGGCCTTATATACACAAAAACCTTCAGTGTCCACCCAAAAGTCATCAAATGCAGGAATCCTTGCCGACATCACAAGCTATGCATTATACCTACCTTGAATAAGGAGCGAAGAGCCCACAGGAAGATCCGGATCAGCGTTCAAAAGACATACCAACTTATTGGCAAATATAACAAAAGGGACACAATCAGTCATAATGGTGGAGGGTATCGTAGGGAATATTGCATAAACTAATTTTTTTACCGTGAACTATTTTGTATTTATGATTATAAAGGACACCATTTAGTAAATTCAAAACCTATAATTATCAATTTCATCTGACTTTTTAAGATTTTGAGAATTATCGGCGTGTATCAGTATAATCTAATTCTCTCAAGCCAGCAGCATGTATTAAATTCCATTGTTCTGTAAATATGATGTAAATATGAAATTATTAAAATACTTTGTAAATATAAATTAAATAAAATACCTTGTTTTATTTAAGAAACTGAGCATTTTTGTCCCGTCCCTTATTCAACCCACTGCCATTCTTACAGCGCACACGGCGTAATTGTAATTATTAATTTTGACACCCCATTTAGGCTTTTGGGTCAATGAATGTTTTTGAAATATTCCGGAAATTTGTTTGCACAAAAAAAGGAAAACATTGGGGGATGACGGGGGGAAGGAGGGTCAGACAGTCAGTAGTCAGTCATAGGTGGTAGGTCAGGTCAATAAGGTCAACAAACATCAAGTTAACAATTGATTTAATTTTGCCCTACACCGACGTGTGTATAGCACTGTATGCTCAGTGCTTTCCGAGTGTCTGAAAAAACTATACAGGCGACTCGGGCGGGATTCGAACCCACGACCTCCTGCTTACTAGTGCAGACGTCTTAACCTCTCGACCACCGAGCTTGCCCGATGACGATTGGCCGGCTAGAATCCTATAGCAGCGGGTTCCGCGATATATATAGATTGGTGAAATTCTTGCGTCGGGAGATAAACAATTGATTTAATTTTGTCCTACACCGACGTGTGTGGGGATGACGTGTGTGGGGATGCCCTACACCGACGTGTGTAGGATTCTAGCCGGCCAATCGTCATCGGGCAAGCTCGGTGGTCGAGAGGTTAAGACGTCTGCACTAGTAAGCAGGAGGTCGTGGGTTCGAGTCGCCTGTGTAGTTTTTTCACAGACACTCGGAAAGCACCGAGCATACAATGCTATACACACGTCGGTGTAGGGCAAAATTAAATAAATTGTTTATCTCCCGACGCAAGAATTTCACCAATCTATATATATCGCGGAACCCGCTGCTATATAGGATTCTAGCCGGCCAATCGGCATCGGGCAAGCTCGGTGGTCGAGAGGTTAAGACGTCTACGCTAGTAAGCAGGAGGTCGTGGGTTCGAATCCCGCCCGAATCGCCTGTGTAGTTTTTTCACAGACACTCGGAAAGCACTGAGCATACAGTGCTATACACACGTCGGTGTAGAGCAAAATTAAATCAATTGTTTATCTCCCGACGCAAGAATTTCACCAATCTATAAACATCAAGTTATATAAGGACTGTTTTTATTGTTTTTCTGTTCACAGTAAAACCAAAAATCCCTGTTTCTTCCGGTGGTATACCGCCTAGCGAAAAATTTATTGTCTTATTGACAGACACAAACGAATAAACAATATTTAGCACATTCAAACTACAGACAAACGACCTACTCTTTAACACCTAAACTTCACCGAATTCCTTAAGGGGGAGGGGGGTGACACAACATATTTTCAGTCGGCAAGGGGAGGTGTGTAGTGGTGATTCCCCTACAGACCCCCATCTATTTTGAAACGGCAAATTGAGCTTCAGTTGGCAAAATCGAGCTTCATTCAGCAAATCAAGCCATCGAAGCATGCTTGTATTTTTTGTGCCAATATTGTTTGTGCGGCGAAATTGTTTACGCCCACCCACCCCTCCCTCAAAATGTTCTGTCTACCCCACTCAAAAATGTTAATTCTCTCTTAAGTCACTCGGCAAATTGGCTTCTACACCTCCTCCCCCGCCCAATATTATGCCATCGCTTCGACACGGTGTGGCTCCAAGTAAGCATACTAAGAAAGCATACCCATAGAAGCAGTTTTGCCATTAGAAGCAGTTTATGAACATTTCTTTCAAAAAATGTTTTTTTTTCATAAGTGACCGAAGCGTGGTTCAAGATTCATTTATTGGACAAATGAATTCATGACACAGCGTCATAAATTCGTTGCCAGTAAAAAAAATGACACCTAAAACTGTTAACAATGCTGCAGTAATTTTGTTTAGTGAAATATCTCATTTTTAAGTAAGAATTTCAGTTCCTTTCCACGCACCAAGAAATCGAATCACTGAACTGATTAAAAACATTTGCCGGTGAAATATTGAAAAACATAAAACATAGGCAAACATGTTTCACATTGAATGAACAATAACAAAAATGGTTGACTAACTAAATACATCGAAGTTTTTTACAGAAAAGATTTAATATTTTTTAAATATTTAGCTTTTGGTCTAGATAGAGAAGTAGCCTTGTAACTGTTTACTCGTCTATGCGCCAGATCCCGTACCGATTCCTGGCCCCTAGATATTCAGGACATGAAACGCGGCCGACACTACGAGTTGCGACCTATTTCGTACACTGTTTGATACTGAGACAACAATTAACTGGAATTAGTTTTTAAATTAATTAAGGGGAAGCAAAACTAGGTCGAGATATTAGCCTCAATAGTTGATACTGACAATTTACATGGGGGACTGGAAAATACGTTTTAATACTTCAACAACTCCCGGTCAGAATTCATCCATCAACTGGTTACAGACCCACTTTGGGTCAGAATAATTCGAAACATTTATTTGCACCTGCGGACCTTCTTCCGGATAGAATCTGACCCCAGACGTTTTTAAGTTAATGCATGCAATTCTCTATATGATTGCATTCAATGATCTATGATTAAAGTAAGTGTACTGATGTTAAATAGTATTCCTCAGGTAAATAGCTTTTAATAGTTAGTAGAATAGGTGCATATATAATTTAAAATGATCAGCCTTTCTTAAAGATGTACAGCAAAACAACATGAAACCGAACTCATACAAATAAAGGACACTATTATATTCCTACCTTGCCAGAGCCTGAGGGGTGTGGAAGCCAATGTGCCGACTAATCTCAGCGGCGGTAACAATTGAACACCTTCAAAATCACCGGGGGAAGGGGTAGGCGTGAACAAATTTTAAGGGAGGTCGGCGTGAGGAATTTTTGAGGGAGGTAGGCATTTGAGTGTTAACCGGTGGGGTGGGGCAAGCGACTTAGGCTCAATTTGCCCCACACCCCCCACCCCTGGCGACCCTTGCAGAATAGTGTAACGGTGAACACGGATGCAAACCATTACAGTGACCAACACGGGTGTTTTAATCGTGCAAGAACAAGACCATCACCATTGTGATGGGCGACAACATAATCATTGTACACAGAGTTTAGGCTATGTATTTTTCAAGCACTTTTAACGTGATGACCTTTACGCGTACAACCAACATAATACACTGCAATATATTATATTATTTTTTTTAACAATTAAAATGACGTAGGTCAGCACATCGAGTATAATCATATCGACTTGTTCAATGTCCCGATACAAACATTCCATCAATTAAATTATTTAAGTGAAAGCTACAACATTTAATTACCTGATTAGGCCTACAACATTACGGAATTATAGGTTTTCCCGGCGAATTTCAAACCTTTTTCATTCAATTTAATACCCGATTCATTCAATTTGATTTTAAAATGAATGATCATTTACATCATCGTTCAGTCATCAAAAAGATACATTCAAAGTCACAAGTTCAGCATTCTGTCGTCATTTAACCCAACTCATCGCCAAAATAAGTACCGGTACGTTCGAATTGAAATAATCGCAAAGTTCATTCAGTTTAATCAGAACCAGTCGCAAGCGGTCATCAAGAATTCAATTTCATCAATTGGCATTCACTTGTCACATTTTTCTTTCAATTCTCAGGCACGGGTAGGACATTATTTTAGGACAGATTCCTTTCTTAACTATCTCAAAAAGGAAAGAAAGTAAAACTTAAAGGAAAAGGTGAAAGAATGACGGAAATATTGCAAAGGGGAACAACTCTGTTATGCAAGATGACTTGTAGGGATTCTTGTTTGGTACTTTCAAATGTTTGACATTGGAATAAAAATCATGAAACTGGATATAGCAACACCCAAGGGTGCATTAGAATACTCTTAAAGCCACACTTGAACGGAAAGTTCTTAAAAAAGAGGAGTTTTGAACCTTGTTTATTATATATGAAGATATTATTTCATTGTTAATATGATGTTATTACGCTCATGGTTTTTTCGTAATTTGGATTGAAAAAAATTTATTGCCCATGAACGAAAGTGAGAATAAAAAACGAAATCCTCTGCGCTTTGATGATTGTTAACTTGACATCGGTCGCGAAAAGATGCAAAACATCAAATTTCAGGATGTTATAATTGAAGTCATGAATGCTGAAATAGAACTAAATAAACGCAGGAACGAAATAATGATTGCTTGAAAATTAATTTGAAAGCAATCATAAAAAAGAAACCGTAATTTGATCGCATCAGTAAAAACGGCGTGAATTTGAATGTTCTTAAACGAAAACGTACATTGGTACTTTATTGTAAAAGTACCAATCATCCTGTTGGAAGTGTTTTTTTTTTTTGTTTTTTTTTTTATATTTCAGGGGAAACACGACTACAACGTTTTTTTGCAAGTGCTTTCTGTAAACATTTTGACTGCTTTTCACAATTGTCGCATGGAAAGATCACATAAGCGATCTTGTCACAAAAACACGAAACACAGAAAGACGAAAGGAGCTATAGCAGTTTGAAATGCAGAAAATCTGTCCATGAGGATAGGGTCAGTTTGTTTGTTTGATGTTTTCATTTTAAATTTTATTTTGAAGTTTTTTTTTGTTGTGTGTGAATAATTTCGAAGTTTCGTAGGCCTATGTGATGACGTCGTCACACAGGAGATCCTGCCCGGTGTAAAAGCTCCGTACAAATTATATCCAGGTTTTTTGTTGTTTCTAATCTTAAAGGTATATGTGGTATAGGATTGGTAATTCAAAATTACCAAATGGTACAAATGTTAATGTAATAAATCATTTTCAGTTCAACTTCAGGAAAGAGTATTCCTTCCAAAATTCCACGTCAAACAAATTGGAATGTATGTGCACCATTTTCTCGTTAACGACACAAAATAATAAGCTGAAATTTTTCACATGGTTGTTGGTTGTTTTATGTAAATCTCAATACTTGTTTCAAAGAGAGTAAATATAATTCTTCATAAAAACAGTTTTTGCCATCATTAACAATGTTGTACCTTCCCTTTAAATGCGCCGTCTTTCATGCTTTGAAATGTTCATTCTGTTACTGACGAGTTACTCGTTACAGTCCTGCACACGCACATCATCTTTGCTACGATACTGTATGCGGCCGGTCGATGTCTGCTCGTACATGTGGGCATATCGCACTTCGAGTAGCTCCGTGTTGTTCTTGATGTTTGATACCTCAGTCATCGACGGGACTAACTGCTCAAAGTTCTCGTGGCCGGTTAGCCAGTAGGTACACATGAATCCTTTGCCCTTTTTACAGAAAATATTAACAATGATGAGAGGACAAACGAAATGTGACTATTTTTGTACATTAAAAGAACATTTTACTTAGGCCAAAAAAAAAAATTGTTGAGTTGCCCTCCAGTGAAAATATTTGAAGGGGTCGGTCGGTCGGGATTTTTTAATTTTTTTAATTTTTTTTTCTCCTTGACTGTCATTTTAAGATTGAAATGCATTGGAACTGAAAACCACATACCATATTTTTCATTTGTATACCTATCAGCAAGGAATTTTGCTTCAGAATAAAAGTATCCCAAGCATTTTTGTTGTACTTTTCGCTGTGATTGACACAGCAAATTCATCCATATTGCGTGCAATGCTCAACATGCAACATGTGAGTGGCCATTCGATTTGAAAACGTGTAGATCGAGTCGCAATCGTTGACACGCGTACAGTGCAGGGGGCCAGTGCACAACATGTGAGTCATTTGATTGGAAAACGTGTAGATTTGAGTCGCAATCGTTGGGAATGCGAAGGCAGTGCACCATGTGTGAGGGCCGGGGCCATTCGATTTGAAAACATGTAGATTGAGTCTTGGGTACCGGTAAATTTACCGGTAAAAAAGTGGAAAATTTCACAAATCAAACGTATTATGTTTTATACAAAGAAAATTGGTAAGTTTCATTAATAAATAGGCCTATGAATGACGGGAAAAAAGAAAAAAAAACCGACCCGAGATTTCAGCACTTTTGGGTCGGTCGGTGGAGGGCAACTCAACATCTTTTTTTGTTTGGCCTTATATATAATTTAATTCAATACAGATATGAAAGTACAAAAAGCTTTTTCCTTGATCAGTTCCTAATTCTTAAGTTTTGTATTTCATGTTGTGGTCATAATTTGCATACCATTAATAATAAGGCATAATTATGTAACTGCCAACCAGTCAACCACGTATACACTAGTTTTATTCGACGTTCCTGCACCTCTATACGGGTGAGAATTAAAACATTGAAAGAAAAACAAAATGTGCCTACTTTTTAAGCGTTTGTATTTAATCATTTCTGGACATACACGTAGGCCTGGTTGCTAGTATTCCCAACCCAATGTATCTCTTTTTTTCGACTTCATTTTTCCCAACCCTCCCTGTGACCAAAAGTGCCAAAATAACATACGTAGAGCCTCAGTCGGCAAATGAAGCATCAAAGCTACTAGAACAAACCAAAACGATACGAGAACAAGGGTTGGTCCAGAATAAATTTCCAGTTGTGATCTATGGGTTTGCCAACCGAGTTGTTTGTTTGTTATAAGTCGTTTATGAGCTGCGTTTTCGGGTGGCAGTTGTCCCTACCCACCCCCGTTAAGCGAGTTTACAGAGTGTCCATTTTGGGGGGGAAACGAAGTAAATTTGTCTGGTCATATTACAGTTGTGTCGGTAAATTTACCAGCAACAAAATTTTGCGCCCCCAACTCTGATGTCAGTCGGCAAATTGGCTCCACACCCCTCCCCAAAAAGAAAATGCCTTCGCTACGCCTCTGGTTGAATGGAATATATCGGAAATAATAATATGATAATAATTTACTGTTAAGTCTGTTTTGGTCGTTGGACACGGGACTTGCATTGTACACACCTTGATATCAATTTCTCCGCGTCTAACAAACATGAACCCGCCAATGTCCATCAATGCAGTGTACGTCTGAATGCTGACATGAATTCGACCAGCTAGTTAAAGGAATAAACGAAGAGCAAATAAACAATGTGTAGATCCTATTTTTTCCATCTTTTCTTTTTCAGTTAAAAGTACGTTTATCTAAGTGCGCGATCTTCGCATTCAACGGTGATAAAGGCAACCACGGTGCCAATATCGGGACATCTTTTCGAGACACTGGTCCTATGACACCGGCACACAGTTTCCAGGAATAGCTATAACAATAGAAGTATATTACACAAGTAAACTGGTTGTCTTTAATGATAAGAAGTATGCAGAATTATCGAGCCTATGGCCATTTTGGTAAAGACACATTTTGGGTCAATAATTTCAATTTCACAGATACTTTACAATTGGCCTATATCCGTAATGATTGCTATATCCGTAATGATTGCTATATCCGTAATGATTGCTTGTGGCCATAAAGATACTTTACAAATAGGCTACACACAAACAAATTGCTTTGTTTATACTTATTATGAACAAGTATATGTACGATACATATGTCAATTGTGTACCCATGCTAGGGGCCATCAACTGTATAAACATAATGAATAGAGCGAAGTTTACAAACACCCAATATTGCCTCTACGACGGTAGGTTATACGTACAGCGCGGTTGCATCACGCTAAATTGTTCAGTAGGTGTGAAGGGGCGCTATAACTTCTGTTGCGTTGAACACTACCAACTCCCAATGGTTTTAACAGATGCCTAGAGGTCCTTTAGAACCTAGACAACAATTTGAAGCACAAAAAAATGTAAGGGCCCTTTAGGTTGATGTTTATTTTAGTTCTGATAACGCTTTTTTCCCCTACCCCAACTCGACATAAAATATACCCTATTATGTGTACCCATAGCAGTTATAGGAATAATAAATAAAATCGAAATTGTAATTTTGCAAGCTATGCCTTGCAAGCTAACTTCCATGTTTTTCCTGATTGTCTCGAAGGACAGATCTAATTAGATTAAGATGTTGCTATGCAAAAAAAGGAACATCAGCCTCCAAAAATACTCACGTAGTCCCGATGTCTGCATCCGGGAAGCGGTGTTGACCGTATCTCCGAAGAGACAGTAGCGAGGCATCTTAATCCCAACCACACCGGCAGCTACTGGGCCTGTAAACATCGTCAAAATCATTATCAAATCCTACAAATAAAATCACTTTCAGATATCCACAATAGTAAATCAAGGCTGTGTTATAAGGGGGACATAATTCCTTCTAAACGGCACCCATATGAGACAGAGAAGTGTAGCATGTGCCTCCGGGCTGACGGTGGCCAAATCTCTAATAGTTTATTTTCATTTCATTTCAATTTACAATTATAACATTTTTTAACTTACTATTATTAATTCAACAAACTAATATTGGTATAGACACTATAAGTGCATACAATTGAAATTGTGCTTAATTTGTGGTTAAATTAAAAGCAAATACAAAGTTTTATTAAAGAACAACACCAACATACGTCACAAAAACCTCTTTATAGCTAATAATAATAATAATAATAATAATGTGTGGATTTATATAGCGCACGTATCCACCAACTAAGTGGTGCTCAAGGCGCATTATATTATTATCCCTGCTCATAAGGCTCATAAGGCTCATAAGGCTCATAAGGCTCATAAATCATTCCTGAAACCATCTCAGCTCCCTGGGGAGTATACAGCTCAATTGCTGCCATTTCTAGCGCATATAGAGCAAACTATTATGATTAAGTGTCTTGCTCAAGGACACAAGTGTCACGGCCGTGATTCGAACCCACATTATGTTGCTAACACCAGAACTTGAATCCGGTAAGCTAGACCGCTCGGCCACGACACTCCATAGCTATAGGTATATGAGACAAGAAAGGAATACTTAACTTCAACAAATCGTGTTCTTGAAAATGATTATGTTAAACAGCAAAACGGGACGAAGTCCGTTGGTATTGCAAACAACACTCATTAATAGAAAGGCCTCATTAAGTAATGTGAACTCGTAGAATTACAACTTTGAAAATAAAAGAAGTCTTTCATCGGCTTCGATTCAGTTAATTTGGTTAATGACTAAACATAAAGAAATATATAACATATACATAAATGAAGATTGAGCTATTACAAAATTCTTATTAACCGAAAGTGAATGTTAGGATCAATTAATGGGAGACATCCATACATTTAAATCCATATAGACGAATTTTAATCAAATAATAGCACCTCAAATGAAAATATTTCATATGTTTGATAAACCATCATCAACTTTACACCGAGTAAGTTTCATATAAAACTGATCATTTTATGTTTTTGGAGAATACCATCTTGTTGTGACTCACCTGTGTGGATTCCAATCCTTATCTTTATCTTCATGTTGAGTCTGTGGGGGACTTCCAGGAAACTAACATGATGAAGAAGATCAAGAGCCACTGTAGACAACTCACTGACATGTTTATCACCTACCATACGAGTAGGGAGACCTGAAGCAATCGTCAAGTTGAAGGATGGTAAAAATCAGTGGAGTAAATTTGATGTCAAAGGTTTGGTGGGGGTGACATGCACATTTTGGAGTCTAATGAAACATTGTATTGCATTCTGGGAATATGTTGGGGAATTTGTGTTAACAATGGCTCAAAATAATTGTGCAAAATGTAATATAAAGTGCTACCAAAGAGTGTATTTAATGATTGTTTTCGGGATTCCTGAATTCCTCGTATTTTAAGTCAGTTATCTTAATGTACTGTGTTGTCCTCTTAACTGAGTGTTTGGATACCAATCTGTAAACTTATGTTAACATGAGTTTTATTGGGCAAGGTTTTGGTTTTAATTTTGTGCACTTTCAGTAATGCTGTGGCACTAAATTCCCTCTGAGTTCTCATAAAACAGCGCCCTCGTGTGTCAATGGAACACATGAAAATGTTAAAAAATTAAAAAGTATACCCAATCTATTCTTTGCATAAAAAAAACCATTTTGTTAAACTGTACAGAAACATGGATACTTGGCAAAACAAACAAGGCAGGAATATTTAAAGAGATGTTTGATACCATCAATAACTTACACCAATTAAAGTTGTATGTAAAACTTTGATCATTTATGTTTTGCGAGATTACCAATAGTGGCTTTAAGATCTTATTTATATGAGTTCTTACCTGATGCCAGCATATAGGTTTCATTCACTGTTTCAACCTTGTAGACATTGTACTGCTCTATCCGATAGTCAAACACGAGGTACAGTCCATTCAGCATTTCAATAACCTTAATATAACAAGATTGAAATAATCCAGTGAACTCTATTAGTTCCAGGTCAGATGAAACACAAATGAAAAATATGACCCCGATTTTGTACGCAATGTTTCTTCAATGTAAATCTGAGACTAATTAACTAATTAAGTAAAGCTTTGTAAATAGTTTTTATAATTGTTATTATTTTTTATTAATTGTTTAATAAATTTTGCTTTTTTAAAACCATTTACGGAATTATTTTAAGAATTCATCATGATTATGTGATTAGAACTCACCTGTCCTATGTTTATGATATTTGATATAAGAAACTCCATTTAATTAAGGGGCTTCATAGAAGGGGCTATACATAGAAGCTTTGGTTATTTATGGGTTCGTCGATATCTCTTCTCTTTAAAAATAGTTATTGTGATTGTATTTGTGAATACTGCAGATATAACCTTGATGAACATTGACATTCAAAAGTGAAAAATCGATTTTGTGACACGGAGGTATAGTTTTTGAGAAAAGGCTCACCTGCATTGGCGTGCTTTGGGAACAGAGGTTGTTAAATCCCACGATATCAGAGAACAGTACTGAAGCGCTGTCATATGACTCTGCTTTCACATCCCGCTTCTGCATCAACTGTTCAGCAACAGTCGGAGGTAACATAGAGTACAACAGCCAGCTTGATCGTTTCTTCTCCCTGTTCAGTGCCTTTGTCTGTGCTGCAAGTGTGAGGGCGTAGTTCTTGATGTCAGAGGTCAATGACCAAATGGCGCGAAGGGTCAGAGGACACACGACGATGACAACAACGACAACGAGGATGCTGACCGCAATGGCCTCCGTGTCATTCTTCAAGTCGTTTTCCAGCAATAGCAGGATCTGGTTCGCCAAGTTTTTCTGGACGTCTTCTAGGATATTGATGTACACGCTCATACTGTCGAACCACAATTTAGCGTTGAGGAATTTGGGCTCGATAGTAGAGGCCTCGTTCACCTGAATTTCGTTTCTCATCCCTTCGATAGTGGCTGTGAAGTTTTCAGACATTTCCAAGACGTGGTTATTGAAAAACTCGGTGATGAGCGACGAGTACTTCTTTGAAGCCTCGTAATTCCATATTCCCAGGTTGTATTTTTCCATATACCAGACGTAGTCCTCATGCCTCTCAAACCCTCCGAGGGTGTAAAACACTGAGCCAAGGGTACGCTCTATACCCGTTTCCACATTGCTAACGATCAGAAGCTGATATGCTACTAATACCTGCCATACGTCATTCCCCTCGGAATTACCGATGCTCTCGTATAGCCAGTCTATGAAGATCTGGAGTATATCCGTGTAGAAAATGACCTCATCGTAGACAGATGTGCCAGCAGACCGAGTGACGGATTTCCGATGCTCCACCAAGTGCATCTTGAAGTCGTCTTTTTCCCTGAAGAACGGGAGCTCGTTCAAGATGCTGGTCTCAACCGGCCAGCCTTGGAGCTCTTCCAGAGCGTTGTCGGTCTCTGGGTAGATCTCAGTAAGGATGGAGATATCCTGGGGCCCGATGAGACTGACGTACAGGGCCGTCATGTCGCGCTCTCGCTGAAGGCGACTTAAAACAACTCCAATATCCTTGCTGAATCGGATCACATTTCGGATCTCGACATCGACGCTATTGCTCTGCGCTATGGCTTGTAGATCCAATACAGCCAGCACAGCAAGAGACACAATAGGGATAAGAACAAGAAGCAGGATTTTGGCCAGATGGATTCGTTTTCCTTTGATTGTCAACGGATTTTCGGTGCATTTGCTGACATCGTTAGAGTGAAGTAACAATTTGCGGACAGATTGATCAAGCATAGACAGCGAACCGAAGGAAGACATTGAGCTGCTGCTATTCGGCGGTTCTGTGTTGATCTTGCTTATAAACGTTTCGACGTTAACCTCCATTCTCGTTATTTGTTTCAGTCAAATCAGTGAGATTCTTCAGTCATTGCGCTATGAATTCCAATTCACAATATATTATGTTTTATGCTGGGCTGTACCGCTCTATTCCTTCTGTGGACACACGACTGAAAAAGTGATCTGTAGATATAACTGTTATACCTCTTTGTATTTATGTCAATGATATTCCATCACAGCTAATGAGCAAGACTTGATTGGTTTCTTGAGGGCTTTCTTGAACAAGTAATTATCCTCGTGTTGGTCTCATTAGATGTTTTTTTATTTTTTTATTTTTTATAATGGGCTTTAAACCAAAAGACGGCCGTGAATTTAGGTTTTCAATTATTAAATTTTATGTCTCAAGTGAACCATGTCAATCAATCATTCTGATAGTAAATGTATTTCATGTTTCTTTATAACCATTAGCTGGTTCCTCTTATTTACAATCAAAAATAAATAGTCAAAATGTATTACTGAATTAACCATCCACACGTCATGCGTCACTCGTATTATATCGACAACCGCCTGCATGATGTCTATTAGGGTGTAGTGAATTTTGGAAAAGTTGGAATTTTAAGTTCTAAATACCCAACTTTGCCCAACCAAAAACTGGATTATATATATTCCACCAAAAAGTGCTGAGTCATTGTTTTTTGTGAAAAACGTGTATTTTCTGTTTGATTGTATGTATGGAAATACAGAGACCTCACAAACCTCACAAGATTTTTAATTCCAATACACTAAAAGGTCTTTGGATTGTGTCTAAATACGGTCATTTGGGGTTAGTGTCATACTACCATAATGGCTTAATACATGTATGTCAGAAGTGAAAATGGGCAATGTGTACCCCAGCATAGAATATTTTCATTCATCAGGGCTTAATGACTAGCAATTAAAAACAAAAGGGACTCAATGGGTGCTAGGCTTGGTTTGTTTACTTTAAGCTGATTACATGTACATATGTATGTATCCCTTTACAAGGCTATTGTATACAGGACATTGAAGTTACATGTAGTTGTGCCACCATTAAATGCCACGTTCCCAAAAATAGCGTTTAAATTGGCTTTGATACCAGCAAAGAGAAACAGATCTGTGCAGTATTTGTTAATCCTGCAGAATTTGCTGGAAATGTGCTCCCAACTAGAATGGACTGTTGTCGTATCTGAGTCTTCAGTTTGAGATGTGATATAATCATTTCTGGTGATGTGAAGAGTTTAAGACGGAAAAAGTAAATTTCAGATGAATGAAGTTTATTCTCAAGTAGCTTATGAGATGATAGAGATTTGGTATCGGGTATACTATATGCATCACTCACCACGTCCGATCCTGATACAGTTGCTAAGAACATTAAGAAATGGTATGAAAATGGCAGTACATTGTACTACAGGACCAAAAACATTCAGTGTCATACTTGGATCACAACTGAAAGAGCAGAGCTAGGAATAGTTGACTTTCAACCAAAATCATCTACCCACTTCCCATATCTACCTGAAGAAGTAGTGGTAGACCTCAGCTGGGATCAGCTGTATATAGATGTGTGCGCTGCAGGCCATTATCATAGGGGAGTGGGATGATGATATTGCTATGTTAGAACCCGGCCCTCTCTGCCATTCCTGATGGTTGACTTTGACACAAAGAAATCTATGTCTTGATGTTCGTACTCCACGTCCAAGTTTTGCACTAAGACAACTAACAACAGCTGTCATTAAGTTGTACGCTCAAAGCTGATTAAGAATCAAATGTCACCCATTATACACCAACGGGCCTAATAACCTTCATTTCATGATAACACTTGAAAGATCTTAATACCACGGAGAAGAGCACTGCAAAAGCAGCTATCCAGTGTAATGCTATTGTTGTGAAGCATTCTGTAAATTCCAGAACTCGCCCAATAGCTTCACGAGCCTATTTAATTCTTTGTGGATTAACCTGTATATTACGTAATAATCTCTTTATATACGGGCCACTTTGCCATGCTCGGCGCAGTTGGTCTGAGGGAACCGTCGACAACGCACTCTTGTTACTTCGGCATCTTTATGTTTCACTATTAAAAATGTGAGTTTTAGTTTCTTTAAATAAATTATTTTGAACAGAAATTTGTTTCACAAGTTTCATCATTTAGTTGTCCATTCTCAAATGATCCCAGAAAACATAATACTATGCTTGCTGATGAGGATCCAGACATTCTTCAAGATGCTATCACCCATGTGTCAAAAGCACATCAAACAGTTACATCTGGACAAACAAGAAGCAGTAAGGAACATAAAGTGAGGAAAACTTTGAAGATGTGGAGACTGAAGGATAGAGTGACGATGAAGCAAGCGGTGACGAGGTGGAGGATGAAGAATATCCCCGGGATAAATCAGTTTGGCCCTTCAAGGTGCCCACCCTAAGGCTTCAGGCAAAGATATACTGACATGATTGACGGGAGAACGATCATATCACAACCCCACCATTAATTTCAAATAAAACAGATCAAGAAATCATGGGTATGTTGACAACTCCCCTCCTTGTGTCAAATTATCCTTGTCACACACAATTGGTGGAACGTGGAGTGAAACTCGTATCAGAGGCCAGCCAGCCGGGCAGTTCATGAGACCAAAGAGACGACTTCATCAGGCAAAGAATAGCATTCATCAGGCAAAGAATAGCATCCAGATCACTGATAAAAACATTTTCTTCAAAGAAAGACTTCAGTTCCTACTGTAAGCCTACTGTAACTTGCAGACTCAACAATGGCTAAAGTACACCTTATGTGTTTTATGCATACGTTTCTTTTACCATGTAAATTCAAGTTTGGGCTCACAAATTTATGCGTGGGACATCTCTGGAGCTTATTTGTATCCAACTACACAGGACAAGAATTTTCAAAACATTTTGCACAGGTAAAATGCACCAGAAAACACATTTCAAAAAGTGTACATTGCCCATTTGCATCCCTGACATAAACCATATAGTAGTATGACACTAACCCCAAATGACTGTATTTAGACAAAATCCAGAGACCTCTTAGTGTATTGGAATTAACTGAAAATACTTGGAACTCTAGAGCCTGGAGAATCTATTTGAAAAAATAAATAAATAAAAATTGTTTGTATTTCCATACATAAAATCAAACAGAAAACGCACATTTTTCACAAAAAAACGATGACTCGGCACTTTTTGGTGGAATATATAACTTTTTGGTTAGGCAAAGGTTTTTGGATGATTTTTTTTTTTTTTGGTGGAATGTCTTAGATATTGCCAGAACATCATTTAAGGGTATTCAGAACTTCAAGTTCCAACTTTTCCAAAATTCACTACACCCTACCTCTCTATGCATGCTTCTCTTTCGACGCACAGTGGGCCAGGGTGGGACCAAAGTGCGCCGAAAATAAATTGTCCATTATTTTAAAGGCATATTAGACCCAGAAATATTTTCAGACCCGCAGATGGCAATAGAAATGTTTTTAAACATTTGTGACGTCATACAAATACTGATTTCTGATTGGACCGTGGATAATTCACGATTTATAGCCATTTCATTGCGTTTTTGCTTGTTTTAAATTACAATAATCGAGTGTATGTATTACGGCTGCAAATTATTTTCAGGATAAAATCGTCGTTAAACAAATTGAGTAAGTTTGTGATTTAAATCCATTATATACTATTGGTTATGTTTGTAACAAATGCTTCTAAAGGTATCATTACTTTTTTGAATCAAGATATCTATTACCCAACCAACCTGAGAAAGTTTCATTTTTAAAGTTTCATTTTATTATGTGTCATTATCCGAGAAAATAATGAAAATGCGTTCAGATGTTTCGTACTTATCCGTACGTTGATTTGTTTTTGTTTCCGGTGGAACAGCAATTAAGTTTATTTTACTATTTTACTCATTTGATAGCACATGAGACAAAAATATTTCATCCCTTAGGGATGTTTGATACTATTATCAATTTAACACCAGTAAGTTTCATGTAAAACTTTGATAATTTTAGATTTTAGAATTTAGAATTTACCAATAGTGTATAGCTTTAAAGCAATAATTACGATTTCCCCGAATATTATATATGACAATTTTAACTGCACAATCGTTTCTCAGGGCTATCATTTTGTAAGGGAAGTTAATTACGAAGCGGAAACCGCAAGGGAATCATTATTTAAGTCATGTCAGTTTCACTGTACGGTGCGCGCTGCTCACAGTCGAGTTATATAAAAAGCGTTCAAATGTGTTGGGATGGGGTTTACAAAAATAGCTACGAAATCACAGGTCATAGGTGGTCGCAGCTGATTTTGGTATCAAAATGTTGCTGAAAGGTTAAGCTTCAGGGAAATGCGAGAATTTAGGCGGGAATTGGCGGAATTTGTAATTCCACCATAGCTGAGCAAAAAATATATATATTTTATACTCTTTTTTTTTAAAACAAATTCCTCGTTTTTTGCTGATGAAATCAAAAAGCTAATTTGCAATCGGCTGGGTTCACTCAATTTACATGACAACAGCTGTCAAAATGGCAATTTTAAATATATTACCAGCAACTGGATTTTGTAACCCTTTTTAAGTTTTTTGCAAGTACAATTTTTTTGAAATTTTAAGGCAGTTCTGAAGTCATTAAATATTAATTGGAGTTTAATTTGTTTATAAAATAGTCGTAGGGGGTCTTAGCAACCTAAAATATGTAAAAGAAATAAAATCTGGCACATACATAAATGACCCCTTTTGGCACACTGTGAGACAGTTTTAAACATAACACTTATATTCACCGATGCATTCTGGGGGAAAAAACATAAAATTCTCTCCAGATTCCGTAACTCATGCCCTGTTACAATATATAGATCAGTGGCACGTGAAGAGACATATATGTATAGCTGAATCTCAAATCTTTGAGGTAAAGTTTCAAGTCTTTGAGGGCAAATTTCAAGTCAAGTCAATTTTGCTAATCCCAGTACATAGGCGCAAATGGCAAACAGCAAAATTCGAAATTTAAAGTTTTCAAACAGATATTGTTTTAATGACAAACCAAAGTAAATAACTGCTGAAATATTTTCGTGAAACACCAAAGTTAAATACAAACTGACTGAAGTTTTGCATGCACATTAGTTGATGGACACGAATTCTGTTAAGTAACTTACGTTACCTACATTTTTTGTGTACAGTACGTCATAAAAAATTCTATAGGTTCTTTGACATCAACGTAAACTTATTTTCTGATATAAATACACCCAAAGATGTGAATCAGCAAAACATTCGACCAAACAATGGTTTAAAATGTTGAAAAACAGTTTGAACAACACATGTGAAAAATGCCCATCAACTGCTGTCACAAAGAAAGTTATCTTCATTTTAGATAAAACAGTAAAGTTGTCATTTTATTGAATCAGTTTATGGTGATTCAACCTTTATACCTTTCGAGTTTCTATTATAGTTATTAAATGCTATGTCCTGAAGTAATATTTCCTGAAGAAACTGCTCAAATAGCGGTAACGTAAGTTTCAAACTTTTCTTCAATTACTTACTTTCCTTGTTAGATAATCGAAATAAACATTTTGATGACAGTATTTGCTAAGTTTTGCTTGTCATCGATATTATGAGCGCTCTTAAAAGGTGGCTACTTCTAGATACGCCTACTCTCCCATCTTCTGACGTTTTCTCTCCCGATAGGCGGCTTGTATTTCAGCACGTGTTTTTCCCATCTTGAAATCTTAAAGACTTTCTGAAATCTTAAAGACTTAGTGCATAACAGGAACTGGAATAAAGAATGTAAACGGAAAAAAGTTAGAATCAGAAAGGTAGAGAGAGATAAAAAAGGGTGTTAAGATATTCGATAACAAACGTGAAACAATTTGCATATTAAAAAGAAGTTTTTTGAATTTCTGCGTAACTTACGTTACCATTGCTTTCTGGGCTATTATTACATGTAGGTGGTTGATTACATGAAAATGCTTTCTCAAAAAGATTCTCGTAGCCTCCTTATTATCTGTAGACTATGCCCATTAAGTGTTTAACTATTATAAGTGAAGATTATTGAACACAGTTATCAAACAAAACTTCATTTTGAAAAGATAATGTAACTTACGTTACCACTGAAAAATATTGATTAAAACTCAATATTACCAAGTAATTGCAAGTACGAAAAATGTAAAAGTTGGAAAAATATTTCTCAATTTAAAGAAAAAAAATTATATTTGCATGAAGAAATCTGCAATTTACAACACTGTTTTTTTAAAAAGACATATACTCTTAAATAAAATGTGTAAAGAAAAATGAAACATACGTTACATTTACACATGTGACGGGCTCTGCGAAAATGAGTCACATATTTTTTTAGTTATATACATGGCTGTAAAGAGCATGCAATAAGCTTCATTTTGATACCTGTTAAACAACTGTGGCATGTCCGGTTCAAAAGTTATCACCTTTTGAATATATGTATTATGTCAACAATCGAGTAAACCCGTATAGGAGAAATTGCCTATTAAAAAAAACTGTAAAAACAGTTTTCAGAAGGTTACTAATAAAATGTGCGTAGTTACCAATATGTTCCTTAAATGCTAGCGGGGTTTATATTTTTGCCAAGCACAATCAACGTAAACGCAGCAATTTATAGCGCATTGTAATGGAAACAACGGACGAAATGAAAACAAAAGGCACACAAAAATCATCATTTATTCCACTTTCTTCATACAAATCAGCTTTTTTGATTTATAAATATGAAAATACAGATACTAAAGAACCGAAATAATGGATAATCGGAAAATCAATTTCCAATTTTTTTTTCACCCTCCAAACATTCATCAACACTGTACGTGGAAATAGGCCGTGCGAGAAGCCACTCATTTTCGCAGAGCCCGTCACATTTGTTCTAAATTTACAGGTAACCAAACAAAAATATTAACAAAAATAGTGAATAATTCATCATACTTCTACAAAAGCTAAATTCTAACTTTATTTGCAGGTGTTGGAATGTTTGATATGCCGTTATTACAATAAATATTTTAAGAACTTACCCAATATTTTTTTCTTTTTTATGTTGACATCATCTGATCACGTACCAGACGCCATGCATTTTTATGAATGAAGCTGGTCGCTAAGGGCGTGGGTAACACTCGGAGGCGCTATTGTTTTTTCAATTGTGGATCATGTGATCATCATTCACAGGAAAATCAACCTAACAATAAATGATCGTAACGTATGTTTCATAACGTAAGTTTCAAAGCGCACTTTTGGCGGGAAATGGACCAACACGTGGACGCAATGAAATGCAGTCCTCAGATTTAGAAGTAGAAATACAATGCTTCACGTTGCGCTGAATATTACGCATGTCGACCCATGTGGGATTAATGAAATATGGTAACGTATGTTTCGTGTCATAAAATCGCTTACTTGAAAGTCAGCAGTGTTGTCGGTAGTACTAAAAAAATGCTTTGATCTTGAGATCATCAATACAATGGACGAATAATAGACATTTTCTCATGTTGATTTATTAGAATAAAGTTTGATTTTGCTGGACAAATAAATTCGGGATGCAGGGGAGTTCTACGGTAACGTATGTTACGGTCGATTTTGCGACAAACTTTTATTGTGAAAATATAAGTTCCAAAGGAAGGGGAAGGAAAAACCTATAGTTTCACAATGTCGACATATACTTTCCATCTTCATTAAGTTCACAACCAGTAAAACTGAAGACACATTGTAAAGATTATAACCTTGGAATTGTAATTTTCCTCTTTGCGACACGGGATATTACATAACTTACCTGAAAGGATGGCCCTGGATTTTAAAAAAAAAGAATATTGCCGACATTGAACTTAGACATATTTTTGTGAGTGATCAGTTACTTGCTAAAATTACAATGCATTTTTCACATATTTAGTTCCCATATGTTTCCCACACATGCTGAAAGTCATGCGACATGAAAATCTCGATTTTGAGCCGATGTACTGGGGAAGCAGCCAGGTCTCATAACAGCTCTCCAGTTTTTGTGCTAAGTAAGTGTTTTGTAGCTACAAGTTTGTCTTCATTTTATACTAGTGGATTTCTTATTACACCTGGAATCTACTGGACGTTTTATGTGAGTATTGGTACATTTTGTTTTCTTATAATAAGTGAAAAACTGTTGTATTTTTTGTCTGTCTCTGCTGTAAGATTTTACTGTGTTGTGGATACACACTTGTATCTTCATTTTATTTGTGCAGTCAACCCTGACTTAGATTATAACCTGTAGCTTGACCACAAGCCTTTTGTTTGGATCAACAACCTTGTTGCTGTTTATTCTACTCCTGCTATCCGGACCATTGTGTCTCAATGACTCATCTTTAGAATACAGCATGCAAACTACAAGTACAAAAAAAATAAAAAATCTGCCATCTTAAATTTTTGAGTTGTCCTGTATCATATTATAATAATTCATCTGCCACCTTTCACCTGGAACTCTTAATTTCTGGTGACATAAACCCAAACCCTGGACCTGAAACACTGAACAACACACCCACAAACGCCACTCAGCTCCATAAAATATTCTACAGCCGCAATGGACTACTCAATCTTCGCAATGCTCTATGTACTGATGCAGCTCTATCAGATTCAGCATTGAGTCAATTGAACTGTCTTGGAATACTTGCCAATCAACTCCAAACATACCGCCGCACACATAGAGGTAAAAAAGCTGGTCGCCGTAGAATGGACAGACTTACACAACTAGCACTCCGGCCTCACCAACACCAAACAGTGAACTTAACCACATCAACAAGCGACATTGGCATAACTTCAACTCCAAATGTTCATGATGAGTCTAAACTTCAGCTCTGTGTCTTGAATACTCAGTCCATATGTAACAAATCGGATGAATTTGTTGACTTTGTACTTCAAAACAATTTGGATCTTGTTGCTATATATCCGAGACATGGTTTAAAACCTGATGATGACTTGCTACCCGCGAGAGTGCACTCCTGCTGGCTACTCTCCATCATATCCCCAGACCAAAAAAGACCGGTGGAGGGGTTGCACTTCTCTTTAGGTCCAGTTTATCTGTCAGTATGAAAAATGTTAACATTGACTACCTAACATTTGAATCTCTGCATGCTGAGGTAACGTGCAACTCTAGATCTGTTCGCCTTGTTAATATATATCGACCAGAAAGGGATGCTGATGGTAAACATGTAAATTTCTCCATTTTTCTGGAGGAATTTGAGAAATTAATTGTCGATTATCTCTTGCACCCATCTGACATTATTTTAACCGGCGATTTTAACATTCATATGGACATCACTTCAAACAATTATGCAAATCAGTTTAAAGATCTGCTCTCTGCTCATGGACTTATCCAGCATATCACAGCACCCACTCATCGATATGGTCACTGTCTTGACCTCATGATAACGCGTGAAAATACTTCACCTCTCATCTCGAACATAACTATCCATCCCAGATAATCTGATCATTATGCAATCATGGCAGATATGAACCTTTAAAAACCTCCCATACCTACCATTTCTGTAACTACTCGCCACTGGAAAAATGTAAATATTAAAGATTTATGTCATGATATTGAATCTCAACTGGAAAATGTAAACCTTGAAGATGGTGAGCTGAATTCTTGTGTCAGTCTATTTGAATCTACTGTCCGTAACATCTTGGACGATCATGCTCCGCAAAAAACTCGAACTGTTAAACTACAATCTGAATCCCCCTGGTTCAATGATGATATTCGTGCTGCAAGGAAAATCCGTCGTCAACTTGAACAAAAATGGCGTGACAATGGGAAACTTGGAGTACATCGGCAAGAATACTGTAACCAACGTGATATTGTGAAGAACATGATTAACCAGGCAAAAAATAACTCACTACTCATCTCTTGTGGAAGAGAGCTCTGGCGATCAGAAAAAACTCTTTAACATTGTTGAAAAGCTGCTTCATAAACCCAAAACTCCAGTGCTTGAGAATATCCGTCATTATTTTCCCCCAGTACCTGCCATTCTATCACAAACACCGTCACGCAAGGATCCACAATGTAGACTGTCTATGTTTGAGCCTACTAGTGTTACGGAGATCAAGAAACTCATCATGAAATCGCCATCAAAATCATGTGAACTTGATCCAGTACCAACTTCGCTAATAAAACAAAATATTGATGTGTTTGCTAAGTATATCCCAATTATTGTAAACAGATCTTTTTCTTCCGGTTGTTTCCCTGATAGCCAGAAGGTTGCTCATGTTAAACCACTCCTGAAGAAATCCAATTTGGACAAGGAAGTTTTCAAAAATTACCGACCAGTAGCAAATTTAAAGTACCTTGGAAAAACAATCGAGCGAGCTGTTTCATCACGGATCTCTGACCATGTTCGTGCTAATAACCTGTCGGACACATTTCAGTCAGCCTATAAACCATTTCATGGAACGGAAACTGCTCTTCTCCGCGTCAACAATGACATTTTATCTGCCATGGATGATGGAAAAATCACTGCATTAGTTTTGTTAGACTTAAGCGCCGCTTTTGACACGGTCGATCACAAAATCCTTCTCTCCCGCCTTCAATATTATCTTGGAATGGTTGGTGTAGGTCCTACCTTTTAAAGAGGCCCCAGCATGTTTGTATTGGTAACGCTATCTCCAAGCCTGTTATTCTTGATTATTCTGTACCCCAAGGCTCCGTGCTCGGCCCACAATGGTTTACTGTTTATACGTTTCCAGTTCGTGGTATCATTTTGAAGTATAATTTAAATTACCATGTCTACGCTGATGACACGCAGCTTTACATTACTTTTAAATCTTCTCAAGCACCTGCCGATTCCTGCATTACAACACTGGAGAAATGTATTCAAGAGATTCGAAGTTGGATGAGACAAAACTTCCTGAAATTGAACGACGAAAAAACAGAATTTTTTCTATTTGGATCACGTCAGCAATTGTCTAAAGTTTCTCTTCCATTTATTACAATTGGTGACTCGCAGATAACCCCCTCAGGGTTATAACCCCATCACAAGCACGTAATTTGGGTGTTATATTTGACTCGACAATGACTTTAAAACCTCATATCTCCAACATTGTTCGCATATCATAATTTCATATCAGAAATATTAGCCGAATAAGGAAATACTTGAATAAAAGTGCTGCTGAATAAATTATACATGCGTTTGTCACATCACGGCTCGATAACGGGAATGCTCTCCTCTACGGTCTCCCGCAGAATCAAATATCTCGTCTTCAGCACGTACAAAACACAGCAGCTCGTGTTGTAACTTTGTCCAGAAAGTCATGCCATATCACGCCAATCTTGAAAGAACTGCACTGGCTTCCTGTTTCACAGAGAATTGTTTTTAAACTTATGCTAATTATTCACAAATCTTTTAATAACATTGCTCCAATTTATATTTCCATCACGCAATTTGCGCTCCAGCAACATGTCACTCCTAAAGGAACCAACTTCAAAACGGAACTGGGGTGATAGGTCTTTTTCTGTCGCGGCTTCGAGACTCTGGAATCATCTTCCAACTAAACTCAAATCTTGTCATAGTATAACTAGATTTAAGTCGATGCTTAAAACTCATCTGATGTCACAATTCTTCAAAGATGATGTATATTTGTAATTGCATTGTAGGTACATGTATTTCAGTACATAATTGTTTCCCTATGCTATCATTGTATATTGTTTGTATTCATGTTTTTTTTTTTTCCGTGCCTTGAGCGCCCAGCAGGGTGGATATGTGCGCGCTACAAATCTTTATTAGCTGTTCCGAGCTATTGTTTCTGTCAAGATTTGTTTTTTTTATATTATTATCAGCTGTTCTGACCTGGTAGTCGGAACAGCTATTGTTTCTGTCAAGATTTTTATTTTTTTAAATTATTATTATTATCAGATCTTCCGACCTGGTAGTCGGAACAGCTATTGTTTCTGTCAAGATTTTTATTAGCTGCTCCGACCTGGTAGGTCGGAAGAGCTATTGTTTCTGTTAAGATTTTTTAAATTTTTTCTTCTTCTTCTTCTTCTTCTTCTTCTTCTTCTTCTTCTTCTTCTTCTTCTTCTTCTTCTTCTTCTTCTTCTTCTTCTTCTTCTTCTTCTTCTTCTTCTTCTTCTTCTTCTTCTTCTTCTTCTTCTTCTTCTTCTTCTTCTTCTTCTTCTTCTTCTTCTTCTTCTTCTTCTTCTTCTTCTTCTTCTTCTTTCCAGCAAAACCCCATTGCATTAACACGTGCATTTTCTTGGCGGCAAATGGCCTTCTTAGCATTGTCAGAAAGAGTCAACTCATATACCATATGGAAGCTTATGCCTTGACTTAGTTTCTAAATGTCATTAGATTAAAATTCTTAATTAATTAGCTTAGTTATAGTCACGTGAATATTTAATTAGGCAATCTTGCAATAACCATAGCTCAAGAAGTATACACCCGATCATCAAACTTTTTTCAGTTATACATTTGTGGGGTACTGTAGATGTGCATTTTGGCCTAGAATGTCTTGTGACGTCATCATGACATCATTTATAGCGCGTTTTGTATCTGTGTACAAAACACATGCACTGTGTGACCAAGTCGCTTCATTAATTGCTAGTGAATCTCAATATGTCTGTGTACATAGTACACGCACAAATATCACGGTGGGCTAAAGCGAGTCTATTTAAAAAACGATGTCTGAACGAGTTTTCGTTATTGGATTTTTCCTCTCGGTAACCTACGTACCAGCGGTTTGCCCCGGTGACTGCGGTGATGCACAACTTGTCCGTACATGTCAGACTTGTATCATTGTAACGTTACGTTAGGATTATTCGGTGAAGGAAAGACGATCACCGTTTAACCTTTGTTTACCGCCGGGACTTTGAGTCCCAGCGCATTTAAAACCCCACTTGCATGTTGGGACGTTTGAGTCCTTCACTATACGTGTAAGCAGTGGTTTGGAACACTAAGGAAGTCTACTGTGAGTCTGAGGTCATCAGCTTTTTCCTAAAACTGCAGGAGTAGGTAGGTAAAAGGAACGGTCTTTTTTTTATAAGTTGACCTCATAAATCCCCAATGATTTTGTGTAAGGTCTTTATGACCTAAACCTATACTGAGAAACCTATACATGTACAATTTGTTTTAGTATACAGATAATGACTATACAAAACTAACGTTAACATTTTTGTCATTAGTGTGCTGGCAATCCAATCTTTGGTGTAGGAATTTTGTTGTTGTCAAAGTAGGCATGAATTTGTGTGGGATCAACTCGTGCCTTCACCAACTCGTACCTGCACTATTGTCTATACTAGTCAACTCGTACCTTCACTCGCACCAAGTTGACCTCATAAATCCCCAATGATTTTTTGTAAGGTCTTTATGACCTAAACCTATAGTGAGAAACCTATACATGTACAATTTGTTTTAGTATACAGATAATGACTATACAAAACTAACGTTAACATTTTTGTCATTAGTGTGCTGGCAATCCAATCTTTGGTGTAGGAATTTTGTTGTTGTCAAAGTAGACATGAATTTGTGTGGGACCAACTCGTGCCTTCACCAACTCGTACCTGCACTATAGTCAACTCGTACCTTCACTCGCACCAAGTGCACCTTGCGGACGCGTCACCATGTACAAATGAAGGAACATAGTCACAGATTTGAGTGATGTAACATAACGTTGATGGTGTATACAACGTTTTGTATAGCTGTAGTTGGCAGGGGAAACAAGAAACTCGACATGGAATGAAATTTAGAGGAGTGCCATCCATTAACATTGTCATCAATCATATCCTAAATTTTAGGCCATTCTCAGACGGTCCTACTAAAAACCGACAACTGACGACAACTCACGACAACTCACGACAACTTGTTGTGAGTTGTCGTCAGTTGTTGTCAGTCATGTCAGTTGTCGGTTTTTGAGTGATGTAACATAACGTTGATGGTGTATACAACGTTTTGTATAGCTGTAGTTGGCAGGGGAAACAAGAAACTCGACATGGAATGAAATTTAGATGAGTGCCATCCATTAACATTGTCATCAATCATATCCTAAATTTTAGGCCATTCTCAGACGGTCCTACTAAAAACCGACAACTGACGACAACTCACGACAACTCATGATAACTCAGGACAACTCACGACAACTCACGACAACTTGTTGTGAGTTGTTGTCAGTCATGTCAGTTGTCGTCAGTTGTCGGTTTTTAGTAGGACTCGGTCCTACTAAAAACCAACAACTCACGACAACTGACGACAACTCACAACAACTCACGACAACCACATTTTCAAAAACTTAAAGCCTGTATGTAATGGTCAATTTCAAGATCAGGATTAGGCCTATAACTTAGGTTGGGGGTCGCATCATAACATTCATAGTCCAACAAGAACGGAATAGCTTTGTGTTCGTCCGTAGGACAAACACTGGTAAAAAAAAATTGATCAAGAGCTTCAGTGATGATAAACAAAGGGTTAAGTAGTATGCCACCCTCTTGTGAAAATTTTTGACCGTCAAATCGACCTAAAATCGGCCAATGCATCTTTAAGGCCTGAACCCAATGGTCAATGTCAAGATCAGGCCTAGGCCTACAACTTAGGTTGAGGGTCGCGTCATAATCATAGTCCAACAACAACGGAACAGCTTGGTGTTCGTCCATAGGACAAACACCTAATGTCTAGTTATTATTATTCTTTCTGGCAAAACCCTATTGCATTAACACGTGCACTTTCTTGGCGGCAAATGGCCTTCTTAGCATTGTCAGAAAGAGTCAACTCATATACCATATGGAAGCTTATGCCTTGACTTAGTTTCTAAATGTCATTAGACTAAAATTCTTAATTAATTAGCTTAGTTATAGTCACGTGAATATTTAATTAGGCAATCTTTTAATAACCATAGCTCAAGAAGTATACACCCGATCATCAAACTTTTTTCAGTTATACATTTGTGGGGTACTATGCCTTTTGGCCTAGAATGTCTTGTGACGTCATCATGACATTTATAGCGCGTTTTGTATCTGTGTACAAAACACATGCACTGAAAAAGTGGATATTTTTCATAGGTAGCCAACACACTTTTTTGTCATAATCTCAATATCCGTCTCATATTTTACCTAAATCATCATTAAAACAAATCAGCTTTTAGTAAGAGTTAATTCCAGGCCATTACAACTAATTAATTAATGAATTTCTATTTAAAAAGCTCATTGTTTAGTTTAAATTTGTGAAGTATGGGTACACTGATATACACCATTCACTAGGTAACTCTATGGTAAATTCATGGAGCGGGGTCAAGGCTAACGTTTCAATTTCAGTTGATTATTGCAGTGGCTTGTTGCAATGGATGAATCTGTTTTCGTGTGGTGCCCAGACGTCATTTTTACGCTTGCTGAATCACATGAAAGCAGTGGTCCAGACACGTTGTGTGACCAAGTCACGTCCTTAATCGGTAGTGATTCTCAATATATCTTTGTACATAGTACACACACAAATATGACGCTGGGACTGAATCGAGTCTAATTAAAGAACGATGTGTGAACGTAGTTATTGGATTTTTCGTCTCGGTAACCTACGTACCAGCGGATTGCCCCGGTGACCGCGGTGATGCACAACTTGTCCGTACATGTGAGACTTGTGTCGTTGTTTAACATACGTTAGGATTATTCTCTGAAGTGAAAGACGTCACCGTTTAACCCTTTGTTTACCGCCGGAACTTTTGAGTCCCAGCGCATTTCAAACCCCATTGCATTTCACATCGGCAAAAAACGCGCCACTTGCATGTTGGGACGTTTGAGTCCTTCACTAAGCAGTGGTTTGGAACAGTCAAAGGAAGTCTACTGTGAGTCTGACGTCATCAGCTTTTTCCTAAAACTGCAGGAGTGACGCGCTATGAAAAGGTAGGTAAAAGAACGGTCTTTTTTTTTATAAGTTGACCTCATAAATCCCCAATTATTTTTTGTAAGGTCTTTATGACCTAAACCTATTAGTGAGAAACCAATCTTTGGTGTAGGAATTTTGTTGTCAAACTAGGCATGAATTTGTGTGGGACTTGCACGTCCCGTTGTGAGTTTGTAACTGTCTGGAAACTGGGCAAGGGCACCTTGCGGACGCGTCACCATGTACGCGGATACAAATTAAGAAACATAGTCACAGATTTGAGTGATGTAACATAACTTTGATGGTGTATACAACGTTTTGTATAGCTGTAGTTGGCAGGGGAAAAAAGAAACTCGACATGGAATGAAATTTAGATGAGTGCCATCCATTGACATTGTCATCAATCATGTCCATAAGCCTTATCGCTAATAGCAGCTGCAAGGAATTGTGGGATGTCTGTGGGCGCAACAGCGCCACTGCGTGCCGCGCGGACAAACAATATATTATTGACGTCACAAAAGCTGCGCCAAACAAATGCCCCTTTTTGTATCCCTGTATGCTTTGCGGCAGTTGCTTCAGTGCTATTAGCGATAAGGCTTATTGATGCTCGTTTGAATGCATGGTCATGACATGCATATGGCTACGCTGGGCATCGCATACGCCTAATTCTTATTTTTTTATTTTTATTTTGGGGGGGGGAAGGAGCGTTGTATGCAATGCATTGCCTTTGATTGACTAATACTGAATAATGCGTGGTTTCTAAATGAAAATATCTCTATTAGTGAGCCAGTAACCAATGCCTTAATGGGTCTTACAAATACAGTATTTATTTCTTTGAAATGCACATCTAAAAAAAGGAAAAATCACATTGGCAAATATCATACAGGTATTTATTTTTCCATACACTTTGAGTTTTGCAGCTAATTCCATATTTTGTGTTCATGCGTGTAGAATGGATCATGCTCCAAAGAGGCGACTTGCATCCATGTACAACCTGGATGAAGCACAGCTCCTTTTAGATGATATACCATCCGACAGTGATATTACTGATGAAGAGCCTGACTCAGATAGCGATGACCCAACATTTCAGCCGGACCCGTTAGGTTTGCAAACTGTTGACATCGAAGAGGATGGTGACGGCAACGATAAAGAGTCTGAAAGTAGTGACGAGCAACCTGATGTGCTATCAACTTCACAGGCAAAGAAAACACCAGAACTCAAACGCCACTGGAAGAAGAAAGATGTCCGAACTGCAAAGGTGTCTCAATTTGATTTACCGGAAGGTATGCAGTATTTTTTATACACAACAAATATTTTTTGGACTATAATAGGGTTTACAACAAGAAAAGACACGTACTTTGTCAAATAAAGAAATCTACACATGAGTATTTCTGAAAATTTCCACGTATGTTCCTTGTTTTGCTTTAGGCCATATTGCAGATCACTTTGCAGACTGCGAGACTCCTGGTGACTACTTCCTGCAGTACTTCGATGAGTCGACCCGAAATGACATCATCTACCAAACAAATCTGTACATCAATCAGAGGCAGCGGCACGTCTCACCTGTCACTCACCAAGAGTTCCTGGGCTTCATCGGCATCAATTTCATCATGTGGTATCACAAGCTGCCTTCTTGGACAGACTATTGGAAAACGGATCAAGACTTGACCGTTCCACTGGTGGCGTCAACCATGCCTAGGAACAGGTTTGGGCAAATACTGTCCAACTTACATGTAAACGACAATATCTCTATCCCAGCTGACAACACTGACAAATTGTATAAACTAAGGCCACTCATCTGAAAAATGAATCAAAATTATGTCAAGTTGTACAATATAAGTGAACGAGTAAGTGTTGATGAGAGTATGATACTTTTCAAAGGGCGACACTTCATCAAACAGTACAACCCAAAAAAGCCTATCAAGCGGGGTTACAAGTTATGGATGAGGGCTGACACTGATGGTTATATTACCAAGTTTGATGTGTATCAAGGGAAGAGTGGTGGAGGGGCCACTGATGAAACCTTGGCAGGATTTGGGTTAGGAGAAAGGATCGTCATTGATATGACACGGGATATGTTTGGAAGACATCATGAGGTATATTTTGATAATTATTTTTCCTCTGTTCCACTCATGGAATATCTGAAGGCACATGATGTCAGGGCTTGTGGCACGATTCGGGTGAATCGGAAGGGCTTACCCGAAGGGATGGCAACAGATAAATCTCTAGAGCGCGGTCAATTTGACCAACGGGCATCGGATCAGGATATAGGGGGGTACATCTCATATCAAATTTCTATGGGACAGACAAAGCTAACGTGCCTCGCAAATAAAAGGATGGAACCACACAAGAATTTCCATGCCCCAAAGCGCTGAAAGACTATAATACATACATGGGAGGGGTTGATAAAGCAGATATGTACTGTGCCGCACATGGATTGGGAAGGAAATCAAAGAAGTGGTGGCACAGAATTTTTTTTGGGCATCTTAGACCGCACACTTTGCAATGCACAAATCGCTTACAACAAAAACTTGGGCCAAAAATTGAGCACCTTAGATTTTCGAAGAAGCGTTGCACAGACATTTGTAGTCCTTGCCCGTCCACCAAGAGTTGGAAGGCCTCTTAGTGGTAGGTCTACACCCCCCTGCAACAGTACATAAGTGACGTCGAACAGAGTACTCTGTTGATAGGGCAATGCGACTACACAATCGTGGTGTACACTGGGTTGTGTATGTCAAACAACGCGGACGATGGGAAGTTTGCTCGTCAAAGAAGAGTCGAGGCCCCATAGCAAGTGTGATACCTGTGGTATATTCCTGTGTAGTAATGAGAAGAAGAACTGTTTCTTGGAGTTCCATGGTGTATAGAAAACTCAATGTACTATCCACCCAGAACCTGTATGACCCTAATGAATACTTTGCTACATGTAATGGTTTTATGTATTTGTAAAAATAGATAGTTCCCACTTGATTATCACACATGGGCCCTCTTTACTTTCGTTCTTTTTCTGTCAGTAGGATTACACATAAGTATTATAATTCAACAAAGAAACATAATTTCGATGAATTGCAATTGAAAGAAGATTTACAATGCTCGTAAGATCTTAATAAGTTGATTGATTGAACTGTAAAGTGTCTAAAAGTTGGCTTTTTATGCTTCTTTATCTTGCTTACATTTATCAGGATAATTTTAGCACCCCTACTATGCCCCGCCCCCAAAATGCTAACTTATTTGTGCATCTGCAACCTCATTTTGTATAATTTACCATCAAATAATGTTCAATTGTACATGAAAGAAACTCAAAAGGACAATAAAGCAGTAAAAGACAGAATTTTAAACATGAAACATTTCTTGTGTACCTGTATAGTGTATTGTGTATAATTATGTGGATTGTGTACCGTCATTTGAGTACCTGTATGTACTGTCGCGACTTAAAAGTCCCACAGCCTAGTTTCCATGGAAACGACAAAATTAGAAAAAATAAAAAGCAAATTTGGCAAGTGCATACCTTACTTAAGTAACCTGTGGAGGTAAAAAAATTATCAAGAGCTTTAGTGATGGTAAACAAAGGGTTAAGTAGTATTGCCGCCCTCTTGTGACAATCATTAACTGTCAAGATTTTGAGGTTTGTAGCGCAAATAGCGTGCAGCACCGTTACAAGAGGCTCGTTTTAAACCAATTAATTGTAATCATACGGATGTTAATGATCCCAAACGGTTTTTATAATGTACCAAATCCCCCAAAAGATGTCAATGCGGTAAATATAGATATTTTTTATTTAAGCATTCGTTTCTACACGGAAGCTGCAGAGTGAACCTGTGATTAACTTGTTGGCCTCAAATAGTGAACAAATAATTATGAATCAGGACACCAAATAATATTTTATGGTTTAATGTTGTTTTAATGTTTACCACACCATCTAATCGATCAAACAAAGCTAACCAGCTTCAAAAACGGACTTGTTAAACACCTGAACGAAACCACAACCCACAACTCAAACTAGTCGCTCAAGTCAACACTCTGTAGTGATGCGGATTTACCGCTTTTACGGAGTATAACAATCCAGATCCAGATCCAGATCATATGGCACATTGCACAAATAAGTACCATGACCTGGAACGAACCCATACTGTGACAACACCAGAACTTGAGTCCCGTACACAAGACTGTTCGGCCATGACACTCCAATACCTCCACCACTACAAACAATGCTTTATAATTATAGTCTTTCAGTGGCGTAACTAGACTCCCATTTTCAAGGGGGAAATTGGGGATGCACCACTTTTCTAGGGGGGGGGAGGGCATGTCAATACTTTTTCAAGAACATTGTTCAAGAACATTTTGTATCCTGCAATGTGAAATGGGGACCTATTTTCGTTTTTAATTTGTTCTCACTAATCCTCGACGGATTTTTTCGTTCGAGGTATCAAATGAAAGCTAATAACTTTTCCTAATCCATAACAATAGCAATTTAACATTTAAATTAATTTTTGACCGTCAAATCGACCTAAAATCGGGCAATGCATCTTTAAAGTCTGAACCCAATGGTCAATGTCAAGATTAGGGTTACGCCTACAACTTAGGTTGAGGGTCGCGTCATAACAATCATAGTCCAACAACAACGGAACAGCTTTGTGTTCGTCCATAGGACAAACACCTAATGTCTAGTTTTTATTATTATTATTATTATTATTATTATTATTATTATTATTATTGTTATTGTTGTTGTTGTTGTTGTTGTTGTTGTGGTGGTGGTGGTGGTGGTGGTGGTGGTGGTGGTGGTGGTGGTGGTGGTGGTGGTGGTGGTGGTGGTGGTGGTGGTGGTGGTGGTGGTGGTGGTGGTGGTGGTGGTGGTGGTGGTGGTGGTGGTGGTGGTGGTGGTGGTGGTGGTGGTGGTGGTGGTGGTGGTGGTTGGTGGTTGTTGTTGTGGTTGTTGTGGTGGTTGTTGTGGTTGTTGTTGTGGTTTGTTGTTGTTGTTGTTGTTGTTGTTGTTGTTGTTGTTGTTGTTGTTGTTGTTGTTGTTGTTGTTGTTGTTGTTGTTGTTGTTGTTGTTGTTATTTCGGGCAAAACCCCATTGCCTTAACACGTGCATTTTCTTGGCGGCAAATGGCCTTCTTAGCATTGTCTGTAAGAGTCAACTCATATACCATATGGAAGCTTATGCCTTGTTTTAGTTATTAAATGTCAATAGACTAAAATTCTTAATTAATTAGCTTAGTTATAGTCACGTGAATATTTAATTAAGCAATGTTATACTAACCATAGCTCAAGAAGTATACACCCGATGATCAGACTTTTTTCAGTTATACATTTGTGAGGTACTGTAGATGTGCCTTTTGGCCTGCAATGTCTTGTGACGTCATCATGACATCATTTATAGCGCGTTTTGTATCTGTGTACAAAACACATGCACTGAAAAAGTGGAAATGTTTCATAGGTAGCCAACACACTTTTTTGTCATAATCATAATATCCGTGTCATATTTTACATAACGCATCATTGAAACAAATCAGCTTTTAATATCAGTTAATTCCAGGCCATTACAAATAATTAATTAATAAATTTATATTTAAAAAGCTCATCGTTTAGTTTAGCATTTGTGAAGTATGGGTACACTGATATACACCATTCACTAGGTAAATTCATGGAGCGGAGTACAGGTTAATACGTATCCCTACCGTTTCAATTCGGTTGATCATGTGTAGTCCCTACACTTCTCGCTGAGATCTCTAACACCACAACCAAAACCACCCCCAAGATGACGTCATCAGGGCTGAGGAGAGACAACAATCTGGCGCTTCATCTACCAGAGAAGACAGCTCCTGGTGACTTATTCAACATCATCAAAACCGTGATGAAGGAGGACGAGGTGAAATGTGTGCAGCACCTCAACGAGTCGAAATGGATAATCACTTGTGCGTCAACCCTGGCCAGAGACAAGCTATACGGAGCAACGCTGAAGATCAACCAGAAGGACATCACCACAACAGCCGCTGACGGGAGCACCGCGTTCGTAAACGTCTTCTTCGCACCCCAGGAACTCTCCGATGCCGCCTTAATCACCAAGCTGAGCCAGTACGGACGAGTCCTGGGGTGCAGACGCGGTCACTGGCAGACCCAGCCGGGATGGGAGAACGGCATTCGACACCTACGCATGGAGATCAAGACCGCCATACCGTCCTTCGTACGAGTGGGACCACACCAATTAATGATCAAGTACGAAGGGCAACAACCAACATGCCGAACCTGCGGAGAACCCGGCCACCTCGCAGTAGGATGTCCATCTACAACTTGCTACAACTGCGGGGAGGCCGGGCACCGAAGTGTCGAATGCCAGAAACCGAGGCGATGCCGCATCTGCAATAAGTTGGGGCACTTGGCCGAGGACTGCCCCGACTCGTGGCGTAACAACACCAAGCGGCACGCCTCGGCAGACCATCAACCTTCCACCCCGGCTGAACCAACCACCAACGCCCGTCAGCGACACCTTCCAAAAACACCTCCGAGACCAACACCAAGGACAAACGCCACCAACAACTCATCAACCACACCAACTGCTACCCCAAGAGCTGCACCGAGAAACAAAACGCCTACAGATCCCGCCAACACTCCGTCAACATCATCCGCCGCCGCCGCCCCATCGACAACACCCGGTACAGGCCCAACAGCAACACCAGCCATTACAACTGACAGCCCACCCAACAACAAAACCATTCGGTCAACCCCACCATCGCCCATCCCGGAAAAAACCACCCCACAACAACCTGCTAAGTCTCCAGAGCCGTGGTCGCCACAGAACTTATCAGACTCCAGCAGCGAAGAAGACGACAACACCCCATATCCACCCCCACCCAGTGAACTGAAAACCCCGGAAATTCAACCCAAGAAAATTCTATTGAGCGACCTATGTGAGGCAGCCAATATTACATTCTTGAAGATGAATTTGAAATGGACCATATTTCCGAGACGTCTTCTGGTGGATCCACAATCTCGTTGGCCAGCGTGGGCAGCAAACGTGTACTTTCTGAGTCTTCATCGTCACCTGCTGGCCACGCTGGCCAACGCGATGATGGTTTTAGACTACAACGAACGAGGAGGAAGAAAACAGGGAAACCCCAACACTGAACTTTATTTTCATCTCAACTGGACTCTATTTTTGTATGTATTTCTCTTGGTTATTCACCTGGTTATTTTTCAATGGACTTAATTTACTGAAACATGTATATGTATATTTATTTATATTTATATTCATGTATTATGTTAGCTTCATTTAATATAGTTTCTTTAAACTTAAATGGTTTAAGAAATCAGGTCAAACGCCGCCAAATTTTCGACTTGTGCAGTAGTGGGAATATTGATGTCCTACTGCTGCAGGAGACCCACGCCACTGGCTACAGAGAAGCCAGGGAGTGGGGTAGAGAATTTGGCGGCGAAGGGGTTTGGTCTTTCGGGACTGCCTCCAGTGCAGGAGTAGCCATTTTGTTTTCTAAACGCTATTCGTGGAAACTCACCGACAGTTTACGAGACAATAGAGGCCGTTTAGTATCCGTTACAACAACACTACCATATACAAATACGACTTTGCGTATCGCCAATTGCTATGCGCCTAACGACCCCAGAGATAGACCTGGTTTTTGATACCAAATATGGGCAAAAAAATTATCAAGGGACACGGGGGCCACAGAATTGGGGAAGATCGTAGGAAATTTCGATCTTGAAGACTGTTGGCGCAAACAACATCCGCGCCAACAGCGCTTCACATGGCATAAACGGGATAATACTAAGGCCACCCGTATAGACAAAATCTATTTATCTCGTGAATTGTCGATGGGTTCCCAACATGAGATTATCGCTTTCCCTCTTTCAGATCATGACATGGTAAAATCTTCTATAACAAATCAAATTAAAAACACAGGGAAGGGTTTCTGGCATTGTAACACATCTTTTTTAGGGGAGGGATCTTTTACGGGGTTAATTAAATCTGTTTGGGCCAATTGGTCAAACAACAACATTTTATTTGACAATATTTCAACTTGGTGGGACATGGGGAAACTACAAATAAAGAAAGCGATAATCTCATATTCTGCTGATATTTCAATACGACGTAATTCTGAACGTAAAAAATTGCTGAAAGAGCTCAATCTCTTACAAAAGAAAGTTGATAACGGAGACACTGCATGCGTGCCCCAACTAATCACCGCAAAGTCCAACCTCCCCAAAATAGACCAAAAACAAGTCGGCAAAACTTTTCGGAAAACACAATGCCCTCAGATTAGAGGTGAACAAAATACCCATTGCCCAAATACTAAAAGACCCGATAGTAAACGTATGCAAAGTCTCCGTGGCCGGGGTGGTGGTGTAACAAATGATGCCCGATATTTGCCGTTCCTTTTACAAAGATCTTTACACCGCTGTCCCGGTCGATCAAGACGAGATTGAGTTCTTTCTGGACTCTATGGACAGGTCATTGTCCCTGGAGGAACAATTACTCCTCGAGGGACCGGTGACCCTGTCCGAAGTCAAAAAGGCATTGTTCGATATGGAGGCGGGCAAAACGCCTGGTTTAGACGGTTTGCCTGCTGAATTTTACCGCACGTTCTTCAGCGAGATGGGAAAAGATATTTGCGAGGTCCTAAATGAAATTTTAAATTAGGAAAACTTACAGATACGCAACGGACGGGTTTAATTACACTCATTTATAAGGGGAAAGGTAGCCGGGAGGACCTCGCAAATTGGCGTCCCATTTCGCTGATGAACGTGGATTATAAGATCTTGACAAAAGTCCTTGCCAACCGAGTAAAGCTGGTCCTTCATAAGATCATTAATGCAGACCAGACTTGCTCGGTGGCAGGGCGTTCCATATCGGACAATGCCCACTTGCTAAGGAACGTTCAGAATTATCGATCAGAAAAACCTCGGTGCGGCTTTTGTATCTCTCGATCAACAAAAAGCCTTCGACAGGGTCGATTGGTGGTATCTGAAGCAAGTACTGGAAAACTTTGGTTTCGGTCCAAATTTCAGAAAATGGGTCAACATTTTATATACAGACATTAACAGTGCAGTAAATTGTAACGGAAATATATCCCAGACCTTTTCGCTCACCCGAGGTGTACGGCAGGGGTGCCCATTGTCACCCCTGCTGTACATCCTAGCACTAGAACCACTCGGGTGTGCGATTAGGTCTGATCACAAAATTCATGGGGTCAAATTACCGGGGGGGACCGAAGCCAAAGTTTCCATGTACGCGGACGATACCACCTTGATCCTGTCGGACGAACCATCCATTATATGCAGTTTCCAATTGGTCAAGAGGTATGAACACGCATCGGGGGCAAAATTAAATCAGCAGAAAACGAATGGCGTTTTCCTGGGCAAGTGGAAACACAAAAGCCCAGGACCGGTTGACATATCATGGGTTACCTCGGTCAAAATACTTGGACTCTTTTTCGGATACAATTACCCAAAAACCAAAACCTGGACCGACAAACTCGATCAACTAAAAGAGTCCATCAGAGCCTGGGACGGCAGCGACTTGACCATGAAAGGGAAAGTCGCTGTCGTCAACAATTTCATCCTATCCAGGCTCTGGTATACGGCCGAGGTAATCCCGCCCCCAAAGGATATAACCCGGAAAATCAATCGCTTGATTTTCACTTTCCTTTGGGGGCAAGAAATAGAATATGTCAACCGAGTATCCATGTTTCTCCCATCCTCCCAAGGAGGTTTGGGGGTCATGGATATAGAAAGCAAAATGGCTATACTACAGGGTATTCACATCAGAGACATCGTCTCGAGGAAATGGAGAATTCTGGCCGAGTATTGGTGCGGGATAGCCCTTCGGGACGACGTTCCTTTTAAAAACGACGTCCCGCACTGCGACACTCGGCCAGAATTCTATGATTCGATCATACAAACCTATAAAAAATATCGAGACGATGTCCCTGATTGGACAAATACTAAACAAAAAAACCTGTACCCGATCATTCTGGAGGCTCGAAAGACCAAACCCAAAGTAGAAAGAGATCACCCCGGTAAAGACTGGGCTACTATTTGAAAACGCACACTGTGTACAAAATTGACGAACAAACAGATTACACTAAATTTAAAGATTGTACACAGTGTGCTCCCCACTGGAAACAGACTCCGAAAACAATCTAAAGACCCAGGGATCTGCCCACACTGCACTCAGATGGAGACAATAAAACATCTCTTCACTGAGTGCAGTGTGGTAAAACCAGTGGGGGCGTGGCTCAGTAGTTACCTGGGTGGTCTCAATCACTCAACAACAGTAGCCGATGAGGACACTTTAATATTTTCTTTGTTCAGGGCCCCACGTACCAAAGCTATCGAAACATCTATGGTGCGGGCCCTGTCCAAATTTCGCATCTCGGTGTGGTTGGCTAGAAACGGAGCAAAATACGATCACAAGCCGACCACACCGACTGCACTTTTAAATAACCTAAAATCCTTCTTGTAGTGTCCTCATTGGCTGCAGGACCTGTTTTCTCAAACCCCGTTTATTAGCTAACACCTTTAAATTTGCTAAAATAAGTCAAAGAAGGAAATTTTCTCCTTCTTCCTTTAAATTAGCTTAAATACGTCAAGGGAGAAAAAAAAACATTTTCTCCTTCCTTTAAATTTTGACAAATTTGTTAATTTGCTTAAATTAGGCCAAGGGAGAAATTATTCTCCTCCCTTAAAATTAGACATTTCTTGTTTTCTTTTTCTTCAAACCGTTTTAAACCGATTCACTCCTTTTATTTGTAATTTATATTTTCTGTAATACGTGTATATTTTATTTATAAGAATAAAATATCTTTGAAAAGTTATTGCATTGGATTGTTGCAATGGATCATTCTGTTTTCGTGTGGTGCCCAGACGTCATTTTTTAGGCTTGCTGAATCACGGTGTGTAGTTATTCGATTGCTAACCGGCTTCAGGGCCAAATAGTTATCGTACAGGCCATTTATATCATGCATGTTCTTGACAAATATATTCCTGCGTACGTTAAGGATTAATCGCTGAAAGACCGTTTAAGTTGTATGCCGCCCTCTTGTGACAATCATTAACTGACAAGATTTTGAGTTTTCTAGCGCTATATAGCATGCAGCACCGTTACGAGAGGCTTGTTTTAAACCAATTAATTGTATTCCTACGGATGTTAATGATCCCAAACGGTTTCTTGAATGAATAATTTTCTAGCCCCATTAGTTTGTACCTAAACTATAATTATTAATATTAATGTTAATAATAATAATAATAAAGATTTGTAGCGCGCACATAATATGTTGATAGTTTATAATGTACCAAATCCCCCAAAAGATGTCAATGCGGTAAATAATTATAGATATTTTTTATTTAAGCATTCGTTTGTACACGGAAGCTGGAGAGTGAACCTGTGATTAACTTGTTGGCCTCAAATAGTGAACAAATAATTATGAATCAGGACACCAAATAATATTTTATATTTTAATGTTTTAATCATATGGCACATTGCACAAACAAGTACCATGACCGGGAACGAACCCATACTGTGACAACACCAAAACTTGAGTCCGGTACACTAGACTGCTCGGCCATGACACGCCAATACCTCCACCATCCCCGACTACAAACAATGCTTTATAATTAGTCTTTCAGTGGCGTAACTAGACTACAATTTTCAAGGGGGAAATTGGGGGTGCACCACTTTTCTAGGGGGGGGGGCATGTCAATACTTGAACATTTTGTATCCTGCAATGTGAAATGGGGACCAAAAGATATATATTTGTGATCCGAGCACACATTAAAAAAAAAAAGATTTTTAGAAAAAAAATCTGTGTATAGGGATAGGGGAATGAGTTGTAAATGAAAAAAAGAAAAAAAAGATATTTAAAGAAAAATGATATTTAAAAAGCGAAAAATTATTTTTAGTGAAAAATCTGTGTATAGGGATAGGGGAGTGTGTATGAAAAAAAAATGATTTAAAAAAAAAAAGGGTGAATTCAAATCGTAAAGGTGAATTAAAATCGTAAAGTTGGTAGGTTGGTAGGTTTGTAGGTTGGTAAGGGTAGGTTGGTTTGAAAAAAGTGATCTTTTTTAGATGTAAAAAAAGATATTGGTTTTAAAAATATTATGTTGTTATTAGATAAATATGTCTGGATCAAAATATTTATCGAAATGGAAGTTATCAGAATTTAAAAATTATAGTAGAGAACACAGACCCTTAATTGTTGTGCAAGATAGTAGAACGAATAAAGTAAATAAACGTTCGTGGTACAACGCTGTAAAAAAAACATAAAAAACGAAACGCGCCACCACCATTATCAAGATTAAATTTAAGAGAATTAAGAGGGCTTACAGCGAGAGAAAATATTGAGTTACCACCGAGAGGAGGCGGAAGAGGTGGGCGATTAAAGAAAGAAGACTACAAGATTGCTATAGAGAAGTTTCGCGGTAAGGAAGCAAAGTTAAAATTTGATAAAAAGTAGTAGATAGTGACATTCTTCGTACACGAATTATGACAGTACCTCATAATCATAGCAAAGAAGCAGATATAAATATATTTTTTGCAGACGTAAAACCTAAGATTATTGAAAAACTGCATATTGATAGACGCGAATTTAGTGGAATAAAGTTTCAGATACAGTTACAAATATTATTAAGAAAAGAGAACATAACCGAAGAAACATTGAATATAGAAAAAATATTTTATCCTACTCATAGTCAATATGAAATGAATAATGATAATGAGATTGAAACTTCTTTAGAACGAGCGTTTGATGTGATAAGAAACCGTTTAGAAGATGATTATGATAATTATGGTTATGTGTTAGATCGTATTGAAAAATTATTTTATTATATTTCTAAAATAGCACATTTTAGAGGAAGTAGATATATTGAAGCACCGAAATGGATAAAAAATAAAGAAGCATGTATCAACCCGAAAAACACCGACGAAAAATGCATACAACATTGTTGTCGCATTGCAATTTTTTTTGATGATGTAGAAAAAAGAAACAAAGTATTATCAGAAAAAGGTGAAAAAAGAATAATAATAAAAAATCCCGACAGACTGTCTACCTACTACGGGTTTGAAGATGGATTAAATTTTGATGGTATTAATTTTCCGTTTTATTTGAAACAAATAGAAAAAGTAGAAAAGCAAAATAAAATAAAGATAAACATTTTAAGTTTTGACTATGAAAAAAAGAATCGATTTTTCCTCTTCGAATTAATAAATCTAAAAATGAAGAAGGTGTACTTCATATAAATTTATTATGTTGACGATAACTCGGATGATACTATATCTCACTACGTATATATTAAGAATATAAGTCGCTTACTTTCGCATCAAACGGAAAGGACTAACAAAACATGTTATTGTTTAAATTGTTTTCATGGTTTTACGAGAGAAGACTTGTTAGAAGATCATACAAATATTTGTTATGATTCAGAGTCTACACCGTGTAAGATGATAATGCCAATAAAAGGAGTTAACGATATTATAAAATTTGAAAATTATAATAAACTGATAAGGGTTTCTTACTATACGACACTAGACTTTGAATGTATTATAAAAAATGATGAACATATCGCTTGTTCATATTACTACAATGTACTGCGCTACGATGGAAAAGTAATATCTTCGTATATCTATACTGGAAGAGATGCAGTTGTTCACTGTTTAAATAGACTGAGCAATGTAGAAGTACCAACAATCAATAAATTGATAAGTGAATGTATAAAAAAGTATATTGATCCAAAAAATATGATTATAACGAAAGAAGAAGAATACAAAACTGCAACTGTGTGTTGGATTTGTGTTCAATCAAATTTTCACATGTTTGGTGAAAAATATTATAAAAGCGGAGGTAGCTGTAGTTGTTGGGTTTGTAAAAAAGAATATTTTAAATGAATTATATTATCAGAAAAAAGAATTTCGAGAAAAAAGTAAACTAAAACTAATAAGCGAATTTAAAAGTCTTCAAATTCTTTCAGAACAAGAAGAATTAGAATTTCATGAAAATCTAGATGATTTTGAACTATCGCAAGAATTAGAAGCGGTAGCAGGATTTGAACTATCGCAAGAATTTTGAGAAAAAATGAAAGAATTTAAAGCTAGAAAATTAAATGAACTAATAGAAAAATTTAGACGAGAGAGAGCGGATTACGACGAAGAAGTAGAAGAGTTATATATACAACAAGAAATACAACATTTTAAAAGAATAGTATTAGAAGAATTACCATTAAACAAATTTGAACGGGTAAAATTAACTGAAAGAATAAATGAAATATTAGAAGAAAAAATAAAAGCAAAAATGAAAGAATTTAAATCTACAAAATTAAACGAACTAATAGAAGAATTTAAACGAGAAATATTAGAAGACAATTTAGAAGAATATATACAAAACACAATAGAAAATTTTAAGAATAGTTATATTAAAGTTAGAGATCACTGTCACATAACGGGGAAATATAGAGATGCTGCACATAGTAGATGTAATTTAAAATTAAGACTAAAAGATGAACCAAATATTCCAGTGTTCATACATAATTCAAAAAATTATGATACTCATCTTCTCATGCAAGGAGTGAGTAATACAGAAGGACAATTATACGTAATCGCAAAAAGCATGGAAAAGTTCATAATGTTTGCAATCGGTCAACTAAAATTTGTTTTCAAATTTTACCTTCATCGCTCGCAAAACTCGCTGAATCAGTAGACAAAAATGGATTTCACATAAGTAAATTCCACGAACCCAACCGCAATAAATTAAAGTTACTTTTAAAGAAAGGTGAGTATCCGTATGAATACATGGATAGTTTTGAACGTTTTAATGAAACTCAACTTCCTCCAATCGAAGCTTTTCATAGTAGTTTAAATAATTCCCACATTACAAAAAAAAAGATATAAGCATGCACAAAGGTTTGGAAAACATTTAACTGTAAAACAATGCAAGATTATCACAATGTGTACTTACGTTCTGATGGGGATTTATTGGGTGACATTATAGAAAATTGTCGTAAAACTAACATTCAAGAGTATGGATTAGACCCCGCTCATTATATTACGAGTCCTAGCTTAAGTTGGGATGCAAAGTTGAGATATACAAACTCGCGTATAGGATTGATGACTGATATCGACATGTTTTTAATGACAGAAAAAGGTATTACAGGTGGTTTATCATTGGTAGGTAAGAGATATGTTAAAGCAAACAATAAATATTTAATTGATTACAGACCATCAAAACCATCGATTTTTATACTAAGTTTGGATGTAAATAATCACTACGCTGATGCGATGTATCAATACCTTCCATATGGGAATTATGAATGGGTAACTAGACAAGAAATTGATTCGCTCGATATAAAATCTATATCAGAAACAGCGTCTTTGGATACGTTTTTGAAGTAGATTTAGAATATCCTGAAGAATTACACGACCTTTTTAAAGATTTTCCACCGATAATAGAGTCAGTACAGATAAAAAAGAATGGCTATCGCCGCATCAACTCAAGTTATTAAAAAATTTACTTTCAAAAGAGAACAAATTAGTTGCTACTTTATACAAGAAAACAGAATACGTTTGTCATTATCGAAATTTACAATACTATTTAGAACGCGGTGTAAAATTTACTAAAATTCATCGCGCTTAGAAATTTTAACAAAAACCTTTTCTTAAAGACTATATTGATTTAAATACGTCTTTACGAAAAATTGCAAAGACAGATTTCGAGAAATATTTTTATAAACAGATGAATAATTCAATTTTTGGAAAAACGATGGAAAATGTGCGACATCGAGAAAATGTATATCTCATGAGATTAGATGACAAAATGGATGAGAAGCGTGCACTTAGAAAGTTTTCAGAGTTTAATTATAAAGGGTATAGAACTTATAATGATGATAAATTACTTGCAATTCACATGAATAAACGTAAAATATTTCTCGACAAACCGATAGCTATGGGTTTTTCTATTTTAGATTTGTCTAAATTAGGGTTCGACAAGAAATGGGATATTTTAAAAAGGATATACGGTGACAAAATAACATTTCTTTATACAGATACGGACAGTATAAAAGTTGCGATTCAAGCGGAAGACGTTTACAAAGATATGCAAGAAAATAAGGAATTAAACGATTTATTGGATCTTAGTAATTATCATAAAAATCATTTATTATATTCTGAAGTGAATAAAAAAGTACCGGGTAAATTTAAAGATGAGAGTGCAGGAAATCCCATTTCAGAATTTGTAGCAATAAGAGCAAAAATGTATTCAACAATACAGTATAATAACAAAACTAAACGAATTGAAAAAGTAGAGGAACAAAACCTTGAACGACTTGATAAAGTAGACGACGAAAACATTGATCGTCTCGATAAAGTAGAGAAACGAAACGCTGAACGACTCAAGAAAGCGTTAGCGTTAGCAACGGAGGCGAACCTCCGTTGCAGACTCTAAACGAGTTGAAAAAGTAGAGAAACAAAACGAACAACGTTTGAAAAAAGTATAGAAACGAAACGTTGAACGAGTCGAAAAAGTAGAGAAACAAAATGTTGAACGACTCAAGAAAGTCAAAAAACGAGAAAGTGATCGATTAGAGAAAGTAAAGAAACAAAATGTTGAACGACTCGAGAAATTATATTTTAAATCGAACGACGAATCGAAAAAGTAGAGAAACAAAACATTGAACGAATTGAAAAAGTAGACGAACAATGTGATAATCGACTCGCAAAATTAGCTGCTTACTCAAGCTCTCGCTGCTCCGGCGCATGCTGGCAAAGCTCCACCAAGGTAAAGAAACAAAATGTACAACGAATTATAAAAGTAGCCAAAAAAAACGAACGACGAATCGAAAAAGTACAGAAACGAAACGTCAAACGAATCGAAAAAGTAGAGAATAAAATCATTTCTCGAGTCGAGAAATTAATGAATATAGAAGAACAAAAAGTTGGTAAGGGTATTAAAAAACTAGTTTTTAAAGGATGACATTAGACATGAAGACTATAAAAGAGTTTTATTTCAAGAAACTGGTTCGTTTTATCACGATATGAAATTTATTAGAAACGAAGGTCATAATCTTTTCACGAGAAATGTTTGTAAAAAAACATTAGACAGTTTTGATGATAAAACATATATTTTAGAAAACGGAATAGACTATTTACCTTACGGTCATTATAAATTAAAGAATTAGCCTTAGCTGTACCTCCGCTACAAAACATTTTTAGGTGGATTTTCTGTATCTGGCGGAACAATTTTTAATTCTTCTCTTACAAAACTACGTTTTGGAGCGTGCTCGTCTAAATAATACAAGATAGGTTGATTTTGTGCTTTTATAGCTTTATTAATGGTATAAATTTTTATACTCCACATAGGATCTGTCGCGCGGTGTTTCGTATCTTTTTCATCTTCACCAGGGGCATATAAATATCTAACTAGAGTGTTTAAAGGAATTCTTTTTGACTTTTTAAGCGCTGGTGATGCTGGATTTTGCTCAACAGCGGGTAATTTAATCGCGTCTTTAGGTTTTAAATGTATGAGTCTAGTTGTTTCATTATTTAATGCTTTTACAACCATCGGTAATCTTTTAACCCATTCTCTCGATCTTTCGCCTTCGCGACTAATCATTTCTTTAGCATATTGATGAGAAAATAATCTTTCGGCTAAAGTTCTATTAAATCGCTCTACTATACCTTGAGCTCTATGATTCCCAGCTTCGCTTCTTTGGATTTTTACATTATTTTTACTCATTAAATTTTGCACGCTCGACATACATTCTTTTCCAGGATCGACTTTTAAAATTGTTGGCCAAGTCAACGGCGAACGTTTATAAATTTTTTCAAACGCATTACTTACTCGCGCTGCTGTTTTATCAATTAACGCCTTTGCTTCTTTGTACCTGCTAGCTTCATCCGCAACAGTTAACGCGTACTTGTACGTATTTTTACCGATTGTATCATGAGGAAGAAACAATAAATCTGCTTGATGAACCTCATTTGGTTTTTCTAGATTCGAGTTTGAACTGGTTGGTCTTGGAATATAGGTGGGATACGGTAAATAAATTTGCCACGGCGCTTGCTTTTTTATCCACTGTGAAACTATTTTTTTATTCACTTTAGTTTCTTGAGCTACTTTATTGATCGCGCCAAGACCTTTCCAGTATCCTTTCGGACTATAATACACATTTTCTAGTTTTTGTTTTATTCGTTTGTCCATTTTAATATTTTTTTTTAAATATTTTTGTTTTTAATTGGAAGATTTCATAATACTGTCTGGTACAATTTGTTCACGAACTAACCACGTTTGAGTCATTAACGCTCCTCCGGTTAGAACTGCTAGTTTTATACTGTCGTTTACACCAAACTTTCCTAAATCGGGTGGATTTATTTTAAATATTTTTTCACCTCCCATGCTGTATAAAACAGTTATAATTCATACAACAGCTCCATGATAAGCTGCATTAGCGATTCCTTTTGTATCTATCATTGAGGTTGAAGACATATTTCATAGTATAGACATTATTATTATTATAATTTGTTTTATTCCATTTCAAAAACATTAATTTTTGTATTGCCTCCGTTGCTAACGCTCCAGCAGAAGCTGTTGGTAGCTGTACCGCTAGAGGTAATAAATCGTGGGTGGCTGTAGGAGGGGATGCGGGTGAATCAGCAACCGAATCGAGTATGATAGGAGTTCTCGCTGGCGGAGCTTGCTCAAAAGTTTTTATTTGTGCATGCGCATTATTAGAGTTTTGACGGCAAATTAAATACGCTAAACCCATTAAACCTATTACTCCTAATCCAATGTGCAGCCAGTTTATTCCAGCTTCACCAGTGCATGAGCGCTCCACCGCAAATGCGCCGCTTTCTTCTTTAATGCCTCCGTTGCTGACGCTAACGCTGGTCTTCTTTTTTAATTTTTGTTTTATTATTTTTTGATCTTTCGCGATTCTTATACCAGCCGCTTGTCTTTTTGGATTTTTATTTTAGTTACCTTCGTTGGCTCCGCTAGAGGTAGCGGCTCCGTTGTCTTTGTTGGTGACGGCTCTGCTTGATTCTCCATCGTCTTTATTATTATCTAAACAAGATTCTTGTTTTCTTTTTATATGTTTTGCTGTAATTAGCGTTGCTGAGAGCGGTGCTAACAACATTCCGTACTTGTAGTATATTTCGCATAATACGCAAGAAAGAGCGCTTGAAATAAATGGATCTTTTTCTAAATCTGTAATTAATTCATCTTGATCATCGATTTCAAATGATATCCCATCAAATCGATATAATTTAAACTCGATTCTAATCCTTTTGCATATAGAGTTAGAATTGCACTACCTAATGAAGTTATTTCATGACCTAATTTAGATTCATATTGGGTGTATAATTTATCTTGATCTGCTAAATTTAAAGCTTCAATTTCACTGACAGAATACTCTTTACAAAAATTTTTTTTTGAGTTTCCTCCAGCAACGAGTGCAACGAGTCGATTAATGCGATGCGCTTCAGACTGTGCTGGCAAAGCCGTTGGTACTCCTGCAAATTGAGCTTCTGATGACTCTTCAATTAACATTTTTTCAACTTCTTCCATTATTGTACACTTTTTATTTTAATTCTTCTAAATTATCTAAATAAAAATAAAAATCTAACAGTAAGCTTAGTAAATCTTTAGTAACCAATCAGTAATCTTTAGTAACCAATCAGTAATCTTTAGTAATCAATCAATAACCAATCAGTAATCTTTAGTAATCAATCAGTAATTTTTAGTAATCAATCAGTAATCTTTAGTAATCAATCAGTAATCTTTAGTAATTTTTAGTAATCTTTAGTAACCAATCAGTAACCAATCAGTAATCTTTAGTAACCAATCAGTAATCTTTAGTAATCAATCAGTAACCAATCAGTAATCTTTAGTAATCAATCAGTAATTTTTAGTAATCAATCAGTAATCTTTAGTAATCAATCAGTAATCTTTAGTAATTTTTAGTAATCTTTAGTAACCAATCAGTAATCTTTAGTAATTTTTAGTAATTTTTAGTCAAGTAGCGTAGCCGCTAGGCTATTGCGTAATCAGTAGGTTGATCTGTTTTTAAAATCAACTTGCTATGTTTTACTTGTTTTAATTTTTCATGTACTTGCGTTCTCAACTCTTTTGTTGGTATGACGTCATTCTCTGGAAGACAATTTTCGAACGAGTCTCTATCTGTACAATAAAATATACACACCCATTTTAATTGCTCTCTAAAAGCTTTCAATACGCTATTATATTTTTGTGAAAGAATCCAACAGCTGTGATTAGCGTGTCTACCACTAAAAGCAAATTGGGTAATCATACATTTATTATTCTCGTCATATTTTTTGTACTGTAATTCTTTACTCGCACTACAGTCGTCGATGATAAACAACGCTTTGTTTAATGAGACACTACTCAGATCATCAATGTGCACTTGCTCGTCATTCCAAATCCATTTTCTATTTTGATAAGCAATATTTACCGCAATGGTTGGACATAATACAATGATAAATTCAAAATATTTATAATATTCTTTTTCTATCAAATTTAAAACAAATTCTGTTTTTCCGCATCCTGTTTGTCCACAAATTAATGCAGCGTGCGGGTATAGAGGTAACATCAACATAGGTTTTTTTAAAAATAATAGTCAACATGTTTTCGCTTCGCTCTTTGCGTAGCCGCTAATATATTACAGAATTAAATCGTCCGTTTTCAATATTGAGTTGCGCGTCCATAATAATAAAAGTGTACAAGTATAATTCGCCCGCAGTTTCTGCTTCTTTATCTATTTGAATAGTAATTCCTTCAGATAAGTTTTCTACTCGTCTTCCACTTCCGTGAATTTTGCATCTCATATATAAAAACAAACCGTATTTATCTAGTAAATAATCACCTTGTTTCACATTTGATAAATTTAAAGCTTTAGTTACTCGCATGGTGTGTTCTTCTTTCGAATCTCCGAAATATTTTTTAATTTCTTCCCAGTGTTGATACCTGCGCATCCCTTGTGTGTAGAGTTGGTTGGGAACTCCTTCTATAGTAATGGAAAGTTTATCGATTTTTGGATTATAAAATTTGTTGGAATCTTTTACATTAGGCTCTTTGAATAAAAATAATATTCCTTTCATGCTTTTAGCTGGCGTATTTAAATTTATATTCCACGTCGCATCGCTTTTGTTTAACGGTTTTACACTCTGTCTCAAAACTCTATCAAACAATATCGCCAACTTGCTGATATATTGATTTTTGATCATTTGCGCAAAAGCTGTGCCATACGAACAACTTCGTATTCTAAAGAAATTCCACTTATGATGTATTTAGCATTATCATCCGAGCTTTTGATTACTTTAGAAAATTTATTAAACACGAGTTCGTAAGTGAGACGATCTCCGATCCCCGATTGATAATACGGTTGATGATCGGTTAATAATTCAAAATCAAGTGGAATGTGATATCTATTTTTTAGAGTATCTGCAATGGCTTTGTCGTTTCCTCCATTAGCGCTAGCATCGCCGCCACTAGAGCCTACCGGTACTCTTAATCTAGACAAGTTAGAATCTTCAATTCCTTGATACGCTCGATTTTTGAGTTGGTCTTTTGTTAACCACTCATCTTTAAAACAATTAAATACATCCGCATCATCTAAACTAAACACTTCATTCCCCTCCATTTTAATAGTTATATTTTTTACAATAGCCCTACCAATATTATATACGATCGTTCTTGCATCGTCGCTCGCTGATTCGAGATCAATGTTAAAAGCCAATCTAACCGTACCCGGAACGATAACGTCGTCTTTTCCTAAATTTGGAAAACGAACCGTAAGTAATTGATTTTCAGTAATTGTGCTTGGATTGTGTGTATTGATAACTTTTTGACGTATTCCTTTTACACCCAATGGTTCTCTTAATTTTCTGTATGGATTTAGTTTATCTCCGTATGTGTTAATCATATCTTATAGTATACTTTGAAAATAAAAATAAATTTTTTTAATGTTAAGTAAATGGTGTCTATAGCGATGATGATTGGAGGTGCGCTCGTCAACGCGTTTGCCTTTACCGGATCAATTTGTTTATTTTCCAGTTTTCGTACTAGCGATGCTGAACAAGAACAAAAAAGACACGATTTAGCGCTAGAACAACTTACAAAAGCTAGAGATGAATTTAATAAAAACCAATCAAAATATCTAGATTATTTAAACGAACGAATACAAAAAGAATCAAACGCTAAAAAAAACCTTTAACGATATTGATAAAGCGATGAATGAATATTATATCGTGACTAGTACACAATTTGATTTACCGAAAGATTTACAGCACGAGCCTAAACTAGAAGATTTTTACGTTCCTAGCGAAGATCAAAAAACTCATTCATCTTAGTTGCTATGAGCGTTGTAGGTTACGTGAGTTATAAATTATTTAAAAAAGATAAAAAGTAATTGTAAAATGGCTGAAGGAGGGTATGATATACCGATGGATGATTTAGGCGTAGCTCACGATGATGATTACTATGATCAACAAGATCAACAAGAAGAAACAAATGTTGATGAACTAAGAGAACAATTAGCAAGATTAGAAAGATTACGAGAAGGCAACACAACAACAGCTTCACCTACCGCTTCTAGTCTATATATTGACGTGTTAATTGAGAAAATAAAAGAACAAGGGTGGGAATTAAGATCACCTCATTACGAAAAGTTTGTGGTACTTAATGATGGTATTTATTTTATTGACAATGGTAAAACTGTCAAGTTAACGCTTGAAACTAAAAACAGAACTTTTGCTGCGTTAACTACAATAGCCAGTAGAGCCAAAGCAGCTGGCTATAATGAAACTAGATTCATGAGAGAACAATTAGGTATAAATAACTGGACCCGCGTCAAACCAAAAAAAATATCGAGAGAGGTACTAGAAAAAGTAGATGAAACTTTAAAACATCTAGAATCGCCAACAGTTCTTGTTGATAAAACACCTCTTCGTAGAGATATACCACACGAGTTACCAACTACGCCTGAAGATAAATACTTTTATGACGACGAGGAGGGTATTCAGCTAAGTGATGCACAAGTAAATAATACTGTTGAAGATTTTCTTGATTTTCTCGCACAAGATGCAGAAACTCGAGAGGAAATGAATTTATGGCGCTAAATAAAAGGTTACGCATATCTTATGAAAACAACGCAAGGACACAAATTAAAATTTGAAGCTGAATTGTATGCACGAAACAAAGAATTAACAACAGTTAGAGAAAGAATCGCTAAAAATGATGTAGGAGATGAAAATGCAATGAAACAACTTGTACAACAAGAGCAAGAAATATTAGACGAAATAGCTACGCTTAAAGAACAAATAATTAATCTTGATTATAAGAATAGTAGTCAAATCAATAGAATAAAAGAAACGTTATATAGAATTTAAAAATATAGATAAAACGTTGGGTGAAAGAATAAAAACTTTATTTAGAGAACAAGGTGTAACGATTGTTAGTTTACGGCCTTTAGTATGACTCTCGCTTTTATAGGAGAATCAATCGTAAATGCTGTAAAACCCACGGCAGCTGCCGCTCCAATTCTTCCTAAACCTGAACCGCCTATTCCAAGTGATGGTGGAGGAACTGTAAAAGAGTGGATACAAAAAACTTTTAAAAATCTAGCGAATGTACTAAAGAAACTTGGAGAAAAAGCTTTAGTAGCTTTACCAGGTATTATTGGATCGATAGTAAGTTGGTTATTTACTACAATTTCAAAAGTAGTAACATGGACGGCAGAACATTTGTGGCTAGCTTTGTCGGCAGTCGGGGTTTTAATTTTAACTTATGTCAACACCAACTCATAAATCATAATACCTAATCCACTAAGTATCGCAAAACCAATAATTAAAGATTTTTTTTCGTCTTGATGTGCCTACAGAGGGAGCGGTCGCTGGCAAAGCTGCTCCAGTAGTCGCTGCTGACGCTGGTAAAGTTTGATTTAAATCATTATCTATAGGCAGCGACAGCGGCGGCGGTAAAGTTCGAGTTATATCATTATCTATCGCTAATGTATCTATAGGATCTGTTGCGTCGGGCAGAGCGCTCTGCTGCAAATGCGCCGCTGGCGGAGCGTGCGTAAGCTTAGCTGGAGCAGCTGGTGGTGGTGGTGGTGGTGGTGGTGGTGGTGGTGGTGGTGGTGGTGGAACGGGTTCTGAATTCGTCGCTTGATTCGATCCTAACGATAATTCTGACGTTGCGATTAAAATATTATTGTTGTACCCCGTGTACATACCTATACGCATATTCATGTCAGATGGTATCAAGTATAAATTTTCTCCGACAACAAAATTTAATTGTGTTCGAGCTTTTTGAGCAATATCTTGATATCGTTGAATAGAATCTTGTATACCTAGCAGAGAATCAATCTCTGCATCAACTAAATTTATAAATTGACGCTGTGCATCTAAACCAGTACCCAACGTCAACATTCCACTTTTAGCTTGTACTTGCGCTCCTAATATCGCGTAAACGTACGTTCTTATAGAATCGTTGATTCGTTCTGTACCTATATCCGTAAAACCTTGAGACTCATCAAGTATAAATTCAACCCACCCTCGTTCGCTTTGAGGAGATTGCTCGATATAACCGATTGTAATATAATCTATGTGATCTTTATAATCTGTGTGATGACTAAAGTCACCGATCCAAGAAGAAAAGTCCTCGTGACTATATTCATCGTCTTCGATAAATTTCATATTCGTTATATTTGGGTTATACTTACCATTAATGAAACATGTATTAACAAAAAATTTACCCGGTACGGGAGTCCACGCATTATTTTCAAATTGATAAGCGGTGCCTAAACCCCCAGAGTTTTTATCTATTTGTTGTCTCCATTGAGTAACTGGCGATGCGTGAAATTCTCTGCATATATATTATTATACGCAGCATCGTCCATATTATTTTCAAACGCCTTCCAAATTGGGTTTGAAGGTTCAGGAATACTCATTTCTTTGAGTAATCGTCTAATTTGATAATAAACGTGAAACCTGAAAAAACTACGAATCATCATATTCGAATGGTATAAATGTTTATAACTCACGCCACAACCCGTCGTACTACACCACGTTGCAAAATTTATTTGATTTTGATAAAACGTTTTAGGATAAAATTGCCATCGACGTACATCCAAATAGGTAGAAACGCGAGGCAACTTGCATTTTTCAAATAGGCCTACATTATACAGTTCTACGTTAAAAAACTCGTTTAGGTAAATATTCATATTCGTCAAATCTCCCGCAGAAAACATTTCTTTGTGAGTTAAATTTCCAGATTGCGGATACCGTTTCGATAAATTACTCTGAAATGCTTGCGGAATCGACATTTTATTTATTATTATTATAATAAATAAATATTAATAAAATGTATCACACCTTTGAAATCGAAATTGAAAAAAATAGCCTGTCAGTTCATTTAGATGACTTTATCGATAATCATGTGGGTAGATTAAATATTTCATTAAAGAGCGTTAACCTTTGGGTGGGTTACTACAACATACGTAGAAAAGAAAAAATATTCTATCGTAAGACGTAAGCAGAAAGACGAAATTAAGTCTATCCAACCAGGGCTTTACAATATAAAAGAAATTATTGACATTGTTTTAAAAGATATGTCTTGGCTCACGTTTACCATCGATGAAAAACCGGTTTTTTCTTGCTAATTATTACTCAAGAAAACAAACCTATCAAATTTTCACCGGGATTAGCTAATTTACTACGCTTTCACAACGAATATCTAACTGTGGGAGAATATACTAAAAAAATTATGTACAACCTTTAAAAATTTTGTACATTCATTGCGATCAAATTTCTACGAGCGAAAATTATTTCAACGGAAAACCTTGTACTATTTTAAACGCTTTTCCCTTACAAGATAAATCGTTTGGAGAGAGCATGTGGATAGAATATTCTAGTCCGTTACGTAAAAATCTTAAAACTGGCACTTTTAACGAATTGAGTTTTCAAATTAAAGATTCAAAGGGTAGAGACATAAATAATCACGGTTTTCCTATTATTTTAAATCTGGAAATTAAATGATTTATTACATAATAAATATGGCGAGTATTTACGGCCCTAGTAGAGATCAAACAAAAGCAGCATACGCATTATCATCATTAGCGTTAAAAGAGAATTTAAATTTGTTTGAACAACATGGCTATATCCATGGGGATGAACTGTTACAAAAGATAACCTTAGTTGAAAAATATCAATTTATACTCGGCATTTTCATTACCTTTTTACATGTTTAACGGTTCACCAACATACTGTGAATTTTTTTCTAAATTTATGAAACACGGCGAAATTTTTTCACATTCAACGACTGGGGAATTTTCAAATGACGTATATTATGTTCCTTCTCCAGCTCGAGATAAAGAATTAAATTTCAACGATAATTCTTCGCAACACGTAGATTTCGAATTGTACTTTGAAACGCAAGATAACAAAAAAGTTTTTGTACAGGCGACTTTTTTCGGTACTTTAAACACTAAAATCTGTTTTAATTTTAAAATTAAAACTTTACCATTAAATTAAATTTTATTTTATTTTATTATATATATATAAATATGGCGAGTATTTACCGTCCTAGCCGTAAAAATACTCAAAGGAGTGGTATCGTTAGTGACGTTTTTTACGATAAAAACGTTATTTAACAAAGCGGATATATGATGAAGTTTTACTAGCTATAACATTGTATAAAATAGATGATATATTTTGGATCACGTGGCAAAACAATATAGGTGCACCTGCGTTTGATATCTTTGTACCAATAACAAATTGTTCAACTTATGCTAAAATAATTCATGGTGAAATTTTTTATTCTAATGTTATTAAACGTAAAATTCTACCGTGGGAAAGTCCTAACTTTTTGGGGGATGATTTTGATAACGATGATGAAAACTTTTATTTTAACGAAGATGAACCAAAGCATTTAGAATGTGGAATTTGCTTTAAAATAGAAAACGACGACTACAACAACAAAATATTTGTACGAGCAACGTTTTTTGGCTCTCTTGAAACTGGAATCTGTTACGATATAAAAGTTAATAATTATCCATTAATTTAATTTGTTTATCTTTTACTATTAATAGAAAATAATGAGTGTCTCTGTCGAAGCTAAAATGCCCACTGGAGCAGAGAAAATACATCCATCTCTACCGTCTACCTCTAGCGGTACAGCTACACCGCTATATACAACCGGTGTAAAAACGACTTTGCCAGCGAGAGCGTCAGCGCCTTTCGTTTATCAAAAATCGACGACATTCAAAAAGAATTACGAGCAGAAAGAAATCAACGTGAAGCCGTATATAAAAAAATTAATAAAATCATTAACACTTGTAGTATCGTAGAAACGATGGCAGAATTGGGATGTATGGGAGCAGGAGCCATTTGAATTCCCAGTATCGTCACCGTTATAGCATCACCCATCGGAATTCTTTTAGAAGGATTAGCTTTAGGGTTAGGTGGTGCGATGTTTGCTCTCAGATACGCTAAATATAAATTATCTAAAAAGCTAAAAAACACGATGAAATTAGAGTTTTAGCTTCATCTAAACTTAACACTATCGAAAACCACATTTCAAAAGCGATTCAAGACGGTGTTATAAGTCAAGAAGAATTTCATTTAATCTGTGAAGAACGAGATAAATTTTCTCAAATGAAAGAAAATATTCGTACTACCTATAGCGGTACAGCTAAATTTTCGCCGAAAAATATAAATGTCGATACCTCTAGCGGAACCGCTAGCAGTAAAACTCATCGACGATAAACAAAAAAAAGATCTTATAGAACAAATATAATTTTTTTATAAACTTCACCGTAGAAGCGGAGGCTAGCAAAGCTAAATCTTATTATAATAATAATATAAAAACAGATGATTCGCGACCTCCGCCGTGTAATCTTTATCTATATTCTCAGAAAATTATATGATGGTACAACTGCATGTATTTCTGGGACTAAAGTAAAATTTGATATTTTATCTGGTTGTCGACAAGGAGGCCTAGAAAGTCCAACACTGTTTAACTTCTATTTTGATTTTGTCTTGAAAGTGTGTGCAGAGGCTATTGACAGAAAGTATCCAGGTGGATGGGGTGTCTCATTCGATTATCGTATCTCTAGCGAATGCACTAACCGGGAACAAAGAAAAACCAAGAAAATGAATGGCATTGAAATAATAAGGTGGCTCTTGTATGCCGATGATTTGGTTTTATTTTGTATAAGCATTGCTGAAGCACAAGGAATTATGAATATAATGAACACAACTTGTAAACGTTTTGGATTAACAATTTCTTTCAAAAAAACTAAAGTGATGCAATTTAATACATCTACGAGTGACATAAATATTGTCATTGATGGTACTGAACTTGGAAATGTGTCTGAATTTTGCTATCTTGGCCACACCATCTTCAATGATGGTAGAAACTCCACTGACCTAAGAATTGCAAAGGCTACAGCTAAATTTTATGAACTTAAGGGGGTTCTTTGTGACAGGGAAGTACGTATGTCCATTCGGACTAAAATCCTTGAAGCATGTGTTCGTCCTAGACTAGCATATGCTACCCAATGCTGGAGGCCTAGTGAGAAATAAATAAAAAGGATTGAAAGTAGTTGGTATGGTTTCCTAAGGCGAATGATTAAAGATGGTTTCCGTAGGAAACCTTCACTTGTAGAAGGTGAAGTTAATCATGCTCTTTACTTTGCTAATATAGATCTAGAGCGCATAACAAAAAGTCAACCACTTCGGAATTATATTAACTCCCAGTATCTGAAATACATAGCTCATACTTGTCGTAGGGAAAATACAAATTTGACCAAGCTTAGTTTATTTTTTATTCCTAGAGTCCCATACTATCGAGATCCCTGGATAGGTATCTCAAGACTTCTGGGTGATATTTCTATTGAGCAGATTAAAAGAGAAACACAGTCAAAGACTGGTTTCACCAGGCTCCTAGGAGTCCTGACTCATATGAAGCCTAAAGCTTCAAAATGAGGACCTAAACTGTACTGTACTGTATAAACTATAATCATGCGTCTAGCCTTTCACACCATTCTAGCAGCTGCGCCGATGTTGTTGATGGCTTTTTTAACAACTCTTTCATTACACGATTAAATAAACGTATAGCTTTTCCTTCAGCGCGTTTAAAATCTTTTACATTTAATTCCTTTGCACATTTCGTACATAAATTTATAGCTGTTTTTGTTCCTTTTTTACATTTTCGGCATGGAACTGGTATACTTCTTCCAAGACGAATTCGCCACTCATGTAGAGCGCAATACTTTGCACCTGCTACACTAAGTATACAACACTTGTCTGTTTTTCCAACTAAAAGCCATTCACATGGGATGATCACTTTCGATAAATATTTTGATCCAAACATATTTATCTAATACCAACATAATATTTTTACGTTTTTTTCGCGTTTTTTATTTTTTTACATCTAAAAAAGATCACTTTTTTAAGTTCTAATAAGAATATCTATATTTTCATATTCATAAAAATCTATAAAGTGTACAAATCCAAGAACCATCTTCTCAATACAATCATAGGTCCATCCGTTTTGTGTATACATGTTTATCTTATCATTTAGTTCTATAAAACATTCAACTAATCCAATTTCAATATCATTCATAGTTCGTATTGATCCTTTATATTTTTTGTAGAAAATGAGATTAACACTTTGTTAGAAAAGAAAAATAAATACGGGGTGTCTTTTCGAAATTTTATTTGTAAATATATTTAAACTTTAAGTAATCAGATTTTTTCATTTCTAAAGTTAACTTTTCGATAATGTTTTTAATTCCCACATCAAGATTATTTATATGTTCTTTTTTGTTTTGAAATTCATGAACAAGGGAAATATCCATCGTTTTTACTTTACAGTCAAACCTCCCGAAATGTATACTCTGTAAACTAATTTCTTCAAAATGTAAATCTTCCATACTCTATTTATCTAATAACAACATAATATTTGTTCGTTTTTTTTTCGCTTGTTTTTAATTTTTCAAGCCAACCTACCCTTAGCCACGGATCCGCTAAGGCTACCCTTACCAACCTAACCTTACCAACCTACAAACCTACCAACCTAACAACTTTACGATTTTAATTCACCTTTACGATTTTAATTCACCCTTTTTTTTTTTTTAATCTTTTTTTTTTCATACACACTCCCCTATCCCTATACACAGATTTTTCACTAAAAATCATTTTTCGCTTTTTTAAATATCATTTTTCTTTAAATATCTTTTTTTCTCTTTTTCATTTACAACTCATTCCCCTATCCCTATACACAGATTTTTTTTCTAAAAATCATTTTTTTTTAAATGTGTGCTCGGATCACAAATTATATCTTTTGGACCTATTTTTTCAACATTCTGAATGGGGGGGGCACCCGGCCGGGCACAGACCTCAACTGGGGGGGGGGGGAACACAGACCTCAACTGGGGGGCCCCGTGCCCCCCCCCCCACACACACACACACCCGTGCCCCAAATACTTATGGCACTGTAGTGTTTATACAGCAGTGTCCATATGTACACACTTATACTATGCTTATACAAACAAACAATATGCAAGTAAGTTTTCAATAGCTATCCCCCATTCGCCATCACCATGCTTTGCACACATTTTTATACAGCAGTGTATAACACAAATACCAAAGCAATATGCACATAATTTTTCAATACCCCTTCATAAAAACAACTTTTTTAACACATTCTATATATACAGCAGTATCACACACTTAAAAAACTTTTGCTATACCCACTCCCCCATCACAGAAAATGCTGTTTACACCATCTATATACAGCAGTATCTGTGTGTACACACTTATGCAAAAACAATACGCAAGTCTGTTTGCAATACACCTGAACACAAACAGTGCTATTCACAGTGATAAACAGCAGCGCCCATGTGTCCATTAACATTTATACAAAGAACAATATGCCCATTAGTTTTCAATAACCCCCATCACAAACAATGCATTTTACACAGTCTTTATACACATGTCCTTGTGTACATGTATACACACTATGAAAAAAACCCACAATATGTGAGCAAGTTTTCAATAGCCCTCCCCCTCACAAACAATAGTTTGCACACAGTCTTTATACACCTATGTTCGTGTTTACATACAAACTCATATGAACAATATAATAATAATAACAATGTGCAAGCATTCCCCACCACAACCAATGCTAAAGGATACAAAAAGGTAATGAATACATGTACATTATTTTTGTAAATTGTCCAATTCTTGTCTTGTTTTGTTCCTCAGTAAGGGACCCCAATGGAAATAAGCCTGTGTAATTGGCTTTTTGGGCTATCCCAGATGAAATCAACTGTAATTTTGTTTTCTGTTTGTTTTTCTGTATTTTTGTATTTTTGTATTATTAGTATGTCATCCATTGTCCTTGCTGATTTTTATCTGAATAAAATATTTTTAAAAATTAAAAAATGATGTGTCATTAACTTTGTCAGAACGAAATTGCTCACAAAAAGAATAATGACTCAATGCACACCTTTACATCTAAAATTTTGAATAAGCAATACAATTATTTTTAAATGGCAATGCAATTTAGTGGATTACCTTAGAATTCAGATTTGTGAAATCCCAGCTGTGGAGACTAGATTATCAACAACTCAGTTGACATAGGGCATTGTGTTCTCCCAATTAACAGCAGAAGACATACTAAATTAGTTATCGTACAGACCATTTAAATAATGCATGTTCTTCACCAATAAGTATTCCTACGTACGTTAAGGATTAATCTCTGAAAGACTGTTTAAGTTGTATGCCGCCCTCTTGTGACAATCACTAACTGTCAAGATTTTGAGTTTTGTAGCGCTATATAGCATGCAGCACCGTTATCCATTTGCTCTATTCTACTGAGATCTTTGCGTAACTCGTTAATTTGGCCCTCGAGTCTACGTTTCCACCAAGGTTTATTATCTTTATGTTGTGATTGTGAATGTGAAGATTTTACCCCTGATCTCTCCGCTACTACAACTGCACCTGCAAAGACAAGATCGTTAATTTCAGAAAGATTAGTAGTACTTACCGTCCCAAGAATTCTACTTACCATAGCTGACACATTTGTCAGCTTTTTCCTTGGGACCTGACACAATGCAGGAATACTCCACTTACCTGTCCCATTTACCGATACCATTACCTCTTCAATCCTCTTCCTAATCTCTAGCTCTTCCTCCGTCAAGTCTTCTGTTCCCTCCTCTACTCCTCCACTGACCTCATCTGCACTCTGGGAACTTGCCAGCTCACCAGCGACCACGTTGTCCAGTTCCTCCTCCTGCACTTCTTCATCCCCAGCCTCTGTCCGTGATATTATTCTACTCATCTCTTCCACCTCAACTTTCGTTAGCCACTGATTATGTTTTATTTGTTTTACCTGGTCGGCAAGCCGCTGTTCGCTTATTTCAAACATGCCTGTATCCTGCCATATGTTAATCATTCCCCTTCTGTACACTCTGTTCTCTGGCTTGCTCCTTATAAAACATTCTGTTGCAATTCTATTATCGTCCTTACTCCACTTTCTCCTGTTTACAGCACGAATTCTGTTATTGTTCTGAGCAGTGTGTATACGATCTGGCGGTACCTGCTCAAGCATACCGACCAGAACGGGCGATGGACTTCCTCTTTGAGAGTTCGTCGCTGATTGACCGTTGAGTTGATGCTGCATAGCATTCATTATTATCATCACAAAATTGTGAGAAAAGTTGTATTGTTTCAGGGGAAATTACATGCAAAAGCGATGTGTATTTCACCCTGCAGTAGTTCACTCAGCGTTAGTTGATATCAAGATGTTCTAAAGGACGCAGATGGAACGCGCGTCTCACTGCTAACGTACGTTGTAAAGAGTCTTCCGAAATCGGAGAAATCCAAAAGGTTTTTACAGTAAAAAGCCACAAGATCATTAATGGCCGATGTTGAAACTTACCCTGTAGAGTCTACTCGGTACCACCTACAAGGAGTACACTTTTGGTAATGATTATACGACGGGAAGCAATAACTATTTTCGCTTGAATCGAGAGCCGATCTGTCGCAGTGTTTCTTGTCTCGACGCCAGATGATGATGATGATGATGATGATGATGATGATGATGATGATGATGATGATGATGATGATGATGATGATGATGATGATGATGATGATGATGATGATGATGATGATGATGATGATGATGATGATGATGATGATGATGATGATGATGATGATGATGATGATGATGATGATGATGATGATGATGATGATGATGATGATGATGATGATGATGATGATGATGATGATGATGATGATGATGATGATGATGATGATGATGATGATGATGATGATGATGATGATGATGATGATGATGATGATGATGATGATGATGATGATGATGATGATGATGATGATGATGATGATGATGATGATGATGATGATGATGATGATGATGATGATGATGATGATGATGATGATGATGATGATGATGATGATGATGATGATGATGATGATGATGATGATGATGATGATGATGATGATGATGATGATGATGATGATGATGATGATGATGATGATGATGATGATGATGATGATGATGATGATGATGATGATGATGATGATGATGATGATGATGATGATGATGATGATGATGATGATGATGATGATGATGATGATGATGATGATGATGATGATGATGATGATGATGATGATGATGATGATGATGATGATGATGATGATGATGATGATGATGATGATGATGATGATGATGATGATGATGATGATGATGATGATGATGATGATGATGATGATGATGATGATGATGATGATGATGATGATGATGATGATGATGATGATGATGATGATGATGATGATGATGATGATGATGATGATGATGATGATGATGATGATGATGATGATGATGATGATGATGATGATGATGATGATGATGATGATGATGATGATGATGATGATGATGATGATGATGATGATGATGATGATGATGATGATGATGATGATGATGATGATGATGATGATGATGATGATGATGATGATGATGATGATGATGATGATGATGATGATGATGTCCCTGTAGTATGTATTCATGTTGTGTCAATCAAAATACACTTTAGTATGCAAAAGGTGTGAGCATGCGCGCACACACGATCTTATTCAAAACCTTTACATAACTCGCTGGGGACGAGTGCAACAAAGGAAAGAAAATGAAACATATAACTTTCTAATCACATGCATTTTGTTTAAAATTTCACTTAAATATAAGTCTCAATATAATTTATGTGATGCAAATTAATTCTAAAGGAACTAAGTTAATTCAAATCTCTTATACACACTGTTACAAACTGTTTTACTCGTGTAATACTTGTTATTCTCTTTTAAGTAATACGTTGCTAACACAGAGACTCACGATGTTGATAGTGTCATCCAAACTTCTTCAATATCAGGCTAAATTTTACGACATAGTGCCGCGGCGTCTCATAGTGTTTTGGCATGGGAATGTGTAGAGCCTGCATAGGCCCTACAGTATTTTGTGTCGTCTCGTAAATTGTCATTAACCGAATCACGGAGTAAAATATTTTAAGAACGATTTTTTCCGATCAGTCAATGTCAACAAGTTCAAGTTGCAAGTGAGTAGCAAAGGGCCTAATGTCCCAAGTCGAGTCTTCAATTCAGTCAAGTCCGAGTCAAGTAACAAATCCCAAAATGAGTGCGAGTCTGAGAGTCAGAGTCGCCGACTCGAGTCGCCAACTCTGGAATATGCTGAGCTCACTTTAATGGGTTTCAGATATTGCCAGTTATTTTACTATTTCAAACACGCTTTCCAATTTTCATCAGATGCCAGCAAGCTGTTTAAATCAACGGTGTAGCTCTTCGTAAAAAGCAAATGAATAATAATCATAAATACCAATTTATCGTCTGCCATAAATTTCGATCATCACATCAACATAATTTACATGCGGTTTTACCCATACTTTTTGCAAAGAGGTTTAAAGACCTTTATTTCAATAAATACTTAACAATGGCTTTACAAGTATGTTTATAAATAAAGGATTGATGCTATTGAAATTCAAACCACCTGAGTGTTTACATACCGGTATACGTGAGGATACAGAGCGTGTGGTAAATGAAACCTATAGTTTGCGTTTACGTTGTTAGTTGTAGATGTGGTAAACTGATATACCGAAGACCAAACAGGCAATGTACATGTAGGCTTACAAGATGGCCCAGACACTTTTGGTAATGTCTTGCAGCTGCATGCATTGTGTATAATAAGGTTTGTTTTATATGAGTGTTCGTTTTAGCGGTGATATAATGCCGCTGTTGTTTACATCATTGAACACGATTGCAGCTTTCACGGAGTTTCTCGATAATTCCTTTTGATATTTCGCTTGGACAGAATGCATGGAATGGAACTTTAGCAGAACAGATGCCATCATGCCTCTCTTTAAAATTACTGGGTAAGTCTATCGCTGCAAGAAATGCGTTGTTAAAAATTATACCATTGGTGTTAGCAGGATTTATATGGTGTTAACTAATGAGCGAGAATTTCACTACAAAGACTGCGTTATACCGGAAATTATATCATCCTGATTGGATCATAATTATACTTGAGCACCATCAGTTTTAATGAGGATACAAATAGTCCCAATCAGAAACTCTTAAGGTAAAGGGAATCAGCATTGGTATTTGGTAACGTACGTTAATTTCGGATAAGAATAATTTCGGATAAGAAGGATCATTAAGTTTTGTGCACATTATGCCTACCATTGACATACGTACTGAAAGAAGCACTGAAGCGATAACAGATTAACCGATCAGGCTACACTCCACCACCAATGTCCACCATCATGATTATGAATATGGATGAGGTGAACTTCCAAATCTAGCAAACTCCCTATTGTTTAGTGGTGTAAACAATAAAAAAAAATATGTTAATTGGATATACTAGACTATACTGGGATCAGGAAGTTGGCGGGATGCGATTTTTTCCCTACAGTACACTTCGTCCATGTAAAAGCACCGAGAAATTATATTTATGGGGTATACTAGACGCATATATTTGAAAGGCAATACATATAACCTCTTTCGTCAAAGAAAAAGTGCATATCCTTTCTTGTATTTTTAGTCATAATGAAATGTGAAATTAGTTAAATGGGAGTTGCGCTTTGATGATTTGCAAAAAGCATACCGGTAGTTAGCTTGCAAACGGTTTTGAATATGTCTGGTTTTTTTTTAAATAGAATATGCACAGTAGATAGCTGTGAACACTCATCCCATGGTATGTTATAATAATTAATGGACCATTCTTAGTCATGAAGTTCATAAAACGTTGCACGGCTCTGATGTTGATCATTCTACATAACACAGACAGCATTCAATTACAAGCACCATGAACGGATGCATATTTATACAAACATGGAAATAATGGAATCAGTGTTGTTAATAGAATGTTCACGTCATGTTTACAACTAAACACGCTCAAACTGTATTTCCTACCTACCATGATATATGCTTGAAGGAAAACCTCTGCTTCTATGTTGTCTCATTTATAAGTTTATAATATCAACATCTAAATAAATGTCAATGTAAAATAATCGGCCACGAATACGGAATATCTCGCTTTAGGTAATATACGGGTAAGCACTGATAGTTTTCCACAATTGAAAACCCTGGCTTTGGCTTAAAGACGGGCGGCGATGAGGAGCAAATTCCTGAAGTAGTGGCATGAACTCCTCAATCATGTTTTTCCTGTGGTAGTTTTATATAAGAGTGCGAGCCGGTAAATTAAGATACCAAGACAAGTGATTGTTTGGGAAGGGCTATCCATCTTTGACCAATTTATATTAAATACTAACCTTAAAGTAAAACAAGTAGGCCTAATTAAAATGCAATTCACAAGCCTCCCGTGTATTTTCAATTATGATGAGAAAATCATCCAGTTAAGCAACGACCCTATTACATCATAGGAGTGACAGAGTTAATCTATGAAAAATGCATGGCGCACGTTTAGCTCTGAATGGAAGTTTAGTGCCATAAAAATAAGTCGTCGGGATGACAGGGAACATACTGAAAAGTACTTTTGAGATCCACTTTGGAAGTCATACTTTTGGAGTGATACTTTTGTTTATTTTTTCCATGTCTATACCCAGCGCATTACCTAAGCGGGAAGCAAATTGTGGTGCGCTTTCATCTTTTTCAAGTTTTGCGGATCGAAATTTAAGTCTGAAGCCACCCTCACCTAATTGTGGTGTCATTTTGGTGTAGTTCTGGTGCAGATTTAGTGTAGGTTTTATTAAATAATTGGTGTACACAAAAAGCGCACCACACTGTAAGGCCTATATTGATGTACCCCTCAATTAAAACCCAACTTGAAAATTGTACACTCCGGTGTAGTTCTGGTGCGTTCCAATTATTTAAATTAGCACCAAAGGTGCACTATTAAAATTGTGTAGTGCTTAAATCCTATGTGACGATACTGTCCCTTAAACTGAAAATTACAACAGCACGAAAAAATAATCTGTTTTTGGAATATTATGGGGAAAGTAGAGGTGTTGGGTCTTGCATCAATCTACATGTATCCTCCGATGAGTCTGTATTAAGATGGCACAGTAATAATTATCCTCACAATTTCTTGCTTCTTTATCACACATCAATATGACAGAACTGTTATAGACCACGGGGCGTGAACTAAAAAGTGCTCAGAAAATGATTTTCGTGGCGCATATCAGGCATGAGCGAGGAAACATTTTAATTTACGAGGTAATTACATGATGTACGGTAGATTGCTAGTATATAAATCTACAATCACGAAACTTGCCAGATTTGCATTTTAATTATGACATATAAAAGTAGTGCCCTCTGTTGGCCATTCTATACATTTCAATGGGGATTTTTGTACAATCTGAGTAGTTGAAATGGGCTGTCTTTTATGTTTCCTGTACCCTGAGATGTCAAATCGTTCCAGTGGGGGTGGGGAATGAGTGTGGTAAAGGGGATGTTCAAGATTTTGGGAAATATTTGACGATTTCATTGCAAAAGAATTACATTACCAAGAACTTGCCTTGAACAAACTGACTGCTCCATGTATGTGTGATGCTCAAATGCTCCACCCCTACCTCTCACCTTATGGCCTTGCTCCCCCATTGGACCACCCTGGATCTACCCACCCTTGCCTACCCCAAAGGCCAATTTCTGATGATTTTGTTATCCTTAAAAAAGTACATTTAATAAACCAAGTGATTTATTTATTTTTGGTTATAAAGGCAAAGAACAAAATACTTTTTGTATGACACTTCTGCTTTATTTTGCAAGTTATGATTTATCTTTTCCCCATCCATTTTTGCTATATAATATACTAATAATCCATTTAAAATACAGAATAAATGTAATATAAAAACTTGAAGATCTAATTTGCACTGAAATTATATAATTTATTCTGAAGAATTTTCTGGTGCATATAAACTATTCTTAATGGATTAAACGAATAAATCATTAAGAGTAAAGGTTACTTTTACATTGGTATATTCCTCTAAAATACTTGTTTACATACATGATTGTACCTACATTAAGCTTGGGTGACATGAATCAATACAAGTACACGGCAACAATGACTATACTTCATTTTTAAGAATCGGGTTGCACCAGTAGGTGATAATAAATAGGTTTCTGAAGTTCGAAAAATGATTAGAACCTATATTGTAGTGTTATCAAAATAATGTAAACCGATCAGGGCCCGACCGTACGTTCCGGACAGTGCATAGCTCCAAATATCGTCTCATCAGTGCAGACAATGTTACGACCTTGTTGCAGACATGGATTTTGCTCAGTGCAACAAGGTCGTATCTTTTTTACAGAGTTCCAGGATGAACACGCAAAACCTATGGAAGAAGATACGACGTTATTGCACTCAATTGTTTTAATGTTGCAAATGTATGCAAATGTATGCACTATTGCACATACGACCTTGTTGCATTTTTTTTTTTTTTTTTTTTTTTTCCTTCTTTTTTTTAGATACGGCCTTGTTATTCTGACAGGACGATATTTCAATTGTCAAGTACAAAAACAACATTTTAAAATGCCATTTACAAATCCAGGAACACACGTGCATGTAAGGAAACGCCAGATACAAAGGCCATTACATGCCATTTGTAGCACGCGTGGAATGAGTGATTACAAACATTAATTCAGGTCGAGTATCAGCACCGAACCAAGGTCAGGTTTGCTCAAGGAGAGACTGGATACCGCAAGCCACTTCTACAGAATACACTCAAAATCTTGGTCCTTACCAAGTGAACTCATTCTGACCAACTAATTAATGCTGACCGAGGCAGTCTGTGTGGGTTATTGTGCGTTCCTTGTGTGGTTCTCTGTGATATCCTGTGTTGGGATGTTCCGTCCAGACCTCTCTACTAGGAGGCTCTCCTGCTATTTCAGGATCTACCCCCTTGATTAACTACAACGTCCAAATCTGAACTGTCAGAGGAGTCTGTTTCATAACTTGACACGTACGCAAGTATTTGCGATTTACAGATCCAGAACACAGTATATGACTCTCTGCCGTATGCATCTTCCAACTTGTGGCGACCTTTGAGAGCACATTTTCTTAGGAGCACTTGTGAGCCTAATGTCAACTGCACAGCACTGGTCTTGGCATCATTGAGATTTTTCATTCTGATGAGCCCTCTGCTCTATTTGTTCCTTCGCCAAAACACCTGCTCTTTCCAAAACAAAATCCTGGTCCCAATATATCCGTACGCCCTAATATCTGGTCCTGTGGAATCATGGGTTCCCTTCCGAACATCAACGTAAATGGTGCCACGCCTGTAGTACAGTGCGGAGTGGAATTATATACAAAAACGACATGCCGCAGAAATTCAGGCCACTTCCGGTTCACTGAACGATTTAATCAAACCGAACAACGTACGGTTAAACCTTTCAGCCTACGCATTCCCTTCGGGGTGATATGGTGTCGTCCACGACTTCTTAATACCATACAATGCACACAATTCAAGCACAATTTTCCCTTCGCGCCCCTATCGACCTTTACAAAATCAATGGCTAGAACCTCCAAGGGTCTGAAAGCAATCAAGCGTCGCATGGGAACCTTTAGAACCTTGGGAAATGGTTCAGACACCTTTGCCCGGACACAACGCTGACATTTCTGAATATGGGCTCGGACATCAGCAACTATTTTGGCCAATAAACATGCCTCCCAAGAAGGAAACATGTGCAGGTAACACCTTGATGCCCCCCATCCGTCATGACAACCATCAATACCGGTAGCCCTAGAATGAATGCTTCCGGGCATCAGTATCTGAAATAACTCCCCAATAACTCTTCTATTCTACGACACAGAACCCAGTCTCGTGCTACAAATCGTGACCATTGCGGCATTGCCACAACCAGCGTCTCATTCTCGGGAGAATCATTCCGAACTCCAGGTATCACCTCACCTGGTGACCACCGCTGGTACCAACGTTCTCAAACAGTACCCAACACTAGGTCAGATCGTTGCAGAGCTGCAAGTTGGTCTGGGGACCAGGGTGGAAAGACCCCAGGAGGACCTGCGCCCACAGGTGGTTCCTTCGCTAACCCCGATTTCCCAAACAAAAAAAATATAGGGGGCGCTATGTAAGAGATGACACACTGAACCAGTGCTCCGAGAAAATCCATAAAAATTCTTCCAAAATATCTCCTCCATCTCCATCATCAACCTTTATCGTGAGTACATAACATTCTGCCGATATTTCAACACCAATTTACTCTCGAAACAACCACTATGCCACCCAGAAAAGAGAAAAAAAATTCGGTTTCAACAGAGCCAGATCTCGCGCCAGTTGGGTCAGGTGACCAACCCAGTTCGCCCACTGCGTCATCGGACAACGCTATAGCTAGCCTGCGGCAGGAGGTTCGATTGATGGCAGTGGATTTAAACATGTAACTTGACACCGTCATCTCAAATTAACAGAGACTAATAAATAGAATCGAAACTCTGGAAACTAAACAGATGGAGATGGAGGAGGCATTTCAGTTTTCATCAAAGACAATTGAGGAGATCCAGGACAAAAATAAGACCATGTCTGCTGGGGTCTCGAACTTATCAACACAGCTGAACACGGCGCTGAACAAGATCAAACACCTCGAGGAGGCTACTCTAAACCTGGAATGGCACTCTCGAGGCTTTAACCTCAGGTTTGGCGGGATTCCAGAGAATCCAACGGAACCCACCACCTTCCCCTATCACACAATCAAGAAGATCCTATCAGAGCGGTTCAACTTGCCGGACACTGAGATTGAGGCTGCTCATCGCACTGGCAGAGCCCCCAAGTCAGCATCAGACAAACCCCACCATATCATCGCCATATTTTTGTGCTGCTATGATCGCCATAATATCCTGAGGAAAGCCAAAGAGGCTCTTACCAACACCGGGATATTCATCCTACCCGACCTACCAGCTTCCGATGTGGCCAAGAAAAGATCGCTCCGAGACGTCATGAAGTGAGCATATGACTCCGGACAACATCCCGTCTTCCGTAACGGTGAGCTCTACATCCAGGGTAGGAAGTACACAGCCCCTCAAGCCAGCTAAGTTCACCAGAACTGTGTCATTCTACATACTGCCTAACTTCGATGATTTTCCTGGTTCACGTATCAATCCCCTCTTAATATATCCATAATCTATTATTTGTATAGCCTTTAACTCATTTTTGTTTTCGTTTTGTATTTGTAACGGTAGTTCTATAATATTATGTTCATGTACCTTGTATACCTAAGGGCTTGTTTACTATCACCCTGGCTACATACATCAACATTCCTGGCTCTATACACCTTGATCAGGATACGCCTGAGTAATTTACTTCTAAAGTGGGCTAGCAATTTACATTTTACAGAGTCTTCAGGATGTGCTATTCACTGTTAATCCACACCATATGATCCACGCATCATGGCGTCTTCTACGGCCTTTTATTGTAAATCCTTTAGAAGCTTTTATGTTTTTACACGAACTGCAAAAATTCTTTCCTTTAAATTATGGCTGGCACTAATAAAGATTTTGTGATGAATATTGATGATGATGGTATTGATGCTAACACTCCGTTTTATTTATCCAATAATTCTCAGTATTACTCAACAGAGCAATTTCCCAAGCCAGTTAATAACAATCTTATTTCTTTGTTACATGTTAATATCAGAAGTCTACAGAAAAATTTTGATCAACTTGAAGTCTTTTTACAGTCGATCAATCATAAATTTTCGATTATTGCGCTTTCTGAAACTTGGCTTAAAACTGTTCCCCATAGTTATTATTTCCCGCCTGGTTATGAGCTCATTGTGAACAATAGAACGGGTAACAAGGCTGGAGGTGGAGTCGCTCTTTATGTTTCTAGGGATTTGGATGTTATTCCCAGGGAAGACCTAAATTTCTCGGACGACTCTCTTGAATCATTATTTATCGAAATTACCGTCCCTAAATCAAAAAACATAATTGCAGGTGTTGTGTATAAAGCTCCTTATGTTGTTCACAGTGAGTTCATGACCTCTTTTCAAATGGTATGCTCCCGCATAGCCTACGGTAGCAAGCCTTGTATTATTTCTGGTGACTTTAATATTAATTTACTAAATTATGCAAATCCTAGTTCTCAATCCTTTATCGATTTACTTACTTCTCATTCGTTCCTCCCCTTAATAGATAAGCCAACACGTATTACTGATACTTCTGCTACACTTATTGATAATCTTTGGTCAAATATTTTACCCTCTCCCGAATCCGGTATTTTACTTTCCGATATCTCTGATCATTTGCCAATCTTTACGTTCATACAATCTCCAAACTCAAATGCTGAATTTAGCCACAAAAACAATGTTTCCTTCACTCGTAATTTTTCTAATGTTAACCTTCACAATTTTATTGATAACTTGCACTCGTTTGATTGGACTGATGTATTTAGTTGTAATAACCCTAAAGCAGCATATAATACATTTATGGATAATTTTAATTATTTGTATGATAAAAATATTCCTTTAGTTCGACATAACCCCAAAACCAAAACCAGCCATAGTTCTATAACCCCTTGGATTACGCATTCCCTCCTCAAATCTATTAATAAGAAAAATAAACTATATCGTCAATATTTGTCTAATCCCACCATTTCACATAAAACCAAGTACACTAAGTATAAAAATATCCTCACCAATCTTTTACGTTCATCCAAAAAAATGTATTATGCTCGCCAGTTTGAACAGGAAAAAATAATATCCGTAATACTTGGAAAGTAATTAATTCCGTCTTGAATAACAAAAAATCCTCTCAAAGTGTTAGCACTATTATTCTTGATGGCAAATTAATTAATAATACTGAACAAATTGCAAATTATTTTAATGATTACTTTATCAACATCGGTCCTAATCTTGCTAGCAACATTCAACCCATCCACCCACCTCTTAGTTTTACTGACTACCTGTCCAATCCTAATACAAATTCCTTCTTTTTTACCCCAGTTAATGAATATGAGATTGGGAATATTATTGTTAAAGATTTGCAAAACAAAAAAAGCTGTGGCCATGACACAATTAATATCTCTATTATTAAAAAGTCAATTTCATCCATATGTAAACCTCTTGCGCATATTGTCAATACATCCTTTATGACTGGCATTGTTCCATCCCAATTGAAAATTGCCAAAGTCATCCCTGTTTTCAAAAAGGGTGATCCAAATTGTATTGAAAATTATAGACCTATCTCAATCCTGCCCTGTTTTTCCAAGATTTTCGAAAAATGTGTTTACGCCCGTACCATTACATTTCTGGATAAATAAAATATTTTGACTAAATCACAGTTTGGTTTTCGTAGCAAACATTCAACCACTCATGCACTCCTTAATTTATTTGATAAAGTTTCTAATGCAATTGATGACTCCAAACACACTATAGGAATATTTCTTGACCTTTCTAAGGCATTTGATACTATCGACCATCAAATATTATTGCATAAACTCTCATCTTATGGTATCAGAGGCAGTACGTGTCCATTAATGGTATAAATTCAAATTCTGGTATTCTTACTCATGACATACCACAGGGATCCATCCTTGGGCCATTGCTTTTTATATTATATATTAACGACTTCGAAAATTCTTCTAGTGTGCTTTCATTTATATTGTTTGCTGATGACTCCAATTTATTTTTTTCGCATAGTAACATTAATCACCTTGTGCACACAGTTAACAATGAGCTTAAGTCAATGGGCTATCCCTTAATACTGCCAAAACAAACTACATGTTATTTAGTAATTCTGCCAGTGATTTTCCAGGTGAAGTCAAGATTAATGATTCCATCATTAAACAAACTAATTGTTGTAAATTTTTGGGATTATTTATTGATTGCGGGCTAAGATGGAAAAGTCATATTGATTATATTTGTAAAATTATCGCTCGGAACATTGGTGTTATTAATAGGATAAAACATTTTTTCCCGGACCCGTTCTTGATTCTCTGTACAATACCCTGGTTGTATCTTATATGAATTATGGGATACTTGCATGGGGAGGCAGCTCTAGCAAAAATTTAAACAGACTTCTCCTCTTGCAGAAACGGGCCCTTCGTATAATCAATTTCTCAGATTTTAATGCACATACGGATCCCCTATTCTTAAAACATAACATTTTAAAACTCAAGGATATTTATCATTATCAGCTTGGGTCCCTCATGTACCAATTCACCAGTAACAATTTACCTTCTTCCATTAATTTTTTTTTTCGGAATCTTGAAATTAATTCTCACTTCACTCGTCAAGCCTCAAATTTTCACATTCCATATACTCGTACTTATTTTGCCCATAAAACGGTTAAACACGAGGGACCCATGCTTTGGAACTCATTTACTGGCTACCTTAAATCCTCAAAAACATATCTACTTTTAAGCGTATATACAAATCTATTATGTTGGAAGCTTATCGCTGAATCTCTGTAATGCAATTGTACATTTTAAATCCAGTTCGCTTGTATTGTGTAGTCCATGCCCCAAGGTACTTGTCTGTTTTTGTTTGATCATATCTGTATGTTTAAATTAGTTTTGTAAGCAACATGTGCATTGAGTCCTGTTATTTTGTCCTCCCAACGGTATGCTCTCTTTTATTTGTTTTTCTATAGGCTCAATGCACGTGCATGCTTTATAGGGACCATTGTCTACAAACTTTGCTTCTTAATGGATCCCTCTGCAGTATCACATTCACTTTATTCACATCATTATATATTTCATTTACATGTAACTTTCTGTGATTAACTTTCTTTGGTTTAATACTGTGGAAATAAATAAACCTGAAACCTGAAACATAATGTGCACTTACATGTAATGAAACTGGTGTCGAATGAAAGACTCCAGCCACTGCTGCCTCCTCCAAGCAGTGTCCAGGATATCGACTCAACGCATCTGCGTAAAGATTGTTGCTACCCGATCTATACCTGATGTCGAACGCCGCGAGCTGAGCTGACCATCTCATTTCGCTAGCCACCAGTTTGGCTGTGTTCAAGTGCGACAGAAGGTTATCAGTTAGGACACTGAATGTCCCCCAACCAAATAATCCCTCAACTTATCCACGATTCCCAATTCAAACCTAAAAGTTCTAACTTGAAAGAGCTATAATCTTGGCTTGTCCTCTGCGCCTCAGAAACCCCTACTTGCAATTGGATGCGATTATAAGTGATTGGATGCAGTACGTCTGCCCTATTCGTCCTTTTGCCCAAACAAGCACCGAGCCCCTTTAATGAAGCATCAACTTCAAGTACGAATGGTTGTTTGAAGTCAGGGTACACCAGCACTAGAGCTTGCACTAACACTTGTTTAAATTTGTCGAATGCCGACTAGCTGCGCCTCAGAGAAGTTCCAAACAAACTTATCAATGGATTTACGTCTCCCTTTGGTGATCGCCAGCACGATAGCTTGAGGTGGGGCTGTTATCTTTGCAAAGCCCTTGACAAAACGGTGATAATAGCCTGTCAGCAAGAACTAACGTAAATCAGGTGCCCCTTGTGGGACTGGCCAGTCCTCAATACGACGGATTTTGTCCTTCGGGCCTCAACTGAGATTCCCTGTGCGCTGACAACATGGCCAAGATAGACAACTTCACTACAAAAAAGGCTACACTTCTTGCCCTTGACCTTTAACCAAAATTCCTTACGTTTAGTGAAAACCTTGTCTTAACGTCTCAAGTGTTCTTCTAATGAAGAAGAATACACCAATATATCGTCCAGATATATTATTAACTTGTGGTGGACTATGAAACTGTTATAGCGCCCTCTCCTGTCTGTACTACAGACAGGTCAAGGGTTATCAATTTTGCATAAATGTATTACATTGTTTTGTGAGGAATGTGATGTGCATGTGATGTGCATGTGTGATGTGCATGCTATGCACTATTCACTATTCAGTGTTCTGTATTATATGTATTCACTCTCTACAGCATGTGTGCTACAGTTGGATGTTGAAATAAAAAATACTGCTCTCTTTTGATGTTACAAAAGTGCTTTCTCCTATGTCTACATTTGTATGGGATAGGTAATATTCTCCTCAATTTATTTGGGATAAGCTAAACTCATAAACTCATGCAAATCCATGTCCCCGAGGCTTTGTTCCATTATCCTTGGGAACATGCTTGGCGCGTTTGCTAACCCAAATGGCATTTGAGTAAACTCCCAAAGGGCACTCGAAATGCAGTCTTCTCAACGGAAATGAGTCACAGACAACCTCTGCATTTAACTTCCTGAACAGTACTCAATACTAGGTCACCATCGCAGCTTTTAACTTCAACGCGAGCAGACCCAGATAAATGGTCAACCACAACTTGAGCCTTTTCCTTTTCAGGGATGTTACATTGTCTACAATAAATGTCAACCTCCTTCAGCCACACCTTCAGGGTTGGGTCCCCAAAGACCCCCAACCCTCACTGGCGTTCCCTTGAACCTTTCAAGCTCAATTGGCCTCTCCCTCATACTGCTTCAATGCATCAGAAAGGTCCGACGCTGACTGTGCCAACAAGCATGCCTCGGATGATGCCATGTTATTACTGAAAGTACATGTAGTAAGCAATTAATCCCCACTACACCACACAAACTGCCCAAGCCCCTCGCACCGTTAGACGTAATGAAACCTACTTGCACATGTGTGTCCGCAATGTATAGTACAAATTCATAAATATTACCAGGCCTCCTTTTTAAAACTACATGTAGGCCTACACTATAACGTTATATCGCAAAATTATTCCCCAAATAAAACTCAAAAATGGTTTATGAAATGTCAACAGATCAAAATTTGTTGCAAATAAAATTACCAAAATTGTCATGACTGTTCATCAATAAATCCTACCAACTCGGGTCTTGTGTCTTCTGATCTCCACAACTGCCTGTCCTCAGTACAGCCGTCCAAAACGCTGTTTCACTGACTGTTACCTGACGTGGACCGTCGACGTCGACTCCCCGCAATCACTGCGAATGTGCGTGGCCACTGCACGCTCAAAACTGGCTTTGAACAGTCTATAACTTGCTGATCTGGGTTGAGCAGAGCACCCCACCAGCACAACAGTAACTAACTGACTGTAAGTAATTAGCAGCTCACTTGATGCAGCATCCACCGGCTTCTAAGCACCATTCCACGTCGGAAAATTACGGTATACTACTCATCTGTGTTACCATTTGTAGTGATACGCCGTGTGGCATAATAAGGGGGTAGTAATTTAACAGCAACACAGTTGATATGAATACACTCAATTCTGTTTTATATTTTGCTCAAAATCCTACACTCCTAAAGCTGTACATTCGCATGTGTTTTGAATGCCCACCATCTTTCTATTGACCCCTGACCTCCTTTATCCCCACCAGCCCTGGCTACTTCCGCCCTCTTGTTGCGTCTCACCTCCAATCCACAATATATTTTTTTGCTTGGCCGAAAAACTGATTCATCACAATACTATGCTCATGATTGAGTTTCAATAAACAGTTGTACAAATTATGTACAAATGTACAAATTATGTAAAAGCTAGTGTAGGCCTATGCTCTTTCTGGGTTGGCCCTTAAAGGCATTGTAACCTTAGTCCCCTACCCATTCAAACAATTTCTGAATAACTATAATCTTAACGTTTACTTAAGTCAGTAAATTAAGGTATCCAACCTGAGAAATTATTCCCTCTAAAGTGCTTTCATTTGTTTCAAAATTCAATCCATCGTTTGCCCCCATAGAGCAATAGATAATAATATTGGCATAAGTGGACCGCCCACCAACATAGGGGCTGTTTAGCTCAGTTGGTAGAGCACTCGTACGGTATTTGAGAAGTCGTGGGTTTGACTCTGGCATCAGCCAGTTTTTCTTGGCTCGCTTCACGTTTATATAATATTATGCCAATCCACTTATGCCAATTATCTATTGCTCTATGGGGCCAGGTCAGAGGCCAAACCATATCTGCCGAGTAGCCAGCGATCAAGCCCCGGTCAGGTGCAAACAACCTGGGTAACGGCAATATCGGGGATCACACAACTTGGGACACAAGCCTTTTACGTAGTCACAAAGTAGATTTATATGGAGAAACTGACCTGAATATTATATAAACGGGTAGCGAGCAAAGAAAAATTGGCTGATGCCGGACTCGAACCCGCGACCTCTCGAATACCGTACGAGCGCTCTACCAACTGAGCTAACCAGCCCCTATGTTGGTGGACGGTCCACTTATGCCAATTATCTATTGCTCTATGGGACCAGGTCAGAGGCCAAACCATATCTGCCGAGTAGCCAGGGATCAAGCCCCGGTCAGATGCAAACAACTTGGGTAACGGCAGTAGCGGAGACCACACAACGGGACACAAGCCTTTTACGTGGTTGTACACAAAGTAGATTTATAGGGAAAAACTGACCTGAAATATTATATAAACGTGAAGCTAGCAAAGAAAAATTGGCTGATGCCGGACTCGAACCCGCGACCTCTCGAATACCGCACGAGTGCTCTACCAACTGAGCTAACTAGCCCCTATGTTGGTGGACGGTCCACTTATGCCAATTATCTATTGCTCTATGGGACCAGGTCAGAGGCCAAACCATATCTGCCGAGTAGCCAGGGATCAAGCCCCGGTCAGATGCAAACAACTTGGGTAACGGCAGTAGCGGAGACCACACAACGGGACACAAGCCTTTTACGTGGTTGTACACAAAGTAGATTTATAGGGAAAAACTGACCTGAAATATTATATAAACGTGAAGCTAGCAAAGAAAAATTGGCTGATGCCGGACTCGAACCCGCGACCTCTCGAATACCGTACGAGTGCTCTACCAACTGAGCTAACCAGCCCCTATGTTGGTGGACGGTCCACTTATGCCAATTATCTATTGCTCTATGGGACCAGGTCAGAGGCCAAACCATATCTGCCGAGTAGCCAGGGATCAAGCCCCGGTCAGATGCAAACAACCTGAGTAACGGCAGTGGCGGAGATCACATAACGGGACACAAGCCTTTTACGTGGTTGTACACAAAGTAGATTTATAGGGAAAAACTGACCTGAAATATTATATAAACGTGAAGCTAGCAAAGAAAAATTGGCTGATGCCGGACTCGAACCCGCGACCTCTCGAATACCGTACGAGTGCTCTACCAACTGAGCTAACTAGCCCCTATGTTGGTGGACGGTCCACTTATGCCAATTATCTATTGCTCTATGGGACCAGGTCAGAGGCCAAACCATATCTGCCGAGTAGCCAGGGATCAAGCCCCGGTCAGATGCAAACAACTTGGGTAACGGCAGTAGCGGAGACCACACAACGGGACACAAGCCTTTTACGTGGTTGTACACAAAGTAGATTTATAGGGAAAAACTGACCTGAAATATTATATAAACGTGAAGCTAGCAAAGAAAAATTGGCTGATGCCGGACTCGAACCCGCGACCTCTCGAATACCGTACGAGTGCTCTACCAACTGAGCTAACCAGCCCCTATGTTGGTGGACAGTCCACTTATGCCAATTATCTATTGCTCTATGGGACCAGGTCAGAGGCCAAACCATATCTGCCGAGTAGCCAGGGATCAAGCCCCGGTCAGATGCAAACAACCTGAGTAACGGCAGTGGCGGAGATCACATAACGGGACAAAAGCCTTTTACGTGGTTATACGCAGAATAAATAGGAAGAAACATTACATAAACGGGAATATATATGACTGGCTCTGTCAAAACCCTAAACTTGGACACAATTTTCAAAAGTGACCTCCCAAATTTATCGTGAAAATTAACAATGTTCCCATTTTTCAAAATCTAGAGAAAATGCTCTATGTGGTGACATGAAAACTTGTCCCTCAAAAACTCAGTTTTTGACCTTTTCATGGCTGCTATGGTAAATGCCGAGAAGTTTCGAGTTTTGCCAGAGCGGGTCACATAATGTCGCTACTAAAATTACACACCTGGACTGCAATGACGGAAACTTTTCTTTGCACTGTGAAACTAACAATGAAAACAATGAATGACGTTGATTGAATTGATGTTATGTCTGCACTGACAGTCCAGTTAACCCTTTCGATCCCACGGGCTCTAAAAAGAGCCTTTGTTGTGATACGCTTCGATCCCGTGGGCTCTAAAAGGTGCTGGGAATCGGCATGCCCTTGACGCCCACGGCTACTTAATTCACCACCTGAAAATGCTCGAGCGGTTTTTATGTTTGGCGCCCTCTATTGACAGGAATGAAGTGTTTAAAAGTTCATAAAAGAAAAAAGCGCGTCACTTTTTGCGGTTTTTCCGGCTAGCGTCCACTGCACTCGCTTTCCACAACGGTCAGTTTTTAGTTGCAATCATGATGGAAACGGACATAAATGATGGCATTTTGGCTGAGATTTTGGCAGACAGTGGCTCAGAATCAGATGACAAAGTAACGGATGACGACAGCACATTATCTATAGTAGAACTAGAACTTCCAGCGGAATTCGTTCAAGAGGTAGGCCTAAATCACAGTAAAAATGAATAACTAACACTACAGTTAACGTTACTCTTCCTGGCCCAATGCAAATTAATGTAATTCACTTATTTTCCTAGGCTATAGCGTAAATATTGGATGCATTTTTTGTATATGCTCAAGGGGGTTACAACTGTTGAAGTTGAGGAAAGTAAATTTAGAAAATGGATCCCTTGAATAGGATTGACCAAATCCCCTGGACTGGGTCAAAAAAGTCAGGCACAAAGTGCTCAAGTGAAAATGTACAATTTTTAGTAGTTTGTTGGGGTAATATTTGTATTCATTGAAACAGCAAGTTGATGTATAGATATATCATAGAAATTTTAACATCCACCCATAGCCGGTCGTGCTATTTAGCGTCAACAAGCTGAAAATGCACTCTTATAGTCTCAAGCTTCCAAAAGAATAGCCTCGTATTCGAAAGGCCCTTTATAAGTCGTATTATGCAAGAAGTTGGGGGAATTCACATTCACAATCCCACATTAAAACGAAAAATTTTCGGCAACGAGTTTTGGAGAGTGGATGGAAGCCGCCATATTTCTTTTCTCAGCACAATGTTCATTTTGCGCATGACCCCCTGTGGCCTGTGCACATGCAGCAAAGTAGCATTGAGATATTGTATTTACAAATGTAGAACCGAGATTAATCCTCCTTTGCCTTGTTTTTCTGTTGCAGCCTACCTACCAAGGTGACAGCCGGCCGAGATCAAGGAGGACGACAGGAAAGTTAGATTTCCGATCCGGTTGGGAACGATGAGACCATTACAAGTGTGGGACTGTGCAGTTTACTGGAAATCCTGGCCACACCGGCGACTTTGCCACACTGTCGGCAGTGGAGATCTTCAAGCTGTATTTTTGTCAACTCGTGTGGGATATGCTCGTCGACGAGACTAATCGCTATGCGCAGCAAACAATAGACTCAAATCCTGATGAACAATTCTCCTGGCACCCAACCAACATTCCAGAAATGATGGCATTTGTGGCACTTCTCATTGCTATGGGCATAAACAAATCCTCTCAATACAAGATGTACTGGTCAACATCTGAAATTCTTCACATCCCATTCTATCCGTCGATCATGTCCCGTAATCGGTTCAGTTCAATTCTTCGGTTCCTCCACATCTCAAATAACCACATTCCTCGTAGAGCCTTGGCTAAACGGGACAAACTTTCCAAAGTTCGGCCCTTGATAGAAGTCCTCGTCCCGAAGTTTCTCAACCTGTATAACCCTGCGCAGAATCTGTCTCCAGACGAGAGTATGTTGAAATTCAAGTGACGCTTAAGTTTTGTTCAGTACATGCCTAAAAAACCTATCAAACGGGGTATTAAAGCCTTCTTCCTGAACGAGTACAAAACAGGATACACGTGTGCTTGGATACTGTACACAGGAGCAGACGACACCCAAACTGTTTATGATGCAGACGTACATATAGATTCCAAGTCATCAGACTGCCGTCCACCAAACCCAACAGTTGCAGGAAAAGTCGTCATTGATCTGGTTCATGGACTTGAGAATAAGGGACACGTAATATATTGTGATAATTACTATACTAGCCCAGCTCTTTTAGCTAAACTTGCTAAACTAGGATTCGGATGTTGTGGAACTGTTCGTTACACTACACAGGGAATACCCCAGGCCGCAAACCCAAAAAAACATAAAATGAAGAAAGGATATGACCCATTTTTTTGGTGAAAGGTGGGCAATTGTGTATCGTTTGGCAAGACAAAAAATCTGTAACACTTTTAACTAATGTAGGCAACACTGATTTGTCCAAAAAGCAAATTCGGTGTAATAAGAGCACAAGTGGATTTCGTGATGTTATGAAGCCTAATTGTATTGAAGATTACAACAAAAACATGGGTGGAACTGATCTTGCCGACCAATGTTTTCAGTACTACAATCATACACACAGAAGCTTGAAATGGTGGAAAAGAGTTTTTTCCATATGGTGAATATCTGTATTGTCAATAGCAGAGTAATATTCACCAGCATAGCAGGGAACAAAAATGTCAGTAACCTTGATTTTCGTATAGGGATTGTACAGGGCTTGCTGTTGGGTTGGGAACGTAACGCAACAAGTCAGTTGAGATACCATATTCCTATCAAGTTGACAGGGCAACAGCACTATCCTGGCAAAAATCCCAATGGAAAGAAACGCGACTGCATTGTTTGCAGTAACCGCAAATTAGGCAGGCGAAAACAAACAAAGATGATCTGTAAACAATGTACACAACCTATGTGCATAGTTCCTTGCTTTGAGAAATACCACATCACTTGATTGTAAATCTGTACTATTTGCCTTCAACCCCCCCCCCCCCCAATTCAATGTTGGGAAAGGTCGGACAAGCCGCAGATTACAGTCCAAACCAACATTGAATTGGGGGGATGGGGTGGGGTGTTAGCATGGATTGTGATGTATGTACACTGAATACAAGTAAATGGTTCATTTCCAAGTAGAAACCCCCCAAAAAATCCCAAAAAATCTCATCCAAGTTATTGTTTTTCACATGGAAAAGAAATCTCATACATGTACCGTATTTGCATGAAATATCACCCATTTGTATTACTTTTCTTCAGTGTAAATACTGATCTAAATATTTCATTGTTTTGCTTTTACACTTAAAAAAAATCTGCACAATATTTTCCTCCCTTTGTATACTCATTTTTACCCTCAGTTTAACATGCAAATATATCTGAGCCATTTGGTATGTACAGTACACATGTAAAAAAAAAAGTGTCTATTACTGCAGAGTGAGGGCGCACTTCAATGAAATTGTGAAAAACCCACTGGTGCTGAAGTGACATTGGGCTCATAATTACTGTGGTAAAGAAGGGTACTCTCTTACATAACTGGCTGGTAATGAAAGGGTTAATCTTTACTTAATCCGATAGTGATAGTAATTTTTTTATTATTCGCGAAGCATAACTAAGATATATCGAATCGTATTTTCAGATGTGGATTATTTGATTTGAGGAGAAATGTGTGGAAAGAAATTGAGTTATTGTTTATCGTGTGAAATGATGTAAGCAGCTTACACAATTTGTGCCAACTATATTTATATTTACTTATATATGTTTTAAATGGGGATGGCCAACCTGCGGCCTGGTGGCCGCATGCAGCCAGCTGAGGAATTTAAGGTCACACAGAGGTCACACAGAGGTCACACATAGAATGGTATTTAGCCGGATGCAAATATTGTTCTTCACAGCGCACAATACACTACATGTTACGCTCAGACGATGTAATTTTGTGCAAACCTAAATTTTAGAAAAATGCAAACATTTCAAAGATCTGTTCTTGATCATCTCTTAAAGGGGAATAGAAACAATAAGGGGAAGCATGCTACAATTTTTCAGAATTGGTCTACTATGAGATGGTATTTTAGGGGTTTCAAAGTAGGCCTTGGAAGGGTTAATTAGGAATCCTTGCGGCCCGCAATAACGTTTGTCAATTTATACAATTCGGCCCTCGTTTAAAAAGCTTGATCACCTGTGTTTTAAATATTAACAACAAATTAAAATTGCAAAATGCCTGACGGCGGGGACTCTAGAGATTCTCACGGGTGTACGTGTACACAACGTTAACTTAAACAGTCCATTTGAATTTTTGAATAGAAAACAATGTCACTTTTTCGTACTACAGTTGAGATAAATACGAATAGTTGATTTACGCGAGTGGGATATAGCAACTCCTCTGGAAATTAGACAAGATAACCGGATTCATCATCGCCGAGGATTTTGACTAAGTTTAATGTATAGCGTACTTGTTACCTATCGGCGGTGACCTACATCAAGGATGGGCCAATGACCAGTCTGACGGGAGATGACTGACCGCCACCTTCTTATAACTTCAGTCACGGAGCGCACATCCAGAAACACGATCCGTCATTCCTCCATTAGTACAAATCAACAAACCCGTCCGTTTGCAGTGCCGTATCCTCTCGGTTGCTCTTCCGGAAAACTCATTAAACCACTCGTCTAACCCGAGGGTAAAAAGACGCGAATTACATCTACGATTTTTTGTTATATCTTGCTTACCTTGGAGGCAGAATACGAGATCAGATGATGATAGCTCGTACCTACCTAACTTGCGAAGGATCTAATTTGTATGACGCTGGTGTCCTGAGCAAGTATATCGGCGTCGTAGCGCGCAGTATTATCCCACCGACGACCGCGCTAATGAAGTGACGCTTATGTGTTTCAGCTCGGAAGAACACAACTGTGTTCATGATATACTGTAAAGGTATTAAGTACTCAGCTACCATCTTTGATATAAACTTTGTATTTATTTTCCCAGCGGAGTGTTTGTGTGGACACCGTTGGACCTTATCGGTTATTAGACACTGATTATTGCTACGATTAACACACAATAATAAACCACGTTATGATTTATTCGAGCTTCATATCCTGTTAACGATTCAGTCCGTCTTCACACGCGTTTTAGGATCATTCATCGGGTAAGTTTATCTCTCTTTATTCTACAGTTTATTTCTCAGTAACACGGATAATGCATACGAATATGATACCAATACAAACTAGAGCTTAAGTGTTTGTTTGAACAAACACTAGGTGTTCGGGGGAAAGTAAAGGTAATCAAGCATCTCCATCGTGACATGCTTATAAACTGTCTTTGTTTTCACCTATACTTCAAATAATTAAAAAATAATTTATAAAATTTGAAAACAAATTCTACATTGATTTTTACATTTTCAAGGTTGTACACATGATTGGCAAAATGTCATGTAGCTGCATCCATATTACAGAATTACAACCTAAAGATCAGATGCCATTTTGTACATAAATTGTTAGACATTGAAATAATCAAAGAGTTGTATGGGTGCTTATGAAATACATATTTATTTTAACTGTCTGTTGGGTTTCATGACTTGACTTTTGTGGTTACACACTCCCACACCCCCACAATCAATTGAAACCATTTTGTTGACCTGTTTAACCTACCTGTAACCAATCTAGAAATGAGTGTACATGGTCTTACACATGTAACAAGTGAAATGACTTCAGTGTAAATGAACCCAACCATGATCCTTTGTTGACAAGAAAACGGAATCAATCTGCATTTATAATAAATGTACGCTCTGTATGTACGATTTAGTGACAGTTCAGAATGGGTGACATTCAGAGGTTGTCATTGGAATCGGTAATTTTGGAATAAAATGTCTGCCCCCTCCCACCAAGTTCTTGGTGATGGCATGTACAGTACTGCCACTGGGGCAAACAATAAATACGTCATGGGAGTACTTTGGATTCACATCTTCTAACATTTATTTCAATTTTCTTTTCCTAACTTTCAGTTGTTTTGTTTTTACTATCACAAAAATAGTAATTTTTAAAAAGGAATCACAGCCCTATAATATTTTCTCTGGCAACATTGTCACATGTTAATTTTGAGATGTTTGGTAGAGATGGGTACAATCTTTATATTCACATGTCATATCTGTCTTTGTTTACCTCAATCTAGTCTGCAGTCTTTATGCGAACATAACTTTCAGGTACTGAACAGTGCATAAAAACCCTTTATTTTCAAATAATACATCATAAATTAACCTGGCTATGCAAGTTTAATCACATTAAGTGCTTACGTTTTTGATACCACAAAGGTTGTTTCACCCAGCCCACACAAAACAAGTTCATGGGTATAACTATAAACTAAGCAGCACTGATATTGGGCCTAGGCGAGTACACAGACAAATATTTTCAAGAATATTTTGAATCATAACAATGATGTACTGATGAACAGTGTTTAGCTCCAAAAGGACAAAAAATAAGAGAGCAGAGCCCTAGATGCAAATCAGGCCTTGGCAATGATGATTAACTTGAACGTCATAGTGCACTGATTTAGGACAGGTTTAGTTGAAATGTTTGCAGATGTACGCGACATCAGATTTATCATTCACATCCTCTTTTTACACAGAAATCCTGCGCAATAGTACGGATATTGTTCAGTCTTTCCTACACTCAAGATATTACAATTGTTCAACTCCTTGACTCCATGCTGTTTTGACACAGACATTGTACTCCTGATTTACTGAATTTACTGAAGTTTCTCTGGAATCAACATCGGCCCAAAGCTACATTTACATGTATGTATAAAGTAGAAATTGGTCTCCTGGAGGTGCCATAAGGTGGCAAGCTGGTACATACTGAATTCAACATGGCAGGACGTGAAGTTTACGGAATGAAAGATCCTCTGCAAAAGTTGTTAAGCATCATGTAGTGCCATCACACCACCACAATACCAGGGCATGCATAAAGATCCGTCAAAAATAAGAAAAAAAACATTGTTTTACACATATGTACATGTATGTATACATACACATGGGATGCACTACCTCGTGTATTATTTGTGGTTTTTCATTGTTACATCAAATCTCTAGAAAATCTTTCATTGGTCAAATAGTTCAGGGCCTATTTACTTACATTTTGGGTCCATGTATCTAAAAATGCAATATAAAAATAAAGGGAATGTACATGTACATTGGTATATGGTACTAACACATCCTTGTAAAAAATATAAACAAAAACTGTTACATGTTTTTTCCGTTTTTGACAACGATTCCTCTTTTCTCTAACATGAAAACCAAATCATTTCTCAGGATGATTGATTTATAGGTTTTTAGATTTACCATTGTTGTAACTTCCCTTTACAGCAATTTCATGGTACAGTTTTACACATACAAAGAGTTTGCTACTTAAAACAATAAAAATATCTGTAAAGTCTGTTCATTTCTAACCCACTGCCGGACTGTTTCCTAATATGACATAACTCTTACCTTTGCAGCAGTAGTATATTAAATGCCGGATGGGGCGCACATATATAAAAACTGAGAAAAGAATCGGGAGACGTGTAAAGACGCCAAATTAAGCAAATGAGGTTGATGACGTCACTTTAAAAAAGGTGACGTCATAGAAAATTTAAAAAAGTGTAATAAAAAAAAAATAATAAAATAAAAAATTATCTCGGAGTATAATAAAGATGGCGACAAAATATAAAATACTAGCACCATTGAACAAACCGGCATTATTTGATGAATCAAAATTTTTAAATTATGATGATATAGGTAGCACACCTCAACCGGCGAAGAAATCTACTGAATATGATTTTTATTTTAAAATAAAAAAGGGCTATACATTTAAAAGTTTAATAGACGTTTTATTAACTATTCAGTCAAAGGTTACTTTTAAAGTTGATTATAATGGTTTTTATTGTAGAGCGATGGATAAATCAGAAAGAATACTCGCTAATATAGTATTAAACCGTGAAAAAAAATTTGAATTTAAATGCGAAAATCCAATTAAATTTATGGTTAATTTAAACCATTTACAAAAAATGACTCATACTATTAAACGAAAAGTATCATTGATAATTTACGTTAAAAACGAGCAACTTTATATTAAAACGTGCATCGTTGGATCATGCGGTGAAAACAAATGTGAAATTAGCAGCGTGAGTATCAATACAGTGTTTATTACTAACCCAATTGGTTTACCCGATGATGACTCTCTTGCAATTTATAAATATCCTCGTGTTGTAGAAAGCAGTGATTTTTTTAAACTAAAAAAAATGTCACAAGTTGGTACTTTTATTAATATTGTTATGTACAATGTAGATTTTATTAGATTTTATAGCGATAATGGAAATCTTTATAGCGTAGCTTTAGAATTGGGCCGTTTAGGACGCGATGTTAAACCAACTTATACAGCTACTTTTGCTATGGCTTTATTTACTGTTTTATTAAAAATTTCAATATTGGACAATCAAATACAATTTTACGCCCCTTATACCAATAATGGGTTGTTAAAGATTGTTGTGCCAGTAGGAAATTTAGGTATGCTTTCTGCATACATTAAAGACGAAAGCTCTTTAGAAAAAGAAGAAGAAGACGGCAACTCCGATGCAGAGGTTAAGAGTTTTGATGAAGAAGAAGAAAATTTAGCGAGATTAGAGAGATTATGTCGCTGAGGCGTACGGTGGTGGCCTATCTGTTATTTTTACTTGCAGAGGTATATCTCTATATGATTTATTGACAGTAAAATTTACTTTAAACTCATAATTTTTTCTACAAGATGCAAGACATCTTTTTTTTTTTGATCTGGATTTTCACCATTTTCATTTAATTTAAATTCATTTAAATTTTTAGATGTTTTTTTAGCAGTTTGACGTATAGCTTCTCTCATTGAGACGTACTTTTGTTGCTCTTTAGTGATTAAATTAAATTCTTCTTGACTTATAACACTATCTTCAATCGCTTTAGAAACATGATCACGAATAGTATTAAGTTTACTTTCGGCTAAAACTCTAATTTCATTATGTTTTTTAGCTTTTTTTTCTAGTCGATATTTTATATATCTAATGCTTAGTCCTAAGCCTACTGAGCCTACAGCTACACCTTCTAATGCTATTCCTGCAGGTGCGGATATAACGCTGGCGATACTAGCGATTCCAAGACTTCCTGCTGCTACACCGGTTATTTCAAATAAAGTTTCTACTATACTACAAGCTTTAATAATTTTATTATATTTTTTATAGACAGCATCGCGTTCATTTCTTTCAATCGTTAATTCTTTTTGAATACTATCGATTTTTTGTAATCGAAATGTTTTAGCATCATCATTAATTGCCGGTAAATTTGGATAAATTACATTTGTTGATTCTATAGGCGCGCTCATTGTTGTTTACTATTAATAGAAAAAGATTTTAATTTAATAGAATTTGACCAACTTTTATATCGTAACAGATTCCTTCTAATAAAGAACCTAAGAAATTTAGTTTAATATAAAATTTATGATCAGCATCAAAATTTGAAACGTAGCTTAATATGCATTTTAAATACTTTGGTTCTTTTGAAAAAAATTTTTTTTCATTTACAGGTAAACCAATATATGTAGATCCTACATTTTCATCTCGTCTTGTTTTTACTGTAGAATAAACATTTTCCCCCGTATTCATTTTAGCATAAAATGAATAAAATAATGGGTTTTTAAGAAAAATATTTATTGTATTAATCCACCAAGATATTTCTAAATGAAATTTGTACAAAAATATAAAATTAGTATCTAGCAATTTACTCGCTTTAATGTATACAGTTTCTTTTAATACAAAATTCCTTTTACTTTTTTGATTATTCTCAAATAAAACTCGTTCGCTCTCCGCGTAACCAGGTCCGTAAATACTTGCCATATTTATTATAGTATAAAATTAAAATTAAAATTTAATTTAGCGGTAAACTTTTAATTTTTATATTAAAACAGATTTTAGAATTTAATGCGCCAAAAAAGGTTGCCTCTGCAAAAACCTTTTGGACACTTCGTATTTTAAAACACATTTCATACTTTAGATGTTGCGTTTCATTATCAATAAAATGAAATTTCTCATTTCGTTCAGGAGAAGGAATATGATGTACGTTAATAATAATAATAATGTATAGATTTATATAGCGCACGTATCCACCAACTAAGTGGCGCTCAAGGCGCATTATATTATTATCCCTGCTCATAAGGCTCATAAGGCTCATAAATCATTCCTGAAACCATCTCAGCTCCCTGGGGAGTATACAGCTCAATTGCTGCCATTTCTAGCGCATAGAGAGCAAACCATCTCTGCCTTCACAGGTACCCATTTAACCCCTGGGTGGAGAGAAGCAATTATGGTTAAGTGTCTTGCTCAAGGACACAGGTGTCACGGCCGGGGCTCGAACCCACACTCTGCTGCTGGCAACACCAGAACTTGAGTTCAGTGCGCTAGACCACTCGGCCACGACAATCCACTTTTCGTGCATTATACAACACACGGGACCTACGGCTTTACGTCCCATCCGAAGGACGAAGCAATTATGGTTAAGTACCTTGCTCAAGGATACAAGTGTCACGACCGGGGCTCGAACCCACACCCTGCTGCTGGCAACACCAGAACTTGAGTTCGGTGCGCTAGACCGCTCGGCCACGACACTCCATTAGCTGCATAATCACGCGTTGCTGAATGCGTAACAAAACTATTAGTTTTTATAAATTGCGTAAAAATACTACAGTACGTGGGTGAAATGTTAAACATAAAAAAGGGTTGTTTAAAATGAGCGTGCCATCCGAGTATAACATTAAATTTTTCAATTAAAACTCTATTTTGTAAAATTTCATCTCTGTTTAGATATCCATGATGTTCATAAATTTCACTAGGTGATGCTCGTAAATTTATCAAGGCTACACCACTATCTGCAGTTGGAGTTGTACGTTTAGGTCCGTAAATACTTGCCATATTTATATAATTTCTAGATTTAAAATAGCGGGAAAACCGTGATTATTTATATCTCTACCCTTTGAATCTTTAATTTGAAAACTTAATTCGCTTAAAGTATCGGGTTTTAATTTTTTAAATGATGGATTTTTATATTCCATCCACATACTATCTCCGAATGATTTACCTTGCAAAGGAAAAACGTTTAAAAGGGTGCTTGAACAACCATTAAAATAATTATTAGTTGTAGAAACTTGGTCGCAATGAATGTTTAAACTTTTAAAAGGGTTTATGTCGATTTGTTTACTATATTCTCCTACGGTTAAAAATTCATTATGAAGTCCTAGTAAATTAGCTAAACCAGCTGTAAATTTTACTGACTTGTTTTCATCGTTTAACTTTAACGTGTAAGTACCTATCTCATGATTGATCGTAAACGTTATCCAAGACTCGTTTTTTGATATAATATCTATAATTTCAAAAATATTGTAAAGCCCTGGTTCGATCAATTTTATAACATCATCTAACGCCGTTGTACGATAGATAATTTTTTCTTTTTTACGCACGTTGTAATATCCTACCCAAATATTTATGCTAAGTAATGCTATTGTGAGATTGTCTCCTCTGTTATTGATAGGGTAGGCTAATTTAACTTGCCCACCATTTTTTTCAATTTCTAATTCAACGGTATGATACATTTTATTATTAAAAGTTTATAATATAATATTATAAAATGACGTTTCCATTAGCATTCAAGAGTAATTTAACATTTTCATATCCAACATCTGGAAATTTTACAGCGCCTCAAAATTTTAATGCCAGTGATTTAACGAGTTTAAAAATATACGTTAACGAAAACGAGTTTTTTACCGCACATTTTGATAATGTTTTTAGCAACTACAAGTTACCTAAAGTTACTAGTGATAAAGTTGTTGATGATTGGCATAATAATCCGTAATTTTTTTATCAAAATCAAATAAATTTTACAACGTATTGTGGTTCAACGAGATGTGGCGTAAGTTATCAACATTTAAATCATTTAAATATGATGATTCGTAGTTTTTTTAGATTTCACGTTTATTATCAAATAAGACGACTACTAAAAGAAATGAGTTGCCCTACATCTTTTCAAAATTATTTTAGCGCGTTTGATAATAATATAGGCGTTAGCGCATATAAAAGACTATGCAAAGACTTTCATACATCAACATTAAATAATTGGAAACAGCGAGTAGATTTAAATTCGTCTGGATTAGGAACTGCTTATTATTACGATAACGGTTACAAACCCGTGCCCACTCACAACTACGATAAAAGTAGTTTAAACGTCATCTCTAGCGAGGTAACCGATTATGATTATTATAAAACCGCGACAAAAATGAGTTTTGGAGATCATCCCTCAACTTACACAATTGGTTATATTTTACAATCTCCATCTACAGAGCTCGCGTGGACAAAATTTATAATCGGCAACTCGGTAGGTTTTACGGATATAGGTACGGAAAGAATTAACGATTCTATAAGAACGTATGTTTATGCGATTTTAGGAGCTCAAGCGCAAGCAAAAAGTTCTTTTTTAGCGGGTGGTACTGGTTTAGACGCGCAGCGTGAATTTATAAATATAGTAAATGCAGAAATTGATTCCCCGCTAGATTTACAATCTTCTATTCAACGCTATCAAGATGTTTTACAATATGCGCGTTCACAATTAAATTTTGCTATCGGAGAAAATTTATACATGATGCCGAGTGATATGAATTTACAAATAGGTACGTACGCTGGATACAACAATAATTTATTAATTGCAACGCGTGATTTATCTCTAGGTTCAAATTTAGATCTAAACTCAGCACCTGTTCCTCCTCCTCCTCCTATTTTAGATTCTTCACCACCAACTCCATTAATTGCAAAACATACTAACTTTGAGGAGAACCACGTAAAAGAATCTAATGATTTAACAACTCCTTCACCTACACACGCGTTAGAAGATACAATAAAAGAAGATGTTGTTTTTAGCGATACTAGTCATCAAGAAGAAAAAAAATCTTTAATACTTGGTTTTGCGATTTTAACCGGTGTAGGTGTTATGATTTACGAATTGTTATTTTAACATTTTCTGCGTATAAGCTAAAACTAATACTCCAATTCCAGTTAACGCTAGCCATAAATGTTCCGCCGCCCACGTAACGACGTTAGACGCTGTTTTAAATAACCAACTTATAACCGTACCGATAATAGCTGGTAAAGCGGCTAAGGCTTTCGCTCCTAGTTTAGATAAAACATTCGCTAAATTTTTTAATGTTTTTTCTATCCACTCTTTTACGCCACCACCGCTAGGCGTTGGTTCTGGTGGTATAGGTTTAGGTGTTGGTGGAGCGGGTTTGGGGGCGGGTGGTATAACAGAACTTACAACATTACCGAACGCTTCAATGATAAAAGCAATTACCATACTAAAAGCCGTTAATATACTGACTATCGTTACGCCTTATTCTCTAAATAAAGTTTTAATTTTATCCCCTATCGTAACGTCTCTTGTTAACATTTTTTTAAACGTTTCTCTAATTCTATTGATTTGACTATACGAAGAATGTTTTCGTTCTCACTCGCGGCTTCTAATCTCATTCGTCTTTCATCTTTTTTTTCTAGCAGTAGTTTACGTAGTTTTACCATTTCATCTACATCTTCATCGTCTCGATCTCGAGCGCTTACGTATTCTTTTTCAAGATTAGATATTTCTTCATCGAGTTGGCTCAATTTAGCTAAATTTAATTCAAGTTGACCTCGAGTCGTTCGTAAAGCTCTATCGAGTCCCAAGATTTATCGACGCGGAAATACAAAATCCGTTTGTGTTTCTTCACCTCTCATATGCTCCATTACCACCATTTCGATAGATTCTTCTACTTTTTTAGATTTTTCTACAAGTAGTAACGGTGGAGTTGGTAATCTTCTACCACTACCCGTTTTCTCTTTTATCGGTTTTTCTGTTTCGATTATAACATTTTCTATAGCTTTTATTGTTTTACTAAATATACCTATATCGTTTAAATTTAAACCACTTATTCCGCTTATTTTTAAAAATCCAGCTCCTTTTTCTTTAGTTAGTCGTATTTCTTTATCACCTTTTTTAAAATAAAGTATACTCTTTCCTTTTTCATTTAATTTTTCTATAAATTTATTATAGTCTCTCTCATCAGGTTCATAACCTGTACTTTCATAAAAATCATCAACAGTTAAATTTCGTGCTCGACTTGTTTGAGATAAAGGTTTAGCAGCTTGCTCGGTTTTTTTTGCTATTTCTTCTTCTTCTTCTTCTTTTTCTTTTTCATCTAAGTCTACATCATCTTCATCTGGACGGTTATATGCCGGGTCCACCGGTAAGTAATCATAACCTCCTTCCGCCATTTTATAATTACTTTTTATCTTTTTTTAATAATTTATAACTCGCGTAACCTACTATACTCATACCAATTACTATAAATATAATTTCTCGCGTTTTTTGATCTTCGCTAGGAACGTAAAATTCTTCTAGTTGAGGTTCGTTGTATAAATCAAGAGGTAAATTTACTCGTTCATTCGTAACTCGTGAATATTCATTCATCGCATCATCAATATTATTAAACGTTCTTACAGCACCCGATTCTTTTTGTATTTTTCATTTAAATAATCTAGATATTTTAAACGTTTTTTACTAAATTCATCTCTAGCTTTTGAAAGATGTTCTAACGCTAAATCGTGTCGTTTACGTTCTTGTTCAGCGTCATTATTTCTAAAATTACTAAATAAAAAATTACTACCGGTAAATGCTAACGCGTTTACGACCGCTTCTCCAATCATCATCGCTATAGATACCATTTTATTTATTAATTTTTATTAAAATTATTATCTTTTAAAACTATAAAACTATGGCTAATACATACGGAGATGTGCTTGATCCATACAGAAGAATAAGAGAACCGAGAGGTATAAAAGAATTACGTCAAAAAGTTGTCATTACACATAATCCAAGTACAATTACCGAAAAACAAATATTAACAATTAAATTTCCAAATTTAGGAATGAATGATTGTTATCGTTCCAAATACAGTTAGATTAGCTTTCAATATTGATCTTGTTTCTGCGAATGATGATACGAGAACGTTGGTACAAAATATTGGTAGAGCTATCGTAAATAAGATCGAGGTTAAAATGGAAGGAAGAACAATATTTATTTTAGACGATGCAGATGTATTCAATTGTTATAAAGATGAATGGTTAACAACGCAACAACGTGATAATTTAGCGTATCAAGGAATCGAAAATGAAAACGTGACTAAATTAAGAATAGACGCTAGCGATAAAGATATTAATGCAAATGAAGGAAAAGATAAAGCTATCGCAGATGCATATAAAAATAGATATCACATTCCACTTGATTTTGAATTGTTGACTGATCATCAACCATTCTATCAAGTAGGAATCGGCGATCGATTGATTTATGAACTTACGTTTAATAGCTGTTCTAAGGTTATTAAAAGTAGTGATGAAAATACAACTTATAACATAAGTAATTTATCTTTAGAATATGAAGTCGTTCATATGCCAGAACTCGCTCGAACAATTAGAAATCAATATAGTAATCGGATAAGTATATTGTTTGATCGCATACTAAGACAAACAATACACCAAGTAAACAAACGCGATACGACATGGAATATAAATTTAAATACTCCTGCAAAAAGTATGAAAGGAATATTGTTTTTATTCAAAGAACCCAGTGTAAAAGAAAGCAATAAATTTTATAATCCAAAAATAAAATAGGTGTCTATTACGATTGAGGGTATTCCAAACCAGCTATACGCGCACGGAATGGCACCTTATCAACATTGGGAAGAAATATCAAAATATTTCGGTGATTCTAATCAACAACACGCTATACAAGTTGTTAAAGCTTTAAATTTATCTAATGTTAAGCAAGCTGATTATTTTTTAAAGCGATACGGTTTATTTTTAGATATGAGAACGAGTACCGACAATAAAATACACGGAAGTGGAAGACGAGTACAAAACTTATCCGAAGGAATTACTATTTTAATGGAAAAAGAAGCAGAAACTGCGGGTGCTCTAATCATGTATACTTTTATTATTGTGGATGCGCAATTCGTTATAAGAAACTCGCGTTTTGAAGCTGTAGATTTTTAATACTAATATTAAAAAGGAATGTTGTTAAAATATCCACACGTTGCGTTAATTTGTGGGCAAACAGGCTGTGGAAAAACGGAATACAGTTTAAATTTATTAGAAAAAGAATATTTTAAATATTTTGAGTATATAGTGATTTTATGCCCAACAATCGCCGACAATGATACTTATAAAAAAAGAAGCTGGTTTTATAATGATGAGCGAGTGTACTTTAATGATTTAGGAAATATTTCTTTAAACGATGCGATAAAAATTTATAGCAATACGTTTAAAGGAGATGAAACGTTGTTTATCATAGACGATTGTAGCGCAAATAAAGAATTAAAATATAAAACTTTTTCAAAAGACCAGCGACAGCACGAGTTGGTGCGGTTAGCTTTTTCAGGAAGACATATTAGACACTCTTGTTGGATTTTATCTCAAAAATATAATAGCGTATTGAAGGATTTTAGAGAGCAACTCAAGTGGGTATGTTTATTTTATTGTAAAGATAGAGATTCATTCGAAGATTGTTTGCGAGAAAACAATGTAATACCAACAAAAGAGTTGAGAACACAAATTCATGAGCAATTAAAACGAGTTAAACATCGCAAATTGATTTTAAAAACGGATCAACCTACCAGTTATGATATTATAGACTAGGTTACTTGTATAATTACTCAATTGCTTACTAGGTTACTTGGATAATTACTCAAGTGCTTACTAGGTTACTTGGATAATTACTCAAGTGCTTACTAGGTTACTTGGATAATTACTCAATTGCTTACTAAGTTACTTGGATAATTACTCAATTGCTTACTAGGTTACTTGGATAATTACTCAAGTGCTGACGCTGGTTTTATTAAAAAATATTATAAAATAGTTTTATAAACATGAATACAATAACATTAGAATATTTATTTACGAGTACAAATATTGAGCAAGTAAAAGAAACAATAAATGATCTTAATTTACTAGTTAATACTGAAGAAAAAAGGAATGAACTAGTTTTAGTTTTAAATGAAAATACAAAGCAAGTACAAAATTTAATAGCGAGTATAGATAAAAAACAAGTAAAAGATCTAATAAATAATATTAATTTACTTGCTAATAATGTTAATTTATCTCGTATTAACTATTGGTTTCTCTATTTTTTTTATTAAAGTAACTAATTATTTTATAAACGTTTAATAAATGGAACAAGTTGATGAAATGGAACAAGTTTCTAAAATTTTGAATGAAAAACCACAAATGTTAAGCTCACCATTACTCGCAGACTGCGTCGGTGAAACGAATGATGTTGCGTTAAAACAAAAATTAAATAAAGAAAAACTCTTAAAAGTTGTAGTAGGAGGAGATTCAAAAAAATATTTAAAAAAAGAGTATAGCGTTAGTGATATTGAAACTTTATCTACAGAAGAGCAAAACGTACTGTGCATGCAATACGAAGCTAAATTAGGTCGTGATATAATACAGTCTTTAGGTGGCACGTTTATAACATTTTACGCTAAATTATTAGCAACAAGCTTAGATAGTATTGATTTATACGGTTATAAATTTCAAATTGATAATGAAGGTAAATTAATTTCAGATTTAGAAAAAGATCCATTTGTTTCCGAAATGCTTTCAGTAGTAGCGTGTGATTTATATTATAAGTATGGGCCTATGTTAGGTCCATTCTCTTTAGGTTTAATTACAGCAAACCATTTAAAAAGAAAAGAAGAATCTTGTTTAGATAATAAAAGCGATGGAAACAAACAACAACCAAGAGAATACATCGAGCGCACTACCGCAAGCGACGCAGTCTGTGAGTCAAACCAATCAACCGTTACTAACAGTAACGAAAACACCGATTAAAAAAGAAAAAAACCCAAACAGAGTCGCGGCTGGTAAAAGACTCGCTAAACTAAATAAAGAAAAAAAACTTGCTTTCACTAAAAAACAGCGAAGCAAGCCACTTTCTGAACCAGCAAATGTTAAAACGACAGTTTTTAAAACAACAACAACAACGAGTGAAACAAACGATAACAACAACAACTACTACTATTATATTGCTATCGGCTTAGGATTAGGTCTTGGAATATTTTTTTTGCTTAGGTCAAAGCCAGAATCGTTAGAAGTTGTTGACAACTCAGCTAGTAAGACTGTTGAGCCTACAGCTTTGGTAGAGTCGCAGCCTGCGACGCAAGCGAATTCGCTTGCGAAAGAGTACGTAGTTATTGAAATGGAATTTTAAAAAAATTAAATATTATAACAACAAGTATAAAATAAGATGGATACAAAAACAATCGCCGATACAGCTTATCATAGCAGTGTTTTAACACTTTTTACTGTTTTATACAGTATGTTATTTAAAAAAACATTAAGCGTAGAACCAGCTAATTTAAATAGATTAGATATAAAAGATGGATTAAAATTAACCGCAACGCTTGGATTATCTTCAATGACACAAATGTGGTTAATTAAACAAGGCATTTTACCATCATCTCTTATGCCTAAAAATTTTACTGAATAAATAAATATTTATAAATGTTAAATGTTAGCACAAACAAAAGCCAAGCTACAAAATGCATATTATAGTCCAAAAGGATATTATAAAGGTTTAGATGCAATTAATAAATTAGCTCAAGAAACTAAAGTAAATAAAAAAGTAGTTAAGCAATGGATTAAAAAACAAGCGCTATGGCAAATTTATTTACCCTATCCTAAATATATTCCAAGACCTACTAGTTCAAATAGTACGTTACAAGCACCAAATCAAGTTCATCAAGCTGATTTATTATTTCTTCCGCATGATACAATAGCTAAAAAGACGTACAAGTATCCGTTAACTGTTGTAGATGAAGCTAGTAGATATAAAGAAGCAGAACCGTTAACCGATAAAACAGCTATTCAAGTCGGTAATGCATTTCAGAAAATTTTTAAACGTAGCGTGTTAACTTGGCCTAAAATTCTGCAAGTCGATCCTGGAAAAGAATTTATGAGTAGCGTTAATGTATTAATGAGTAAACATAATGTAAAAATCCAAAGAAGTGAGGCTGGTAATCATAGAGCACAAGGTATAGTAGAGCGATTTAATAGAACTTTAGCTGAAAGATTATTTTCTCATCAATACGCGCAAGAAATAGCAACAGAAAAGAGATCTAGAGTATGGGTTAAAAGATTACCAGCGGTTATAAAAGCATTAAATAATGAAACAACACGTCTTATAAATTTAAAACCTAAAGAAGCGATTAAATCAAGTGTTGTAGAACAAAATCCAGCCTCACCGGCTCTTAAAAAATCTATCGAAAAAAAAATCCCAAACAATAGTTTAGTTCGATATTTATACGCACCCGGTGAAGCTGAAAAAGATACGAGACGTCGCGCGACCGATCCTATATGGAGTATAAACATTTATAGAATATCTAAAACGATGAAAGCTGCGAGTCAGCCCATCTTGTATTATTTAGATGCGGGTCCTGCTCGTAGTTTTGTAAGAGAAGAATTACAAATTATTCCTAGAGATACAGAAAATCCCCCGATTAAAAAATTATAAACGTTTGGTTGTTTCTAACAACTCTTTCATCACTAAAATCATTTTAATTTTATAATCACCGTAAGCTAAAGTATGTACTCCATTTTCTAAAATATATCTTTTTGTGTCTAAAGCAGATAGTGATATTTTATTTACTCGAGTTGAATATAGTCTATGATTTTCGTGTCTAATAAAATTCATAGAATGATAAAGCGTACTACTTTGAGATAAAACTTGTTTATATCGGATGTGTTTAATCTTTTTTTCAATAACTTGTTTTTTAACACCTTTAGCTTTTCTTATTTCTTTAGAATTTGATAAAAGTATTGAATACATTTTTGGTCTTAAACATACAATTTCTGAGATTAAAGTCCCTGCAGTCTCGTCTTTCATTTTACCAATCACCTTTTTATTTTCTTCAGAAAATAGAAAACGATCTTTGTTATAATTACTAAAATCATATTAATTTTTGTCTTTAAATAAATCTTTATATACATCTTCAGTTTGAATCTCAAGTAATAAACTATCAGTATCCGTATACAGTAGCTCACATTTATTACCATATTTTTTCTTTAAACGATTGTAATAAAAATTGTACATTAAATGTTTTGATAATTCTAAAATAGCCATTCCTACGTAAACTGGGCGGTTAAATAAAAGTTTTGTCTTGTGCATGTGAATCGCTACTAAATCATTATCAAAAATTCTCGCCTCGGCAAAATTTGGTTTTGCAACAAGTTTACGAATTTGATTTTCGGCATTTTTTTCGTTTAACCGTTTCAAATTCACATTAACACGTTTTCGTACATTCTCCATCGTTTTACCAAAAACCGAATTGTTCATAAGTTTGTATAAATCTTTTTCAAAATCACTTGTTGCGTCTTTTCTAAGTTGGGTATTTTTATCAATGTATGATTTCATCCAACATGATTCATCAAATTCTAATACTTTATGAATGTTTGTTAGTTTCATACCGAGTTCTAAATATAGTAGTAAATTGCGATAATGAAGTACGTAATTACGTTTATCATATAAATTTGGTACTAATTTTACGGCGTTTGGGGCGGGTTTGTCTCCTAATAACTTGAGTTGATACGGCGACATCCATTCTTTCGGTACTACCAACGATTCTGGCGCAAGTGGAAATGCGCTGTGAGAATCATGTAATTCATAAGGATATTCTAAATCAACTTCTAAAATACATCCTTTACCTTTGTTAAGTCCTTCTTTCTCGAGTTTATCAATTTGTTTTCTAGTCATCCATTTAAAATTACCCGTTGGTAAAGGTTGACTCATTGCGTATCCATATAAATTATTCGCGTCTAAATACAAAATGTAACTCGATGGTTTGGATGAATCGTAATCGGGTAAATATTTATTGTTTGCTTTCGCGTATCGTTTACTTACCATGCACGTTCCTCCTCGTATACCTTTTTCTATAAATAAATGCATATCAATATCTGTAAACAAATCTAAAGTTTGACTCGAGTGTTTTAATAAAGCATCCCAACTTAATCCAGGACTAGTATAACAATTAGCTGGATCTAAATCATACTGTTTTATACAAGTTGTACGAAAATTTTCAAATACATCTGCTAATAATAACGTATCTGTACACACGTACAAATCGTGATAATCACCTAAATTTTTACAACTAAATGTTTTATAAACCTTCTTTGCATGTGAGTATTGTTCTTCAGTAATGTGCTCGTTATTTAAACTACTATAAAAAGACTCGATTGAAGGAAGTTGTACTTGTTTAAATTTTTCAAAACTATCCATGTATTCGTAAGGATAAATACCCTTTTGTTTTACAAGTCTCAATTTGTTTTCATCGTTTGGTGCAAATGATTCTAAAATAGGAAAATAATTATTTGATTTTACGAGTTTATCTAATGAAGCTATTAAAAATTGAGCGCTGTCAATAAAGCGTAGTTGACCAATCGAAAAACTAATATACTTTTCTATATTATTTGGAATACACGATATTTTTTTACGAGTTTTACCTGCAGCATGCATAATGAGATGAGAATCATAACTACGTAAATTATGAAATACGACTGGTATAAAAGTTTTCTCTGGTTTTAAACTTAGTTTTAAATTACAACAATTGTGTGCCGCGCCTCTATACTTTCCGGTAATATGACAATGATCGCGTACTTTGCTCAATTTGTTGTCACCACCTTCATAAAAAATTCTTTCACATATCCAACACTGTTTAGCGTTTTTAAAATTTAATTCATCTTCTTTAGTCATTATTATTTTAACAGGGTTTTTAAATATCTCATTGATGATGTCTTCTTCTTTTTCTAATTTTAATAAAAAATGTGAAGCTGCATCTTCACCCCTATACGTAATAGGAGCAATTATTTCACCGTCGCAACGAACAACTACGTACGAATAACCGCAAACGATGTGTTCTTGTAGTTTTTTAGTATTCGTATTATTTACATCGTCGATCTTTTTAATAATACATTCGAAATCAGCGTATATAACAAAAGGAACTTTCATCTTTTTATGATAATTTATAAATTTTAACTTGTCATTTTTATGCTTTTCGGGCATAACAACTGTTGTTGGTCGGCCGTTTATTCCCTTACACATATTTACGTGGTTTTCAAGATACGATTCAGTTGAAAACCCCTGTAAACATCTCACACAAAAATGTTGCCGATGATTATGTTTCGTTTGATCAAAAAGTAATTTATTAACATCTTTTATCCACACATAGTGAGATCTAGTTCCTTTGTCTTCTTCTTTGTGTATTAATAATAAATTTATACGATCTAGTTCTGCAGGCTGATCGCTGATTTTGTAAACTAGTATTGATTTTGATTCACAACCAAAAACGTTTATCGCTAAATCATTTTGTTTTTCTACTAACTTAATTTGATTGATGGGTGTAGGTGCATCGATATTACTAAAATTTAAACCGTCTTCTTCTAAATATTTAGAAGTTCTTTGAGGGTCTTTCAAAGCTGGAAAAAGAGCGCTACGTAGTGCCCATCGCAAACAATTATCGTCTTTGTTTTTAACGTTAATGCATGCTTGTTTATTTTTTATGTAGTCACATAAATCTATATAAGAACCACCTCTTAAAGGTTGATATCTCGCATAAGTAATAGTCATATCCACGATACGATCTATCACCCATCCAGAACCATTTTGAGTCCATTTTTCTAAAGCTACAACAATTTGTGAAAAAAATGTATTTAATATATTTTCAATATCATCTAAATTCATTAAAACAATTTGTCTATTATTATGAAAACTTGACTCTGCAGAATCTATATCACCATCTAGGTTTTCTTTATATAATTTAACGCGTATATATATCATAAACTTGTATGATGTAAATTCTTGCAAATCTAAACTTAACTTTTCAATTATCTTTGGTTTTACTGCTTCCCAAAAAACGTTTAAATCTTTATCTTTGCTATGATTTAGTGGAACTACCATTCTTCGTTCACGTAAATATCTTCCACCGTTAATTAACGTTTTAAATTTCAACTCTTCTTCTTGACCGTGAAACCTTTTATAAGCACCTACTAAATCTTTTTTTAACAACTTGTTCCTTCTACCCGCACCGCGTACTGGTAGTGGTATATTTTCAGCATCTATACGCTCTCTAAGTTGAGCCAAGTTTAATTGAGACAACGGCGTTGGTTTATGCCTTATTATATATTTTTTTACCGCGTCGTAATAACTACGTTTATCAAGTTTGCCTTTGCTGTTAAATACTAAATGAATCGGCCTATGCGTGCGCGCAAACTCTTTCAATTCTGGCAATGTCCATTTTGATAAATATCTTCGTCTTCTTTCTTCATTCATCTCCATTTATTATATAGCAAGATAAAAAATAAAATAAAATTCTCGTTTCAATTTCCCACTTTTTAAAGTCGGTTTTTTTTTAAACTTATATTTTTAAAACAAAATCCCACTTTTTTAAGTATGTTTTTTAAAAACTATAATCTATAAAAAAAATTCTTTCTAACAACTCTTTCATCACTAAATTATATTTTCGTATTGATATTCCTTTAGCTTGCGCAAAACTTACCACATGTAATATCTTGGTACATTTTGTACATAAACCATACTTTGATTTTGTGCCGACTTTACATCTACGACACGCAACGGAAATACTTTTTCCACATTTAAGTTTCCATTTATGCCGGCTGCAATATACCGAATTAGGGGAGCTAAGTATACAACACTTGTCTGTTTTATCAAACTAAAAGCCACTCGCAAGGCACAGTTACTCTATTCTTTATTTCATATTTTGTCGCCATCTTTATTATACTCCGAGATAATCTTATTTTGTTTTTTCATTTTTTTTATTACACTTTTTTTATTTTCTATGACGTCACCTTTTTTTAAAGTGACGTCATCAACCTCATTTGCATAATTTGGCGTCTTTACACGTCTCCCGATTTTTTTTCTCAGTTTTTATATATGTGCGCCCCATCCGGCATTTAATATACTACTGCAGCTAATCGTACTGTTTGCAATGTTCCCATACAGTGATCAAACCATCACCATACCAGATGTGAGGGAGTTCCATCTAGGAAGATCAGCTGTGAAAAGAAAATTAAACTTAAAATAAGCATGTTTTATTTTGTTGTATTCAAAACCATTTCATGATTTCATGTGATCACAAATTCTGAAAAGTATCATAAATGATATTCGTTAAATTTCATGATTAAGTAAGACTAATTACGGTGACATCATGTGAAATTCTCTATTGAGTAGTAAATCCTGATGAGGACGATCAGAGCATACTGATCGAAATGTCAAGTTGTAACCTCTAGTTCTTTTCAGAACTAATTACTACTCACTAGCGTATTTCACATGGTGTCACCGCAATTAGTCTTACTTATCTTCTTCACCATGCAAAGCTACAAGTTTTCCCTAAATGTCATGATTGTTGTTGAAAATATTATTAGTGTCAACCAAAATTATTTAAAATGTACCTTTGCTAATAAACTCTGACTTGTCTGAGAATATTGCGACATACATAATTTACAAAGTACCTCCACGTATTATACATGCATGTCCAGCTGTACTAATGTTTTTAATGTTTTCAGCCCTTAAACATTGTTGTTCACTGTTCAGACTATTTGTTTTGTTTAAATTAATCAATTATTTAATTTCACAGAGCTAACATTAGATATTACACTGAGTACATCCTATTGATAACACATCTAACGTTAGCATCATTTTTTTTAATTCAACTAATTGTACTCATGCCTAGGCTTCACTCTCCTAACGTTACAGACTATTTACCACTAGGTAGTTCAAAAGAGTCATGGAGGAAAAACCCACGTAAGCATACTTTATTTACATAAAACCGGGTACCCGCTAAATTAGTCCCAACGTTTAAAGTACTAGTACCATTCACTGGCGCCCATACCGTACACATTACTAACTGCACTGTCATCAAACTATCTGCATGCTGTATGCATCAACCAACGCGTTACAACACATCTGACATGTCTGAAGCCGGTTAAAAATAAAATGCTTATTTTTAAATCAAAGATTCTCGTAAATTTGTCATTGCCCAGACTCACCTCCAATTAAGTGTGCATAATAATGTCTGTTTTCAACGATGAAACATCCACTGGTGATAGGAAAAATTCAGAAAATAGTGAAAAACTCGCTTTTGTGGAAGGTTTTCTCCGCAGGTCTGCATGCACCCAACTGTTGAAACATGTGGCAGTTAATCGATTCAACGACCTCGAAAAGAGCTATTAAGTGACCTTTTTCAGAATAAATAGATTATGCTGACATAAAAAAGAACCTAAAAAGGATTTTAGTCAATCACATAATACATTATGCGAAACTTTTTTCAGGGGTCACGATAGCCGAGTCAATTGCATTTCCGAAGCGTAAACGCTCAATTCCTTAAACATGCATACATAATGAGCACGACCAGAGCTGATTTAGATTCACCAACAGAGGGCGCACTTTTTTAGCGTTGAAACAGTCATGTAGATCTTTGATTTGTAACGATTGCAACGTAAATGAAACGTTTTAGCTATTAAAGAATGATTTATCGAAATTCGATATCTGATGACCTAATCATGACGTCACAACTCTAGTTTCATCTATGTGTTATGTTCTAAGTATATGCCAGGTTTGAAGTTCATGTGAAGTTTGCAAGTATGTGTTTTTTGTAGACAATCGATCCGGAGAAGAAGGAGAAGAAAAAAAAACGAACATACCCGAACACCTAAAAAAAACCGAACAAAAACAATATGTGTTTCGGGTACATACCCGAACACCTAATTATATAGTCAGAGCAAAGCACGTACATTTCGTTTCAATCATTACTGAATGTGTTACTCGGTAGATTTCAGTTGGCAAAGGGGAATGGCCATGGCCACCACGTGTCGGTTCAAATGGGTTATCCACTCTGCCGAAATCTTGGCTATGTCCAGTGGCGTAAATATAGACAGTGCAAGCAGTGCGGCTGCACTGGGGCCCGTAGGGTGGTAGGGCCCGTAGAGAGAGCAGGCATTCGATATTGTGTTGCAGAGAACGGGCCCCTGCACGCACTTCGAATCGCCACCTTGGAAGTACGTCTGTGTTCATTTTGGAGTTAGGTCGCCGCCGAGCGCCTGTTTCATTGTGTAGCCTAGATGTGTTTTTCAGATGTGGGTAAAGCCGCTGCGGGTGCAATAGCCTAAGTAACTAATTCGACTGTAAAATCCAACGCATTGTTGGTAAATATATATATATAGGCCTACGCTTTGATGTGTGTGTGTGTGTGTGTCCGTGCGTGCGTGCGTGCGTGCGTGCGTGTGTGTGTGTGTGTGGGGGGGGGGGGGTGGGGGTGGGGGGTGCGTGTGCGTGTGTGCTTCATAACTAGTAACTAGCGTGCACTAGGGCGCCCGTTCATAAGAGCGTGCACTTGGGCCCGTCGTAACTACGCTACACCACTGGCTATGTCAATGCATGGGATAGAAGGTCTTTGTCTGGTCGGATATTGGAAACTGGCGCACTTTCCCTTTGATATTTTGAGTTAAGTATTTTGAGTAAGTATACTTTCTGAGTTGTTCAGAGTCCTTAAATCAATCTAAACCTCTATTGAATTTAATGGTCTGAAATTTCCGTGCACTAAAATGAAAATGGTAAAATGATCGGTTGGTGGCGCTATTATACGTGTTGGTGCATCTGTTTATCGGTGTAAACTGAGGACTTATAACAAAAGGGAAAAATAGGTTCTCGCGGTTGGCGGTTATTATTTGAAAATGTTGAAAACGTGTAAAAATCAAACGGGAGATGCCTAAATAAGTTTAAGTCCAACAACAAAGGGAACAAAAGACTCAGACGCCGTCAACGTAATTGTAACACTATAATTAATAATAATAATAATTTATTAATTTATATTAAATGGAATTTAACAAACACACTAAAAATGTAAAAATTATGCCAAAAAAATTGACAAATATACAAAAACTGAAAAATATGCAGCAGCAAAATATATACATTTATTAAAGATCACAAAGAAAAATATAATCACCCGCAATGCAGTAAATAACAAAGTTTAAAACAAATAATAAGCTCTCGTGAAAAGATATGTCTTGAAAAGATTTAAACAAAATATAAAGTCTCTTAGCTATCCTTATGCCCAAGGGAAGGGCATTCCATAACCTATAGTGCATCGGAATCAAAATCTAGATCCCCCAGAGTGCTTTTCGTGCGAATAGCTAGTAGGGTAGCTAAGAACCTCGAATACAATATAACACGACAAAGACCTTTTTGATGAGTTGCCATAAATAATGTAGCAGCTAATCCATTTAAAATGCAACAATATTTAAAAATCAACTCTGAACCTCAATGGAACCCAATGTAAATATAGTGACATTATATATATATGCAAAGGAATACTCGACGCTGAAGCTGATTAATCTGACTGTCTGGATGGTAAAATCTTACAGTAATCCAAGACTTGGTGAAATAAAAGCATGTATTAATGTCTCATAACATCCGCTAGACAAGTACTTTCTGATACATCTGGTGTTATGCCACTTGGTGAAATAAAAGCATGTATTAATGTCTCATAACATCCTCTAGACAAGTACGGTACTTTCTGATACATCTGGTGTTATGCCAAAAATACATGAAGTGCTACAAGTTGTTGTTATATGTGATACATATATATACTAGACACAAAAATTGTTTGCAACGGGGACATGTATGTATATCTCTGAACTATTCAACCCTATTATACTGTCAATAATGATTTTGGCCAACTGCAGGCTCATGGACACAATAATCACTTCTGGGTAACGAGACTGACCCTGACTCTGGATCATAAAGCAAACTGAGCCAGAAACTGGGTCAGAAATCATCCGTTTCTGACATTTCTGACCGTGATATTGGGTCACCCTATAATGGGTCAGTTTGATCCCATCGTGGGTCAATCTGACCCCCCCCCCCCATATGGGGTCAGTCTGCATGGCCCCATATTTGATTTGACATCTGCATATCCCTTATCTTAGTCAACTGAAATTGGATGAGACCTTTAAAATAATATGGAAACTCTGATAATGTGATTAATTGTCTACATGAGGCTTGTCGATCGTGCACAATTAAGTCTGGCATCCGGTCTATCGGCTCTCTAAATGGTGAATATTCTCCATTTTCTCACGTATTTTCAAGTAACCCACGTCTCGACCAACATGAAAGCGTGCTTATAATTCGATTTATAACGAACTCTAAGGAATGCGGCTACATTTACCCCGTTAATTAAGTATTTCCAGTATGGTCAGTTTGAAAGCCTGCATATACGCAGTAACAATTTGATGTTAGTCGATTGAGTGTGTGGTTGAATAATTAAACTTAATAACTGCGACAATCTGCCAAGCTATATCTCAGTTTTGAAATGCAATTTCTGACAATAACTATGAATAGGCCTATTACGTTACAACTTATATTGACTGTAACAGGAGATATGAATGACATGGCTGGTTTCGTTATAGTTGAAACAACTTCTGCTAATATTGTGTTTGGTTTGCCTACTTGTAATAATCATTGGAATGACACAGTGTTGTTTGTATAGAGCCATTTCTCGTTAACCCCCTCGCCTTTTCAATTCATTTTACTCTTTCAATACCAACCTTGAGTTTAATTATATGGATTGTAGCCTATGTATCTTGATGTCCTGTAATTTTGCGATTGTAGTTATAATACCTTCCTTGAGAAGAATTGTTTGCTTGCTTATTTTTTGTTTATTCACAAAGGTTTTTTTGTTTTATAATGTTTTTATCACCATCAAGTTTTAATAACCCGCATATAAGAAAACCTCTTTATTTGAGCAACAGGCCTTACCAACTGTACCCCAATCCCGTACCGATTTCTAGCCCGAGAAATTCAGCACAAACGGTGTGCTTGGTACATCCCACTAAATAAACGCCCATAGTAAACAGTGCTAAATACAAAATATTCAAAAATCATTAAAACCAAAAGAAAAAATATTGATCGATATATAAACTTTTATTTTCTTCTCAATTTATTGTGGATATTCCAGGTTTACATCGAGTTAATATTCTCATCCCAATGGAAACCACCCTCTACAGTAGTGAAAACGCCCACACTGAAAAGCAGCCATTTTGGGAAAAGGTCTTACGCTTGAAATCGAATTAATTAGGACCACTTTTTCGAAGACCCCAAGTTATGATATTGGACCATTTTTACACAATCCATCAAATGTATGGGCCTCAAATCTTTGTTTTTCAGACAAAATTTAGAATTTCTCACCCTGCTGTCCCCAGATATGGTTCACAAACGTACATGTACAACTATAGATCAATAACTGAGTCGTGGATACGGTTGTGCGTTGCTACTTCGTACGTTCGAACTCAAACAACAGCCTTGATCCTTCTGTAATTGAAAGTTTGTGTTATGTGTTTCTTTATTTTCCCATCTGAATTCTCATGGAAATTCCTCACGCAATATTTGTGGGCGGTTTATTTTAAATGATGGCCAATCACAGGCCCCTGGATTTGATCCTGTTTGATCCCACACACATATCGCAGCGTCTTTCGTTTTTAAATTTGGTATATTAGCATAAAGTGAGCCCCCTTGAATTTTGGCAAATACAGAAGGATCAAGGCGCAATGACGAATGGTCACTGATGTACAGGTACATACATTTACGGGCCTCGAAATCCATATACATACATATACATATACATGTACATGTACATGTACATGTACATGTACATGTACATGAATATGGAGTTCGGATAGCTAAGCGACCAAACCATTCCAACGCGCCTTGGTCATGCAAGGCTAGTTTAAAGGATATACCATTGGTAAAATGTCTGTAAATACAACCATACTTAATAAGATTCAAGAGATATGTGTATAAACCATTGTGAAAGTTTCAGCTTATTTCGTTGTGTACTTATAATAGTGAAAATGTATTTTCGGATTTGTTTATTGCAACTATGAATTATAACGTTGATCCATCTTAAAATTCAAACAGGTTTTTGCAACAGTTTTTGGAATAATTTCTCGGGATGTACCAGTTAAGTGGTAATCAGTTAGGCCTAATTACCAAAGGTGTACACAGTTAATAGCACGGTTTAAACGACGTTTGATATGCCAGTTAACTAATCTGTGAGTCTGAAATAAGAATAATAAATACTCGACATAATTACACATGAAAATATTTTGACCGTCTGCGTGTGACGCAGAAACACTCAAAAACGTGGCTTTTATTATGTTGGTCTTGTCTCTGCAGGCTTCTTTTGATTATCAGTGTATAGCGCGGTTTTGCTTCCTACTGTAACACGCTTAAGGCGTCTCTGGTTTTATCTTGATTTGCCAATGACTGAAATATGATAGTCCTGAAACGACATTAGCAGGACCATATATTTTGACGACAGCCCACGTGATGCCAAACGCTTAGCTTTTCATATCGATTGCATCTATAAAAGCATCTCCGGTGGAATGTTTTCTCTGGTGAAATTTGTAACCAGTGGGTCTATATTCAAATTTGGTCTGTGTCGCACTTAAGTCTTTAGGCTTTGTATGGGAGCAGGTAGACATTATTAGGTTTCAGTAACACCGTTTTGAAGGCCAAAATACACTCTTGGTAAAAGGTCCTTATAATTATGCTTTCATGCTTTAAGAAGATGAAGAAATATGTATAGAAACTGATTGTGACAATTTGAGCTGAATTACTGCACATCTTTACGAGATAAATGTGAACATTCACTCTAAAATGTTGTACCTCAAATCAATAGCTTTTAAAGCTATTGATTTGAGGTAATACCTTAGCAATTAAACGATCGGCAAAATCGTGATTGATTCAGAATTTTATATTACATCACAGTTTTACATAAAAACGTTCCAGTTATGAAGTTGATAATAGTGTCAAACATGCATTAACCCATTTATGTCTGAGGTGCTCTCCTTAAAAAAAAATTGAAATCTTTTTTTTCCTTTATATTTCTCTAGACTCTACCGATTTGGTAGAGAAATGTAACTAATTTGGTATGATCTCACCTATTAAAATATAGATGAGCCCAACATTTTTCTCACGGTGATTGATTTAAATAAATTAATAGCATCTACATAACGGCTAATTTAGATTTAGTGTCGGTTTACTTCTGGTTATTTTTCAATACAATTGAAAGAATGAACGACCTTGCCTTCGGTTCTGCCCTTTAATATCACACTTGGCCACGACCCTTCACAGTCTCTATCCTGTAGTAAAGACTGTACAACCAACTTTTATTCTCTTATTAACTTGATCAAATAGCGCACGGTGAATAGACACAATCGGCGACTCCAAGCTAGTAGTGGTCATGTGATGTATAGTGGGTACAAAATAACAACAAACCAGCAGTGCGCTGTGTATAAACATAGGGAGCTCCATGGAGGGTTTTTAAACAACGACCCATTGATAGGTGAATGGCAAGGGAAGGCAAACTGAATGTTCAAAATCATGTTATATTCATTCTAGAATATCTGTGCAATTTAGGCTCTGGAATTCACGTAATGCTTTGTGACTTTGTCAAAGTCGTAGGAGACTGGCGTACTACTCTACTGTATTTACTAACAGTCGTTTTCCCGGTTTCGGATTTTCCCGGTTCTGGATAGTTAGCTGCAAATTACAAAATCTGTTTAATCCACATCGCTTCAGATAGAAAATTGATACTTTACTGAGGTGAGGAATAACTAATGAACTATCTAATGTGTAATTTTCATCCACTAAACTGCGATTGCAAACTCGGTTGAACACTAAGTCGAAAACGTTAAAACACGAAGGTCCCCAAAAAGCGACATTGACGTTCTTTGCTGCCGACTGGGAAAATGTAGTTACGTTTTTCAACATTGAATTTTTCTAAAGTTGTGAAAAAAAAAAAAAATTAAAGTCTGGTGTATTTTTATATAAAAGAGTTGAACAAACATTGAAGATCGCCCCAAAATGAGTGGTGGCCGAGCCTTGCCCAAGTTCCGGATAAAAACTTCTTCGCGCATTGATAATGTGCGTAATGTTTGGAAATTAAAATTGGGAACATCTCCGATCGATTTAGAGAACTTAAACTCGTGTTCCAACCAACAAATGCAACATCTATGATGTGCCTTGTACAGCAGAAGCACTCAGAAGAAGCCATGCTTTTCCATACACTGCGCGTCGCTTGCTTGGTTTGTTTACATTTTATACCCACTATGAGTCACGTGACTTCGGTCGCCGATTGTGTCTATTGTTTTCATAGTAAAGCCAAGTCAGCATGACTAAACTGAGGCTGGAAGGGAAAATAGTCTGGTCCCTTTTACGTCTATAATCGTATGTCTGTATACAGGGAATTTGACAAAGATGGCTGCTGCGTGATTCAGGTCAATAGGCTAACACAATTTCACTCTACCTTGTATGTATAGACCTATTCTCAATCTGAAGATCATATGTCAGTGACTGAGCCCGTTGGCTTTTATATTCCCTCTGTATGCATCCATTATCGAGACACATATGTTAACACAATCCAACATATGTCGGAAAATCCTATACAAATAACTGTCGGAAATCAACGGGTAGTTAAAACAAATTACTTTGAACGGGTCGGCGAGCCCGTGAACTTGCTACGAATGGGACTGGCGCCGTGGACCAATATTTAACGACCATAAATGACGTATAACTTCCGAATAAAAGAAAACTAACAGGAGGAAATTACCCATTCTGCCGCCTCAGCAAGCACACGTTAACAAGCCGTATGACTTTCCAGATGGCTATGAACATAATTGTGTTATACAGTTATGACAGCATTGGTACCGACATTTTAAGAATGGCGATGGAAGCCCGTGGACGAAGGCGCGCGTGGTTGCCCGAGTCACTAGAAGAATGTAACTGTTATGACAATAATTTGGTCGTGTGTTTAAAGAGAGGCTCTAAGCATATATTTATAATTTACCTTTCACCATCTTGAGAGAGGTTATGTCGTAAGGAAAGTAAACTATTTATATAGGATGTTATGAGACATTTTTCCCTGTCAATTTCGGCAAATAAGCAGCCAATTAACCAATTAATAAGCAGCGTCATTCTGTTTCGTGCGAAATTGAATGCTGCTCAAAATCATTATTCAATTTCATTTTATGAGTAGGCAATAGTACTCTTGCGTCATGCAATTTAAACACAAATAACCATCCAATTTAACAATCCACTCGAACAGCATTCAATTTCGCAGGAGCTTTTCGTGGCGCGTATTTGGTCATTCAAATTCATTATTGGGCAGGCATTTGTGAAATTTGTGCAACTTAATTGACACTTTGTAAAACCTCGTTTAACTTTAGTTTCCTATAAATTTTAAAGGTATAAAAACGGTTCACTAATGAATGAATGGACAATAAGAAACCAGGATAAAAAATGATAAAACACACTCAAACAATAAAAACAGGTTATAATGAAACAGTCCAATATAACATAAATGTTTCAAAAACGTATTACAGAGTTAGGCCCAGGTCAGAAAACCAATAAAGATTCTAATCAGAGAATGAACAAAACAAAGTAAGACAGATTGACCCTAAAGTGTACGAGAAACGCACATGAATAAAGAAAACAAAATTAAGTAAACATATGAAACGTATTCTGTTGTCTTTTTTGCATTTGTTTCTCGTATTTTTTATAATTTTTTTTAAAAATTCTGATTTTGGGAAATTGATAACTAACTCTGCTAAATTGGATGAAGAATGTGCATTACTAAAAAGAACGACGTATATGCTAAATTGAATATAATGCCACATGAATTCGCATAGCCTGAAAATGAAATTGAATGCATGAATTCTTAAATCGAAACACAGTAACAACCAGAGAGGCAAAATCACTTTAATATGAACGTATGAAAGTGAAACTGGCTGCTTATTTGCCAAAATTGACTAGGAAAACCTATATATGCTTTTATTTCACCAAGTCCTTTGGATTACTTTTTCCGAAACCCTTTTGTCTCGAATTAAAAAAAGACTAAAAGTCCACTATAGGGAAATCAAATTGCTCACTTTAATATGTTAACAAATATGATGTCGCCCTTGCAAGGATAGAAAGTACTGCCAACAATTTTTAAAATTACACCGACATCATCCGCGCTGTATATTATGTAAAAATGCTATATGTTTTCTCCCAGTGGACCTTTTCTGAATTCCAGACAAAATGGGTTCGGACAAAATTACAATATTTTTCCTTGCGTTCAGATAATACAGTTTCTGTTGTTTAGTTCCTGAATGACAACCTCTTTTTAAAAAAATTGTGGAAATGTATACACAGCGTATACAATGAAAACATTTATAAATATATATGAAGAGTCAGTCAGTAGGATATTAAAGAAAGGGGTCATTTGCCTGGTATTCTGTCAGCAATAATTACCAAATAATTGGGGCACATTATCGGTCATCTCACGTACGTACTATGGACTGTAGGCTTGAGCGGTTCCAGTGGGTACCCGGTTCTACCCGATTCCAAATTAAGAATCGGAACCGCGGTTCCACTCTTTTAAAGAACCGGGTACTCGCAAGAGTCGGTTCCGGAACCGAGTCCTTCAAATACCCGGTTCCCAGAGCCGAGTCCCAGAGCCGGCTGGGAGCCGAGTCCCAGTCAGAGCCGGCTCCAGCAAAATACCCGACTCTGAGGACCAACCCGGCTCCGATTGAAATACGCAGTTTTCTGAGCTCCAACTCTAGAGCCGAGAACCGGCTCCAGTCAAAATACCCGATTCTCTTTGATGAGTGACCGACAAAATGTAACTCTAGACCACGGCAAACTTGCGAAGGCGCCACACATACAACTGAAGCAAACCGCAATGTCTGTGCGTTAGTAGTATCATTGTGCGTCACTGAGTTGTTTATAAAGTGGCCCCATAACATGGATACTTTTGTTATAATAGAGATAGAGATGTTGTTACAAATGTTGACAGCACGTGTCTTGAGAAGTGGAATGATCAAGGGGGCCCCGTAATATGGATAAACTTGTGACGAAGTTAACAGTCATGTTGCTTGTGTTCTTTGTGTACTTTCAATACGGCAAAACGACATGGACGGTACGGTACCTTGTAGGGGGTGGTGCAATTGCTTAATTGCTCCAACCCCTGTTTATAAATTGGCCCCATAACATGGATACTTTGGTTATGGAAATGTTAAAAATGTTGACAGCACGTGTCTTGTGAAGTGGAATGATCAAGGTGGCCCCGTAATATGGATAATCTTGTGACGAAGTTAGTCATGTTGCTAGTGTTCTTAATGTAATTTCAATAGGCATGGACGGTAGTTCGGTACCTTGTGCATAGGGGGTGGTATAATTGCTTAATTGCTCCAACCCCTGAAGCATGTGCATGCAAAGCCATGGCATGTACTCGCATGGCTTGTAACGTTGTTTGCTAACGGTAGGATAATGGAAACAAATCTCTAACTTAGCTTAACGTTTCCAAAAAGTTTCTTTAAAGTCTCTGAAACATATTTTAAATTAAACAACATTATCATCACTGCATTTACGGTTGAAAATTGAAACTCCTTCGTTTCGTCTTAGGGACACAACGAAGTTTGAATAGACCGTGGGGCCGCCTATGTTTTATTATTTTTTTGTAATCCTTATGTTTTTCTTTGAATCTCTTGGAACCGGTTCCGACTCGGAACCGAGTCTTTTTTTGGAACCGAACCGGTTCCAGAAATTGTGGAACCGCCCAAGCCTAATGGACTGGAAACCATGCAGGGTGTGTTTTGGCGAACACGACCAGCAAAAGACTAAAGGTCCACTGGGGAAATCAAATTGCCCACAAAAAATATGACGTCGCCCTTGCAAGGTCACCCTCTCAGGGGACAACATCATAGAAAGCACTGGCCAACAATTTTGTAAATTACACCGACATTATCCGCGCTGTATTACGTATAAATGCCATTTGTTTTCTCCCAGTGGAGCTTTTCTGAATTCCAGACAAAATGGGTTCGGACAAAATTACAATTTTTTTCCTTGCGTTCAGATAATACAATTTCTGTTGTTTAGTTCCTGAATGACAACCTCTTTAAAAAATTGTGGAAATGTTAATGTGAAAATGGACCATGTCAGACGGACTAATTTCTCAGGATGTTTGGTACAATATCGTTTCATTTTGCGGTAACACCATGTGTTTATCTCAACTATCACTAACTGTGGTACAGGTTCTGAAAAGACCCTTATCGCGCAGCTCGTATCTCAACTGTCGCTTAGTGAGATTTTGGTTCAGGGAGAACCACTATCGATGAGTGAGAACATGATTCAGAGAGAACCATGGGGTCTTCTTGGGGTCTTTCAATTAGTGTTAGATCCTGACGATGATTAGAGCATACTAAACGAAACGTAGAGAAGACGCTGAGAAGACCCCATGGTTCTCCCTGTTACCGCTTACCGAAACGATATCAATACTCCACCAAGCAAAGTCTTAAATCTATTATGCTTGGTACCATCACCAACTTCACATCAAGTAAGTGTTTAGATTATTAGTCATTAATGTTTTATTTTAATCAGGTAATTCCTTCCTTTAAAACCCTGCAATGACGGCTTCTTAGCCACGTTGAAAAGACTTGTTGGCACTGCGTTTATTCTGTGTATTTTGTGTATAGCAATATGACCCTGTGATTACATAAAATAGAACAAAATAAAGTCCTAATATAAGTCTTAACAAATAGAAACATTGTTTTGTTTTTTAGATAATTGTGAAGATTCATATACAGTTTTTGATATTAAATCTATAATAGATAGCAAACTTAGCAAATGATAGGCAATGTCGATTGATTGAAACTTGCATATATATTTTTTTTCAATTCTAAAAATGTAATACTCTTCATACCTCACAAGTAGATCTATGCCTTAAAAAAATAATATTATGTAATTACCTTTATAATCGGGCTATTTGCTAAAGTACCGGTACTCTGCCTTTAAACATAGATGAACACCGGGATGAATGTGAGATATGTGCCTCAGGGAGCTGTGGTTTTCATAAATATTGGCCCAGTTGTCATGGCCATATCAATTAGCGTTCGCAGTGGGATGAAATGCCAAGTATAAATATTTGCTTTTAAAACACACATCACTAAGCTAAAATGTTTGCATATTATAACGTTTGTGCAAGCAGTCCCAATGTAGATGTTTTAGATGGGACTGTTTGTCGCAAATCTAGATTTAATTTTCTTGTCGGTATCATCTTCTGGAAATTCAAAGAGCAATGGTTTGAATCATTACTCTGAAATCATTACTGGAATGATATTAAGACTGTTGATATTTCATTAGGATATTTGTTGTACTTAATTTGTGATGATATAAACGACTACTACTTTATAATATAGGTATTATATTATTTGCAGCGAGTGCTGTAACATGCTCTTCAACTCCTGTAAAATGGTATGGCTTAATGATTATATGGATTAAATGTTTAATGGTTATGTTCAACACTGGTTTAATGGCTCGATGGTTGAATGGTTCTACGCCCTAATGGAAGAGGCACTGAATAATAGAGGTGAACGGCGTGAGGGAACAATTCATGCAAAATTTGATGAAAGAATTTATGGATCGATAAATCAAATGGATGTATGGGTTGATGGATGGGTTTATGAATAGTAGATGGAGGTTGAATTTTTGTGTAGGGGATTAAATGAATATTTCTGTTAATGTATTTACTAAATTTAATTGTATATAATCAATTCGATTTGTAGTTTTATGTAATAAATTAATATTTCCGTTAAATGTATTTTACTAATTTTAGTTATATTTAATACATTAATATTTCTTTAATTGTATTTTACTAACTGTTGTTTAATGTAATACATGAACATTTCTACAATGTATCTTAAATATATATTTTTATTTTATTTTAACAAACCATAATTATTTGCATTTGAATACGGTGGATTCATTTAAGCAATCGAAGTAATTTAAAAAAAATCTGAATATTTCTTTTTAGCTAAATTCCCCCTGCATTGCCATCATTTATCGTTTGATCTTCATTCATAATAAATGTAACTGTACTAATGAATGGTCACCCTCAGGTTATTTAACGTGTCCGGGTTAGATGGCAATCTTCACTGTAGCCGTGTCTTCTTATATTTGGTACATTTATAACTTAAGGCAATACTGGGCGCTCTTCGTTTGACATGTTGTGATAGGCCCCCTATACGTAGCTTTACGATTCCCCAAAAGATGTTGTATTATCAACTAGCAGGTGATATAGATTAGAAAGAGAAAATGTTTATATAAAACTGTCGTCTGTAATTTTAATAAAATTCATTTAATAATTTCCCAAGTGATTTTTCGACTGCATGAGACTAAAATTCCATATTAGAATGAATACATGAACAAATTTTACATGTTATTACCAATGCTGCACCATTCCGTTAATAGTAAAACACTTGTGTGACAATAACAGATTGGATAAATTCGAATCCGTCATGAATTTGGTTTTCTTTGTTCATCGTATAAAAGATATGGATTTTTTAATGGAAACATAATTTTTGCTACGTTCATGAATCACTAGAAACTCCAATAATTTCTATTGTATACGTGATAATACGTGATACATGTATATCGGTGTATTGGAACCAGACGAATTTCCCATACACAAAGTATGGTGACTTAGATAGGCTGGGGAAAAAAATCAGGCAAACATTCATACCCCTATGTGGGAAAAGTCCTTTAAAACACAGCACGGACGAATTCCAATCGATCCAGCCATTTTAGAAACAACTAGAGCTTAAGTGTTTGTTAGAACAAACACACGGTGTTCGTGTCAACTTCCAGTTCAATCAAATTATCATCGATGATGTCAATATCATATTTTGCAAAGGTGTATCATCTTTTATTATAACAATATCAATTTCATATTCAAAAATATATTAATTTTGCATTAGAATGTGTTGACTTTGGACTTCCTGTCAGAACAGGTGATTTGAAGGTCATATATATGACACAATGAAACTTCCTCATGATCATGAAAAAATAACGTTAGTACTTGCTTTGGTTCAATTTCTGAAATTGGAAAATAATCCCTTTTTAAAAATGCCACTAGGGCGCGCTCTGAACTTTGATGATGTCGTCAAACATATTTTTTGAGTATATAAGATGTCACTATCACTTTATTCGCAGAAGTCATATTCAAATTTCCTATGATTTTTGAGATTATTATTTTTCTAAACCTGCCACAAGAGGGCACTGTGACAGGTGATGACGTCATCCTTCACATTTTTGAAAATGTCACATGTCAATAGTAATTTCGTGAACTGAAGGCATATACCATATCCGGTTTCGACCGGAAAGAAAGGTCTGATTGGGGTCATGTCTGTGTACGACATGTCACATAATTCAAGATCTATAAGATGATGCAAAGATTGTGTAAATATCTTTTGTGGAAATATTAAAATTCGATTTTAGTGTATTTCGCTGATGACGTCACCATGACGTCACAACTTTACCTGAAATTATATGTTATGGTCTAAGTATGTGTCAAGTTTGAAGGCTCTGTGAACTTTGGAACTATGTTTTTTTGTTCGATAAGTCTCATTGAGAAGAAGAAGAAAGAAAATGAAAAACACTAGCAGAGATTGTCAAAATTGCAATTACACAATTTAAAATAAGTAATGCCAGTTATTAATTTGATTACAATATCAGAGTTCTGTACAAGCCTAAATGAATATCCAGAACTACATTAAATTTACATTATTATGTAAAGCAAATAAATTAATTAAAATAGGAAATTAAAAAACAAGAGCTTAGTGGAATGCTTGTATTATTGCTGTTGGACTTTGTAATATAAAATATTATAGTTGTACTGTAATTTTCGCTTTATTCTATTCAAATCAATTGAACTAAACCGAGACTTCATGGTCAAGGTATTTGGTTCCCTGTTTGTTTTAAACACAATCGGTATTTGACTATCGCATAATGACAAGGAGGATCGTGGCAGCGTTATTCAGTCAACCACGGATGGATCAGTGTGGGGGTCGAGTGACTTATTAATTTATTTATTAGCTTATTTCGTTTTGATGGATGATGACAACACATTAAAGTTTATATTATTATTATATACAGCACAATTTTCAACGGTGAATCGTATTAATAGTCAAGAGATCTCACGTGTCGTGGCCGAGCGGTCTAGCTTACCGGACTCAAGTTCTGGTGTTAGCAGCAGAATGTGGGTTCGAATCCCGGCCGTGACACTTGTGTCCTTGAGCAAGACACTTAACCATAATTGCTTCTCTCCACCCAGGGGTTAAATGGGTACCTGTGAGGGCAGAGTTGGTTGATTAGCCCTATATGCGCGTAATGGCAGCAATTGAGCTGTATACTCCCCAGGGAGCTGAGATGGTTTCAGGAATGATTTATGAGCCTTATGAGCAGGGGTAATAATATGCGCCTTGAGCACCACTCAGTTGGTGGATACGTGCGCTATATAAGTCCACACATTATTATTATTATTATTATTAGTTTTGAAAAACATATCTAGAGGGCGCTACATACGTTTTCGATAAGGGTGTTATTGATATTTCTCATGAAATTTTTATGCCTAATTTGATGAACTTATCATTTCGCTTATCGCTGTTGTCAATGAAACAGCCATAACAACAACACCATTTAATATATAACAGAGAAATTTCCTGAATGTTATGATTGCTATTACAAAGAAAAAAGAACAAAAACAAGGAAAATTAAGTTCTTATCATTAATATATAACAACAGTGTTATTCGTAAAACAAAATAGACACCGAATAATCGTTTTTAACCATAACTTCTAACGTGCATGATTACCGCACCTTCTTTTGGCCATAACTTCCCGTATCAAACGTTCGATTTTTTTCACAATTAACTGTATTTTACAGCTGTACTTGTTAATGTATAACTACCCCCTGAGGTTTTCGAGTTATGATTTTTTTGAAATATTAAACTTTGGACTCATGTAATTCGACACCTGATGACGTCATCATGATGTCACAACAATGATTTCGTCTGCTAGTTATTTTCTCTTGATGTGTGAAGTTTGAAGTTTGTATGAGATTCTTTTTGCAAGGATGTCTTTTGTTACCAAATCGCCGCCGAGAAAAAAGAGAAGTAAAGAAAATGTCCAACCGCTAAATGTGCATAGCACCTTCTTTAGTTTGAATTATTGGCGCAGGAAACAGCATCGCCTAATAGTATTATTAACCTTCAAAGATGTATCGTAAACTACTTGTTTTATTCTCATATGTTAAGTTTTGGTCAAGTGATTAAGATGAAACTTTCCAGTTGTCTTCATTTTGACATAAATTGTTTATATTCTAAATTTGACAAAATTCTGATATATAATTTTTGAGATAGAGAAATAAAAAATTTTCGCCCTGTTTTAATTTTCCGTAGTGACGTAGTAATGACGTCATTGATCATAATTTTGATATGTATATATTTCAAAGAATATTTCATACACAGAAACCATGTCAAAATTCCCATTCACATTGCCTCCAGATCTCAACACGATGCCTGATTTTTCATGAAATAAATATCTTGGAATAATTTGAAGTATACATATGTCCATCATCATTCATATGTTCTCCACCTTACTGAGCAGGTAAGATTACATTATTTAGCTATAACACCCTATTTTTATTTTTTTTCCCCAAATTTGTCAAGTTATACATCAAATTGAAGCTATGAGATATGACCTTTTAAAATTTGTAAAATTGTTACTTCGTGTGCCACTAATTTGACCATCAAAGCATGGTAACTCAAGAATTACAAGCTATTAATGTAAGGAATTCAATTGTGTTTTTTTTTTCTTTCTAATAGGGCATTTAGTTCTTGAGATATTGGCTGTTGAACATGGAAAAGATGTGAGATTTGAGCAATAAGTTAGAAATTAACAAGTGTGACTTGGAAGACTATGTTTTTTTATTTTAAATTTGATGTTTTTGTGGTCATAGAATATAAAAATAAAAATAAATAAAAGACAAGGGTTACCTCAGGAGGTATGAGTTTTCATAATTATATATAATAAAAATAACATATAATGTTCTATACTGAATAAATTAACTTCTGGTTCAGTGATCCAATATAATTTTAAATTCTTCCAACCGTAAGTTCCGGTTCAATCATGTGAAGTCATTCACACTTCACACAATTTTTCCTCATAATATGGGTGTCAATTGTGCCAAATTCGGTAAAATTCTGTCTAATTTTTTCTCAAGATAGCAAAAAGTATACATTTACAGAATAGTGATTCAGAATATTTCTTCACTTAAACATTTCTGGTTTCGAAAAAGGGAGAGGTCAGATTAGGATCATGTCTGTGAACGAAATGTGGCATAGTTCAAGGTCATTAAGATGAGGCAAAGATTGTGAAAATATCTTTTGTGGTTCATGAGATATGATTTTTTGAAATATTAAACTTTGATTTAGTGTAATTTGATATCTGTTAAGGTCTAACTATGTGTTAAGTTTTAAGGTTCTGTACCAGAATAATTCTTAAAATGTTTAGGCCTTAATCTTTTTAATTTATTTATTTATTTATTAATGATAATGAAACATATCATTTGGTTATTACATAAATTAAAATGAAACAAAATTCACTGACCATTTAGAAATTTGCTAACCGGCTAACCAAAACCAATATTTAAAAGTAAACACCCAACAATTTTGGAAAAATTTACCAACCATTTTGTTTTTCTAGACTCTTGTTTTGCCACATTTTATGTAGCTTTGTATTAAACCTTCTACACAAGAACCTGATTTCCCTTTCTGAACGCACCGATTTTATTCTATGTATGGTTGGGTGGTGGTGTTGGTGTTTCACTGTAATTACAAAAGACAAACTACTTAAATAAATAACAATTCTACATGAAGACATCATAAATCATCAATTAATTAATATACCTAGATGCGTTTGAGCCTGCGCTAGACATGTATGTAAACAATCATTTAACCAAAGCACATGGAAACTTTTATCTAGTAACGAAAATTTTTGATTGCAAATAAACTTATCAAATCATTATGAATATGATAATTTCTGACTTTACATAAATCTACATGCTTACCGATTGTGTGGAATCTGGAACTACATGAATTTGGGACTTTAGAACTGATCTTATCTCACAATAATTGGGACTTATATTTGCAACATGTCAATTGTTTACCAATCATCGGAATCATGAAGAAATTTACCTTTGACCTTAACTTTCTTGACAACAGAGAGCGCTATACCAAAATTGCACAGAAACATTTAAGACTGCAAACTTATTATCTGTCAAGCATATACAAGTGATTAGAAATTACGTAAAAGGCAAAACACTTTGAAATAACAATCAATAATTAAAATAATACAAATTGAACATCTTGCCGCTACATTGTTTATTAAACAATCATTGTGGGAAATTTATTGGTGCTTTTCGTTTAAAAATTGTACACATTATTCTATTTGCAAAAGTAAATTTAATTAAGTTGATAAAATAATTAAAAGAAAAGAAATAAAATACATAAGTTAAAAAGAAGATTTAGATCTCTTGCCTCAAAATCAAATTTAATTGATTTTGTATTTAAATTAACTCAGTGCCTGAAAACCTTTTGTCAAGGGCGCATTGGAAGACTGTTACCCTGAAATTGATTGCCCATAAACGAAAGAAAAAAGAAAGAAATTCTTTAAAAATCCTCTGCACATCGATGACTGCCCAGGTAACATGCATACGTTGGGCCGACGTCGGTGAACGTCGGATAAGTCGGCGTCAAAAAACAGACGTTGTACGGACGTCGGGAAGGTCGGAGTCACTTTCTAAACGTTGTACGGACGTTGGCAAACAGTATGAAGTACAACAGGTCGATTATTATATAGTTATAATACGGACAACGTAACGTCGGCGTACTAAGGTTGTGCCAACGTTGGGAAATGTTGTGCAGTATAACAGGTCGATTTTCAACGTTGGCACAACGTAGTTATAATACGGGCAACGTAACGTCGGCGTCCTAAGGTTGTGCCAACGTCGGGAAATGTTGTGCAGTATACAAGGTCGATTTTCAACCTTGGCACAACGTAAGTATTATGTGGGCAGTGTAACGTCGGCGTTTTAAGGTTGTGCCAACGTCGGCAAATGTTGTACAGTATAACAGGTCATTTTTCAACGTTGGCACAACGTAGTTATATAAATGTGGGCAACGTAACGTCGGCGTCCTAAGGTTTTGTCAACGTCGGCAAATGTTGTGCAGTATACAAGGTCGATTTTCAACGTTGGCACAACGTAAGTATAGTGTGGGCAAAGTAACGTCGACGTTTTAAGGTTTTGTCAACGTCGACAAATGTTGTACAGTATAACAGGTCGATTTTCAACCTTGGCACAACGGAAGTATAATGTGGTCAATGTGACGTCGGCATTTTAAGGTTGTGCCAATGTTGGCAAATGTTGTACAGTATAACAGGTCGATTTTCAACCTTGGCACAACGGAAGTATAATGTGGTCAATGTGACGTCGGCGTTTTAAGGTTGTGCCAATGTTGGCAAATGTTGTACAGTATAACAGGTCGATTTTCAACGTTGGCACAACGTAGTTAAAATGTGTACAACCTAACTACGGCGCATCATACGTTGTGCCGACGTCAAATTCCAATGGGGTTTTAATTTCCGAAGAGGTAGGGCATTGTACACTTTAAAAAAAAATATCGTAATTTTACGGCGAAAAGTGTGTAAATTCCACGGTGAATTACCGTATCATGCCTTTTTCAGTGTTTTACGGCCGAAACCCGTATTACGGCCGCTCCCATTGCACTCTGGGATATATCCAATATGTAAATCATCTGACCTTAATTTGACCTAGCTCTGTGCTCGAATCATTTCCAAGGTTTAAATATGTGAAAATGGGTCATTTTAAGCCATTTTCATATATTTACTGTTAACTTTATGATAAAAAGGTAGGATTTTGGTGTTCTCTTCTATTTTGATGTAAAAACGTACATTTAAAATTTCAAATATTGAAATATAGATTATAATTGCATGACACCATGATTTGAAAGGAGGTTTGAAAAGACAGTATATATAAAGGATACATGTTCTAAACATTAGTAACTGGAAAAGGGTCGTTAAAAAAGGAACCAGACTACGCGTACGTGTAGGTAAGTGAAAGACTTTGTGTAAAATAAACAATTGCTTCGATTAACCCCAGTTAATATCTACAGATCCATCCCATAGTAAATGCAGCATCCCGTGGACGTTTCAACCTTTACTGCTTAAATACCGTAAATAATACGTTAACCGTAGATTCATTTCCAGTTATGAAAATACGGTACCCGTGAATAAATGGAAATATTTAAAACCCGCTGCACTACGTTTGACCGGGAATTTTACGGGAATTTTTTTACAGTGTAGGTCTACCCAGCCTAGCATGCATACGTTGGCCCAACGTGTGCCAACGTTGTGGCGGGGTTGACCCGTCGTCGGTACAACGTTGGCCTAACGTCTTCGACGTTGGCCCGATGGAGAAAATAAACGTCAAGGCGACGTCAACTGCCGACGTTGGGCCAATCATAAAATATTATGAATGTTGGACGCGCCGACGTTGGCCCAACAAATGCCGACGTTGTGGCAGGGTTGGCCCGACGCCGACCCAACGTTGGCCCTATGGAAACATTAACATTAAGGCGACGTCAACTGCCGACGTTGGGCCAACGTATGCATGTTAGCTGGGTGTTAATTTGACTGCATCAATCGCGAAAAGATGTGAAACGTCATATTTCACGATGAGTTAATTGAAGTCATGAATGCCTACTTAAAAAACGATCTGTTAGAATTCACTCTTAAGGCCCTGTCACACCATGGCGTATGGCCTGAACGTATGCCAACGTATGCGAAATATCGAAAATACGTTGGTGTACGTTGGTGTACGCTGATATAAGTTAGGGGTAAGTTGGGGATACGTCGTTTACGTTAAGAGCACGCTGTGATACGCTGTGAAAATTTGGAACACGTCGAGCCCGCGAAAAATTATTGAGCATGTTCAAAATTTCTCGGCGTACTCAACGTGTGCTTAATACGTGCTGCATAAGTTCCCGTTAAGTTCGTGGTACGTTAGACATACGTTGACATACGCTGACATACGTTAGAGGTACGTTACTCGTAAGTTGGTATACGTTGATGTACGCCGGCTGACTGGGAAACGTACAGCCAACGTAGTGATAACGAGTTGATAACGTATATGTGCCGTATGTCTAAACTATGCCTGACGTATCTCCAACGAGTCTCGACGTATTCTGACGTATCCACCTTATGCACAACTTATGCCTGGCGATCGTGTAACGTATATAACGTGTTTCTACAGTACAGCTAGCGTATGTGCCGTACAGCTAGCGAGCATTCGGCGTTTTGGGAACTTATGGGGGGGTTTGAGTATATATATGGGTCCCTTGAGTAACTCATCCTGACTTCTTCATGGTCTGTCGTGCTGAACACATCAACCCATCATCAACCCATCATCATCAGAGAGCATGGCAGACATACGCTACGAATACGTTAAGCATATGTTGGTCATACGCTCGCATACGCTGTGATACGCTGTCATAAGTTTGTTATAAGTTAGTGATACGCTATCAATACGTTAGTCATACGCTATGTATACGTTAAATACGCTATGGACACGCTATGGATACGTCCATTCCAACACCGATGTCGACTTTTCAGATGCAATTCGTTGGGAAGTTGGACGTTCTTGGACTCTGACAATTTTCGAGCTATTTTTTGTATACGTCGGTATACGTTCAGGCCATACGCCATGGTGTGACAGGGCCTTTAGATTTAGAACAAGCGTTAATAATTCCAAAACTGTGTAAAAAAATATCAGCTTGAAATAAAGGACAACGATGGTGAAATTACAGACACGAAGGTGCTGGCGACGTAATGTATTATATTCTAATTAGATACTGCAGTGTACAGTGAATGTAATCATGTCACACGGCATATACAGTGTCCACACTACATATGCCTCTTGTCTGTGTGTAAAGAACTTCAAGGCCGTTCACACGCGAAATGGGCTGTGCAATAAAGAATGGTACTTCTGAATAGTTGTTCACTTAAACTTCCATTTTCAACCGGAAGGAGAGGTCATATTGGGGTCACGTCTGTGTAAAAAAATCACATGATTCAAGATCTTTCAGATGATGCAAAGATTGTGAAAATATCTTTTGTGATTCATGAGATATAATTTTTTGAAATATTAAACTTTGATTTAGCGTAATTCGACACCTGATGATGTCACCATGACGTCACAGCAACGGTTTCGTTCATGTGTTAAGTTTGAAGGCTGTATATGCTTAGCAAGGATGCCTTTGTTGCCGGACAAGCGCCGCTGAGAAGAAGGAGAAGTAAAAAAATAAAAAATAAAAAATAAAAAAAGGTACAAAAACAATGTCGCTCGAACACCTAAAAACAGTACAAAAACAATAGGTGTTCGCGCTGTCGCTCGAACACCTAAAACGAAGACTAAAATTGCTGACGCGTGGGTCTTAGGCGACGAGCGCGGAGACCAGAAACAGGAGACTTTTTAAGGGGCCTTATGTCTTTGGCTTAAAAACCACTAGTTATATACTAATGTTGAACATTTTTCAGTCTGAGATAGACCCATCTCTGCATGAAGTCATGTTCCATGACATAGTCTTCGGCTCAGTTATTTATCGTCCGTGGACACGACCTCTTTACCGTGCTGTGTATAGACCGCGCGTAGAACTTGTCCTGCAATTCCCGGATTAACGTATTGAAATCAGTCTGGTACCTCAATTAGCCCACTGACAGAGCTTCTGGCCACACAGCGTATACAATGAAAACATTTATAAATATATATGAAGAGTCAGTCAGTAGGATATTAAAGAAAGGGGTCATTTGCCTGGTATTCTGTCAGCAATAATTACCAAAGAATTGGGGCATATTGTCGGTCATCTTACGTACGTACTATAGACTGGAAACCATGCAGGGTGTGTTTTGGCGAACACGACCAGCAAAAGACTAGCTCCACTGGGGAAAACAAATATGATGTCGCCCTTGCAAGGTCACCCTCTCAGGGGACAACATCATAGAAAGTACTGGCCAACAATTTTGTAAATTACACCGACATTATCCGCGCTGTATTACGTATAAATGCCATTTGTTTTCTCCCAGTGGACCTTTTCTGAATGCCAGACAAAATGGGTTCGGACAAAATTACAATATTTTTCCTTGCATTCAGATAATACAATTTCTGTTGTTTAGTTCCTGAATGACAACCTCTTTAAACAAATTGTGGAAATGTTAATGTGAAAATGGATCACGGCCGTAGGCCTATATGCATTTCATGCTTTCTCTAAAATTGTAGCATGCCAGACTGACTAATTTCTCAGGATGTTTGGTACAATATCGTTTCATTTTGCGGTAACACCATGTACGTGTTTATCTCAGCTATCACTAAGTGTGGTACAGATTCTGAAAAGAACCTTATCGCGCAACTCGTATCTCAACTGTCGCTTAGAACATGGTTCAGTGAGAACCATGGGGTCTTCTTGGGGTCTTTCGATTAGTGTTAGATCCTGACGATGATTAGAGCATACTAACCGAAACGTAGAGAAGAAGCTGAGAATGTTTTGTTTTAATCAGGTAATTCCTTCCTTTAAAACCCTGCAATGACGGCTTCGTAGCCACGTTTATTCTGTGTATTTTGTGTATAGCAATATGACCCTGTGATTACATACAATAGAACAAAATAAAGTCCTTTGGCTAATATAAGTCTTAACAAATAGAAAGAAAAAAAATTAAAGTTTTATTTTAGATAATTGTGAAGATTCATATACAGTTTTTGACATCAAATCTATAACAGATAGCAAACTTAGCAAACGATAGGCAATGTCGATTGAGTGAAACTTGCATATTGTGTTGTTGTTTTTTTCAATTCTAAAAATGTAATACTATTCATACCTCACAAGTAGATCTATGCCTTTAAAAATAATATCATGTAATTACATTTATAATCAGGCTATTTGCTAAAGTACCGGTACGCTGCCTTTAAAAAAGGGAGTAACCATGACTTTATTTAAACGATGCACCTCTCCTCTTTTCAGTGGCACCCCTGTTAATTATATTAAAATTGTTATCTCTGCATTCCCCATTGATTTTTTACATCCAAATGACTTCCACACATGCCCAGCTATTGTCTAGGATTATTTTCAACCCCCAGATGACACACAACAGCCGACGTTGGCAGCACCCCTCCTCTTTTCAGTGGCACCCTAATTTACCTACTGTAAAGAACAGTAGGGCTAACTCACCGCAGGGTTTTAATTATATTAAAATTGTTATCTCTGCATTCCCCATTGATTTTTTACATCCAAATGACTTCCACACATGCCCAGGATTGTCTAGGATTATTTTCAACCCCCAGATGACACACAACAGCCGTGTAGTTTATCTCTCTCCTGTAAGACCTTGGCAAACATAAACAGCCGTACAGTTAATCTCTCCAGCATGCAGCAGAAGCCCTTACACAATGTCTGGGGGGTGGGGGGTTATGCAAACTGTAGAGACTGGCACAGCTGTCGGCAAGACATCAATGACACTGAACAGATGGTTCCACTTATCAGAGAGTTAGATCTGGGTAGGTCTTTATGTGTACACAATGAATGGTTGATTTTGTGCACAGATATATGGCAGCTATGGCAGCAGTTACTTTTCCCGCCCAGCAAAACAAAGCTACACAGCTCTGGGAACTGACACCCCTTCTAAGATATGTGGAATGGTCCACTTTAGGATATCAAAGACTCCCAGGCATCTGTGGCTTTTTTTCTGGGAAAAACAATGTAATAAATAACTTCTGCCAGTAGCAAGTGGAGGTCTCCCTCGTCAAAGGGTAACACCGGGATGAATGTGAGATATGTGCCTCAGGGAGCTGTGGTTTTCATATTGGCCCAGTTGTCATGGCCATTAGTAATGATAAAACATATCAATTAGCGTTGGCAGTGGGAAGAAATGCTAAGTATAAATATTTGCTTTTAAAACGTTTGTGCAAGCAGTCCCAATGTAGATGTTTTAGATGGGACTGTTTGTCGCAAATCTAGATTTATTTTCTTGTCGGGATCATCTTCTGGAAATTGAAAGAGCAATGGTTTGAATCATTACTCTGAAATCATTACTGGAATGATATTAAGACTGTTGATATTTCATTAGGATATTTGTTGTACTTTGTGATGATATAAACGACTACTACTTTATAATATAGGTATTATATTATTTGCAGCGAGTGTTGTAACATGCTCTTCAACTCCTTTAAAATGGTATGGCTTAATGATTATATGGATTAAATGTTTAATGGTTATGTTCAACACTGGTTTAATGGCTCGATGGTTGAATGGTTCTACGCCCTAATGGCATAGAATCATGGTTCTATAAATAATGGTTCTATGCCCTAACTGAATAATAGAGGTGAACGGCGTGAGGGAACAATTCATGAAATTTGATGAAATAATTTATGGATCGATAAATCAAATGGATGTATGGGTTGATGGATGGGTTTATGAATAGTAGATGGAGGTTGAATTTTGTGTAAAGGATGATGTTGATGGGCGATCCACTTATGCCAATTATCTATTGCTCTATGGGGCCAGGTCAGAGGCCAAACCATATCTGCCGAGTAGCCAGGGATCAAGCCCCGATCAGATGCAAACAACCCGGGTAACGGCAGTAGCGGGGATCACACAATTAACGGGACACAAGCCTTTTATGTGGTTGTACACAAAGTAGATTTATATGGAGAAACTGACCTGAAATATTATAAACGGTTCGCGAGCACAGAAAAATATATATATATATAAATTAAATCGGGAGGGTGGCCTTAGCTTTCGATCCAAAACGGACCTTCATCAGAGGCTTTGACAAGGTACAAACAAAAATACATATCCATTTATAGGGAAAAGGAAAAGCAAAGGATCATGGGGCGGATCCAAAAAGGCGGGAAATAGTAGCCAATTAAAGATAAGCATCAGTCTAGAAAAGCCAATAGGAGTATCAGAAGTGAACAAAGGAGGGATTATTGAGCCACACAATAGGTAGATGTGGCAGCTTGTGAAAAAGCTAGGGTAAAGGAGGGATTACTAAGCCACAGAATAGGTAGAGGTTGCAGCTTGTAGTAAGGCCAGGGTAAAGATAGGACAATACACAAAGGGATACAACAACAACAAAAGGGGGTTTACACCATACAAATTGAGGAGTTAGTGTGTGGGTGTAAATAAAGGACAGGTTAAAGTAAATACCTGAAAAAAGGACAGGTTTAAGCAAATACCTGAAAATAGAACAGGTTAGGACAAAAACCTGAAAAAGAACAGGTTAAAACAAATACTTGGAAATAGAACAGGTAAAAGCAAATTCCTGAAAAGAGAACAGGTTAGAACAAATACCTAAAAAGAGCATAGGTTAAAACAAATACCTGAAAAGGGCACAGGTTAAAACAAATACCTGAAAGGAGCACAGGTTAAAGCAAATACCTGAAAAGAGAACAGGTTAAAATAAATACCTGAAAAGAGAACAGGTTAAAGCAAATACCTAAAAAGAGAACAGCTTAAGGCAAATACCTGAAAAAAGCACAGGTTAAAACAAATACCTGAAAGGAGCACAGGTTAAAGCAAATACCTGAAAAGAGAATAGGTTAAAGTAAATACCTGAAAAGAGAACATGTTAAAGTAAATACATGAAAAGAGCACAGGTTAAAGTAAATACCTGAAAAGAGAACAGGTTAAAGTAAATACCTGAAAAGAGAGCAGGTTAAAGCAAATACCTGAAAAGAGCACAGGTTAAAACAAATACCTGAAAGGAGCACAGGTTAAAGCAAATACCTGAAAAGAGAACAGGTTAAAGTAAATACCTGAAAAGAGAACAGGTTAAAGCAAATACCTGAAAAGAGAACAGGTTAAAGTAAATACCTGAAAAGAGAGCAGGTTAAAGCAAATACCTGAAAAGAGCACACGTTAAAACAAATACCTGAAAGGAGCACAGGTTAAAGCAAATACCTGAAAAGAGAACAGGTTAAAGTAAATACCTGAAAAGAGAACAGGTTAAACCAAATACCTGAAAAGAGCACAGGTTAAAGTAAATACCTAAAAAGAGAACAGGTTAAAGTAAATTCCTGAAAAGAGAACAGGTTAAAGCAAATACCTGAAAAGAGCACATAGAACAGGTTAAAACAAATACCTGAAAAAAGAACAGTTGATAAAATCCAGCAGTGATATAGGTAAATGTAGCTGGGTTATTTGATACCTGTGTTAATGTTGAGGCCGTATGGGTGAAGTGTTTTAAGTTGATGTATCCAGTGTGATTCCCTAAGTTTGCGATGTGTATCATTGCTAGTGCATGCTTCAATTACAATGAGTTCAACATCATTAATGCTATGATTAGGGTTGTTAAAATGGATTGCCACAGGGTAGGGTTTTTTAATTTTCACAGAGGAAACATGGTTAGCAAAGCGGAGGCACAATTTGGTCTTTGTCTCCCCTACATATTGTATACCACATCTTTTACATGAGATTACAATATAACATTGGGTGTCACACTGAGATTTATATATATATATATATATATATATATATATATATATATATATATATATATATTGTGTGATCCCGCTACTGCCGTTACCCGGGTTGTTTGCATCTGACCGGGGGTTGATCCCTGGCTACTCGGCAGATATGGTTTGGCCTCTGACCTGGCCCCATAGAGCGCTCGTACGGTAATCGAGAGGTCGCGGGTTCGAGTCCGGCATCAGCCAATTTTTCTTCGCTCGCTACCCGTTTATATATATAATAAGACCCTTGGTTGAAATGTGTGGAGTTGATGTATCCAGTGTGACTCCCTAATTTTTCGATGACGTACAGCGCGCAAAAAGCTAAGAAAACTAAGAAAACAAAATGCACAAACATCCAAAGACATCATATGGAGTGCCATGGTCGAGTGGTTTAGTGCATCGGATTTGTGTTCTAATGGATGAGTCGTCAGAATGTGGGTTCGAATCCTAACCGCGACCAAGACACTATCCTTGAGCAAGACACTTTACCATAATTGCTTCTCTCCACCCACGGGTAAATGGGTACCTCCGAGGGCAGAGGTACCTGTGTGGTGGATACGTGCGCTATATAAGTCTACATTATTATTTTTTTCTTTCAGATGGAACTTTACTGTTCCTTTTATTAAAAATCATTCACATTCAATATACATACATAAATCTGTAGACAATCTCATACATCAAAACGTTACATGAAATTGGTACTTACAATATATTATAAAATAAAAATAAAAATTTAAGTACACCATATGTCTACAAACGTAAATAATTAAAAATCACTTCCTAGCCAATTTGAACGAATGTGATTTTCCCCAGCAACAGAGCTATTAAAAACAGAAATTGATAACATCATTTTGTAACATGCACAAAGCCTTGTTTTTTAAATACAATTGTTCAAAGTCGTTGTGTGAAAGTCTAGTTTGTTCTTCTCTTATTGAAAGTTTCAGGCTGGTCTTGTAATCCGTCAAGATATTGATCTGTTCAGTCGTTTTAATTTCTGTACTTATTTGACATCTATTTTTTCCATATTATCCTATGAAGCCTCCCTATTAACAAAAGGGACATTTGTTGGACTCCTTTTCCTATCCCCAGGATAATCATTTTACCATTCAGGTATAATTGTTTGTTTTTTGTATATTTCCTTAGCATATATTCTACAAAGTTCCAGGATTCTAAAACTTTTTCACAAGAGAGAAAAAGATGTTCAATTGTTTCCTCATACTCCTCATAAGTAACATTTTCCATCAGGGGTAATGCCCATCTTGAGTAATTTTTCTTTCGTGGGAAGTATTCTGTGCTTAAGTCTAAACCATATATCTCTGTCTTCTTGATCTAAAATTTGACAACATCCGTTTTTCCATATTTGATTCCAGTCAGGTTTTTGTTTCAGAAGAAATTGTTTTTCCCATGCCTTTTAGGCAACGGGGGTATGAAAGCTTTAGTTATCAGACTTTGGTAAATTTGTTTTACGTGATTGGCGGGGCCTTTACGCTTTTCTTCTATCATGATTTTGTTAATCAGGGTTGTAGCTAGAAGAAAGTGAGTGGTGGCTCAAAATGGCGAAAGGCGAAGCGTAGTGAGCGAAGCGAACGAAGCTCTCGCGCTCACGGCCGGGGGTCCAGGGGCAACGCCCCTGGCGGGGGTTCAGGGGGCAGCGGCCCCTGAAGCTCCTGGATTTTAGCATTATTTTAAGCCTTGGAGAGCCCCTGTTTCACTAATTTTTGAGGTTTAGGAGGACCATTAATTGATACAAAATTGACTGCTATTTAGTAAAAATTGTCAGTCAATGTTGTCATTATTTGTACTTTTAATAATATTGTTTGCTAAAGTAAATTACCAAGATGGTGTCATGGTGTGAAACAAAAGAACAGGCCACCAAGCCATGCAAAGAAAAAAAATAAGTAGTTTTTGGGGTAATCCCATTAACTCCATTAGTTGCCTGATGAGTAGTTCGCGAAGTCTGGGTAAAACAAGCGTGGCTTTATCGGCTTACACGTGCTCTAAGCTACGGCGAAGACTAGCGCAGCGCGAAATGATAGCTGTTTGCACAGTCGTGAGTAAGCATACACGACGATCGCTTCGCTGTACTTCATATCACGCATGCAGCAAGAGACCACCGATCATCCCACCTACATCCCATAATTTTCGAATGACGTCAGGGGGCTTTCCCCTGACGTCATATATTGATGTTATGTTAATGTATCGTACGTGTTGAACACAGCTGTTTTTGCGATACAAGCTATTTTTAATGTGATATTGGACGGAATTAAAGGAAATTTACGCCTTGAGTAATGGTTTAAATGAACAAACACGAGTCAAATATGTTAAAATCTTGTATATTTTGCATGATTTTAATAATTTTACACCACTTTTTGTGCCGGTCGGTGAACTGTTATTTTCATGTGAGTGCCGGTCGTTCAAGCTGAGTGCCGGCTACTGCCGACCGGCGCCGACCACCGTGGCTACAACCCTGTTGTTAATGTTTGTTTTTAAACCTGCTGCGATTTTCCCGCATTGATCTTCTTGATGTTGCACATTTCAGCTATCTTACAATATGAAATTAACTGACCTTTCTCAATTACCTGTCTCAGGTCTGTAATTCCCATAGGCTTAAGGACCTTACTGTCGAACTGTTTTTCATCGTTACCCGTGATTACGTTATTCTTCCATAAAGGCACTTCAAGGGCCTCGTTAATGGCCCTGTCACACTGTTGCGTATCGTACTAGCGTATGCCAGCGTATGAAAATTATCACTCATACGCTGGTATTGGTGCCCTCACACCATAGCGATCACCAGTTGCGTATGGTTGCGAATAAAAAATAGTGGTCATAAGTTCCGAACGCAACTCACACGCAACTAATAGGTTTTATAGGTTTGAAGTACGCAACAAGCACGCAGGTGATCGCAGACACACGCAGAGTAAGTTCAGAAATTTTGAACATGTTCAATAATTCTCTGCGAATGACTGCGATCAATTTATACGCAACAGGGACGCTACGCACGAAACACGATCGCAACACGATCGCAACAGGTACGCAACTCATAAGTTATGAACGCAGGTGATCGCAGGTCCAAATTTGAGGTATCTGGCCAGGTTTTGGTAGCGTACATGTTGCGAATGTGTTGCGTTCCTGTTGCGATCATGTTGCGATCGTGTTGCGTGCCTGTTGCAATCCTGTTGCGTGTGTAGCGTACCCCCAACCTATTGTGCGTATTCCCAGCGTATCCCCAACCTATGCCCTGCGTATCCAACCTATTAGTTGCGTGTGAGTTGCGTGTTAGTTGCGTACTACATGCGTGTTGAGAAATGGTATAAATAGTGGGCCTTTTCTAGATCGGTGTCAGTTGTTGGTGGACCTCCGAGGTGACTCTTCGATGACCAAATCAGTACTGAAGAAAATACTGAATCGGCTCCGCTTTTATAGGTTTTTATCACGTGACCGATATTCGCAACTAGCACGCAACTAGCACGCAGGTCCAACGCAACTTGTAAGTTTTGAACGCAACTCAAACGCAACTCGTAAGTTCTGCACGCAACTCACACGCAACTCACACGCAACCCACACGCAACCCACACGCAACCCACACGCAACTCACACGCAACCCATAGGTTGAATAGGTTAGAAATTGACAAAATTGTTGATTTGGGTTGCGTTTGGTGCGTATAAAAATATTTTTTACACGCAACTCATAGGTTTCAGCATACGCTATGGTGTGAGGGCACCATATACGGTGACATACGCTAGGGGTACGTTAGGCATAGGTTGTATACGTTTCAAGCACGGTGGCATACGCTGGCATACGCTGGCATACGCTGGCATACGCTGAGGCAGAAATAAATTTTTAAGCATGCTTAAAAATTGTGTGCGTATGCGGACGTATGGTTAATACGCTAAGCATACGCTAGGCATACGCTGAATACGCTAGAGGTACGATATAGGTACGTTACTCATAGGTCGAGTACGCTGGACATAAGTTGCCATACGTTGGCATGAAGGTGTACCGTACAGCTAGCGAGTGATAGCGCATTGAAAGGCCGCCGATTATATAGGCACTTTGTCACGTGATAGGCGGATAGGCGGTACGCTGGGCATGCGCAGTTCATACGCTACTCATACGCTAGCCATACGCAGAGTACGCTGGCCATACGCTGGTCATACGCTGTTCATACGCTGACATACGCTGGTCATACGCTGACATTTGCTGACATTCGCTGTCCATACGCTGTCAATACGCTTGCCATACGCTACTCATACGCTACTCATAGGTTCAATACGGTAAGTATACGCACAATTCTGTATTTTCAAGGGCTTTTTGTGCGTATGAAAATTATATTATGAATTTTCATACGCAACTCTTACGTTTCTCTCATACGCAACAGTGTGACAGGGCCATTACACAAGTACATTCATGTCTTATAGTACCACCAGCCTCTTTGACAGCTTTAATCAAGTCCCTATAAAAGGTAGGTGTTTCGGGTACAATGGTTGATGGGTTATTGGATACAAACCACTTGAGGCGATTGTTCCCGCTAGCTTTTTCCAACCAATAATTGAATAATCGTTTCCATTTCCCTCTTCCTTCTGTGTACCTCTTAATCCAGTTAGTTTTGAGGGCCTGTAGCTGTGGTTTATCATTCCAATAAAAATTCAAAATAATATTTTGCATTTTTTGTATGTATTCTTCTGGACATGATAGAGTGGTACCAAAGTAATGGCCCTGTCACACTGTTGCGTATGAGAGAAACGTAAGAGTTGCGTATGAAAATTCATAATATAATTTTCATACGCACAAAAAGCCCTTGAAAATACAGAATTGTGCGTATACTTACCGTATTGAACCTATGCGTAGCGTATGCGTAGCGTATGGCAAGCGTACTGACAGCGTATGGACTGCGAATGTCAGCAAATGTCAGCGTATGACCAGCGTATGTCAGCGTATGAACAGCGTATTACCAGCGTATGGACAGCGTACTCTGCGTATGGCTAGCGTATGAGTAGCGTATGAACTGCGCATGTTCAGCGTACCGCCTATCCGCCTATCACGTGACAAAGTGCCTATATAATCGGCGGCCTTTCAATGCGCTATCAATACGATAGCTGTACGGTACACCTTCATGCCAACGTATGGCAACTTATGTCCAGCGTACTCGACCTATGAGTAACGTACCTATATCGTACCTCTAGCGTATTCAGCGTATGCCTAGCGTATGCTTAGCGTATTAACCATACGTCCGCATACGCACAAAATTTTTAAGCATGCTTAAAAATTTATTTCTGCCTCAGCGTATGCCAGCGTATGCCAGCGTATGCCACCGTGCTTGAAACGTATACAACCTATGCCTAACGTACCCCTAGCGTATGTCAGCGTATACCAGCGTATGAGTGATAATTTTCATACGCTGGCATACGCTAGTACGATACGCAACAGTGTGACAGGGCCATAAGACAACCCTGCGCCTATTAGGCTATTTACAATAACTGATTTTCCCTTCATTGTCAGGTTTCTTCCTTTCCATCTATTTAAAACAGCTTTCATTTTATTTATTCTAGGTTCCCAGTTTTGACTAGAATTATCTTCGTTACTGAAGACAATACCAAGAATTTTTAGACTCTGATTTTCCCAATTCAATACCCCTGGTTTATCTTTCCTATTTTTCCACTTGCCCAGCCATAAACCATGGCTTTTTTCCTTGTTGATCTTGGATCCTGAACCTTCGCTATAGATCTGGAAAACACTTTTAATGGCTTCAAAGTCTTGGTTTTCTGTAATAAAAATAGTTGTGTCGTCTGCATGTTGGATTAGCTTTTGACACTCTACCGTTCCCAGTAAAGCCAGTCCCTCTGTACATATTGTATATAGAAGAGGGGACAAAGGACAGCCTTGTCTAATTCCCCTCGTCACGCTAAATGGTTCTGTGATAAAATTGTTAACTATAATAGCACTCACAGGATTGTTGTACATAATTTTTATCCATTTGGTGAGTTCTACTGGTATACCCATTATTCCATTACCGAATACATGTAATTCCACTCAATTCTGTCAAAAGCTTTTTCTTGGTCTATGCTTAACATAGCAGCCTGGATATTTTCATTGTTTACATAATCTACGGTGTCTCTTAAAATCATCAGATTATCATGGATATTCCTCCCTTTTACTCCACAAGTTTGTTCTTCTTGAATGATTTCAGGCATGATTTTTTTAACCGGTTTGTAAACACTTTAGCAATAATTTTGTAATCAACATTAGGCTGATAGGCCGCCAGTTTTTTAAATCACTTCTGTCCCCTTTGTTCTTAAATATTAAACAAATTAAAGCTGTATTCATGGTATTCGGGAGAGAACCCATTTTGTTACAAGTTTGGACAACTTCTACAAAGTCATCTTTTATAACAGGCCAGAAGGTGGTATAAAATTCCACTGTTAAACCGTCCAACCCTGGCGATTTGTCCTTACTCATTTCACAAAGAGCTAAGAACAGATTTTGTTCACTTATTGCTTGTTCTATAGCACTTTTAACTTCATCCTCAAATGCTATGCTCTCAATAGCATCGAGAATTGTTTCCCTTTGGTAATCAACCGTTTTTGTTTTTTTCTTCAGATGAATACAGTTTCTCATAAAACGTTCTCACACAATTAAGCATTGTAACTGGTTTATTTTGGAGATTACCTTTACTGTCCTGAACCGTTTTCATAACATTGGTTTTCATTTGTTGTTTCGGGAAGACAGAAAATATTTACTGGGCTTTTCACCTTCAACCTTTTTTAAATAGTGAACGCTGATTTTGGCTTTTTCCCATTCTTTAATTTCTAACTGTTTTAGCTGCTTTTCAATTTGTTTGATTTCATCAGAGTGGTTGCGTGGATCGGCCATCATCTTGTAATTTGTTTGTAATTTTTTTCTGTCATATTTCTCCCGTCTTCCCTTTTCAACACCGTACTCTTTAATGATTTCTTTGAGACGGCTTTTTCCTATGTCCCACCATGTTAAAATATTGTTATGTTTACGCTTCTGTGTTTTCCAGTATCTCCAAAAGTAAACTATTCTAGTGTTACATTGTTCGTCTTTAAGGAGAGAGTTATTACACATCCATCTGCCCGGGCCTCTTATAATCTCTTGGTTATTAAGTCGCAAAGTGATAACTTTGTGGTCGGCCATACCAATTCCACTTATCCCAATCTGTAGCCCCCCCCCCCTAAAATCGTATTAAAAAAAAATTAAAAAGGGAGAGAAAAAAGGAGGGAAAAAAGAGATAGAGAGAGAGAGAGGGGGGAGGGGAGGGGAGAACGCACTCACATTCCCTCACTGTGCTTTGTTTTTCTATCCCTTTGATTATTTCATTGTAATTTTTGTAGTACTGAAAAATAATTGTTTTTGATTCTCAGCCCCCCCCCTAAAAAATGTTCTGGATCCGCCCATGATAGTCAATTCTACTTGATCGTTTTAAAACTTTATGATAAAAGGTATACCCTTTATCGGAAAGAATGTCGTATCCGACCGCCGTTAAAAAATGATTCTATCGATTTTTGGTGGTACAGAAAGCGAAAACTATCTTTAAAATCCACTGTAATGATGGTTTTCGGACTTTATTTCCCTTCTAAAAAATCCTCCCCTTCAGAAAATAGAAGGATCCTATTATAGTTGCCACTGCGCATGTACAATGACTGTGTTGGTCACTAATTGTGGAGTTTACAAGATCAGACTGACATGACTGCGGAAGTCATCGTATACCAAAAATGCCTGATTTTTCATGAAATAAATATCCTGGAATAATTTGAAGTATATGTCCATCATCATCCATATGTTCTCCACCTTACTAGGTAGGTAAGATTACTTTATTGGTTATATTTAATGAGAAAAAGTGGCGGTCGGATACGACATTCTACCCCCTATATCTGTGGGGTGAACTGTTCTCCACACGTCAATGAGTTCTTTTTCTTGTATTAGACATTTTAGGTTATCTATACTACGGTCTTGCTGTTTATTCATGTCCACTTGGCAGTTAAAATCCCCAGCCATGATAAATTTTTCAACATTAATGTCATGACTGCATAGTTCTTTTAAACAAAATTAATTCTGTGGTACAGCACATTTGGTGCATAAACTGACATAAGAGCGAATCTCTCCTCTTGACAAAAAATGTCAGCTTTAACCCAACGACCTTCGCTGTCACTTTGTTTAATGGTTGATACAATGCCACTTTTATCTGAAGCAAGAATAGCAACCCTTTTGAATTGCGTTGTCCATGGCTGAATGCGATATCACCTCCCCATTGTTTAAGCTATTGATTTTCATCTTTCTTTTCACTATGAGTTTCTTGAAGAAAGACAATGTTAATTTTCCTCTGAACAAAATAATCAAAAACAATTTCTCTTTAATAATAATAATAATAATAAGAGGCATTTATATGGCGCTTTATGTAAAATACCCCAAAGCGCTTCACAATAAAAACTATTAAACCTAAGCAATAATAATGCATTAATCTTTTGAGATTATCCCTTAAACCATTGACATTGAGAGTGGCTATTGTAAGGGCTGTCATAACACTTATAATGGGAATTATCGCATTCATCCTTAAATTAAACAATAAGGGGTTATATCTTTAAACTTAAGTGTCTTTCCGTCCTCTCCCTCTCCCTCTCGGGTAGGCGGACGGTAGGGGTCTAGTTGGATTAGCACTTGCCCCTGTCCCTCTTCTTTTCCTGAATCTCTGCACCCCCTTCCTTGTCCATGGCACTAGATCGTCATATTGCGTGTCATCCGTTTCCACTTGTTCCTCCATCTCTTCGTACTCTTCTTCTGTATTCACCGTCTGTGTTCTTGGATCTTGTTCTCTAGCTGTTTCTGTTTCGACCGGTTTGGGTTCATCGTTGTTGTCTTTAGCTTGTGTTACTATATCAGCCCAAGATTTAGCTTTGGTTGTTTTCTGTGTTTGCATTTGTTTTGGAGATGTCTCGTTTTCAAGGTTTCTTTGTTTCCTCTTAAGGCTATTGTCTCTGTCATTTGTTTTTTCGCGTTGCTGATTCAATGGACCTGGCATTTGTTCTTTGTCCGCTGATTTGTCCGCCCTTTTTTCTTTGTCGTCTTGGTTGTTCTCTTTTTCGGTTGAAACTGTTGGTCCTTCTACCTTCGATTCTCTTGTATCTTTCGTCTTAGTGAGATCTGCTTCAGTTGGCATCTCTTTTTCTCCTATATATCTCTCTGATTTCAACTTCTTCGTCTTCACTTTCACTAGTATCCTCCATATGTTCATCGATAGGCACTTTGGTATTGAAGTCTTCTTTTGCTTCCTCGTCTTCGTCTGATGTATCCCAAAACCCCATTTTTCTTTGTCGTGTCTGTTGTTTGCTTTGGTCTACACCAGGTTCTGTTTCCATCATGTTTTCCCCATCGTGATGTTCTGCTCTATGTCCTTGTCCCCCACAAATAAAGCACCTTCCTCTCTGTTTGCACTGTCTTGCTACATGGCCGGGTTGGTGGCAAATGCAGCATGATTTTTCTTGTCCCTTGTGTCGAACTGGGAGTGTGTAACTTCCCACTCGGATGTAGCTTGGTATTGGTTTCTTTAAGTTTTTGATAAGCAGGCTTCGTACTCCGTTCTCAATTTGTTCATCAAAATAATGATCCTGCCTTCTGACATTAGAAACTGTTCCATAATTCATTAAGGCATTAACCACCACGTTGTCCTCCATTTCATATGGAACTTTAATATATACCACTACGGAGTCATGCACGTTCGCCCGTTCACATTGCATTTAAGCATTTCTTGTAGTATTATGCCCTGCTGTGCGATTTGTTGGCAGTCCTTTTCATTATTGAACGACACGTTGTACCACCAGCCACTGTCCAGATGAGCAATGCGTTTAATTGTTTTCACGGATTCTAATTCTTTGTTAATGGCTTGGTATACCTGTTCTGGATCAGCATCCACGTTGCGGGCATTGAAGCGTATCGTGTTCGGGCGTACAAAATGGCGCCGGCGACAGGCCACCGAGCCCTGAATTGGTAAGTTAGGCCAAAAAGGCCTTAAATGTTTCTTTTAGTCCTATCGAATAAACACAATTTTGCACAATAACTTCGTTGAAGAAGACTGGTACGGTTAGTGTAAAAAGACTTTATAGAAAAGTGATTTTTTTTCTTCTTTTTGCAGCGCTAATTTACACACGTCTGTCCTCATCATCATCATCATCATCATCATCATCATCATCATCATCATCATCATCAAAATAAACTTCACAAACTTCCTTATGGGCTGTCTTAGCTACAAAGTCACAAGCATCGATCTGTCAATTGCAGCGCATTGGGAGTTAATTCATTTCATCATGTTTGCTGGTATGGTTAAGGCGCATTAGTTTAATGGGATTGAAACGGGAAGCACATTAGAATGAGACGTACAGATTTCACATGGGCGTGACAATTCGTGGGATTGCACTGCTTTACCAGAATATTCGGTACGGACGTTGCATGGGCGAAATTTGAATTAGGCGAGATGTTGCATTTGGAATTGGTCATCAGTGTTATTTTTTGAAGAAAAATAAGTGGAATTGCGCCCGGGAAAAGCAGGATTCCTTCATTTATACGGTATCTGATATGGATAAAATAAATAAGTCAAATTTTGAATCTTGGTCAGCTGAAATCAAGTAAATCTGTTTGCTTTGCAAAGACTTTATACAAACCAAATGCAAAAGGGGGAGTATTATTTATTATTTATTTAGTATTATTATAAAGCTGATAATTATAGATTTTACTTCTGATTCTAAATGCACTTAACACAACAAGTCAGTTCAGATGCATATCCTAATCAAATGTTCTTTGATAAAATTGTGGAAGATAATTTTTTAATGCGATTTTTTGCATAAATATTGAAGGGTCAATATCGTCACGATCAGAGCCGATTTTCAACAGGGCATGGAATCGGTGTCCGAGTTTAAGATGGACACAGTGATTGAAAATTACTGGCTCATTTATGCAGCAGCAACGGTAATATGACCTTAATATCATGTGGGGTATTATTTTCAGTCACGAAGTTAATCTAAAACTAGCACTCCGATTCCATATCCTGTTGGTCGTGACGACATTGTCTCTGTAAGTCAGCTTGAAATAATACTAAAGAAAACCAGCAAAATATTCCCAAAGGGATAGGAAGAGCAATTTTTTTTCAAAAAGAGCAATACCCACACACAATAAATCGAAACACTTTGGACAACACACCAAAATCAGTCTCGCCGTTGGTTCTTGTCGGACTGTGCATTTGAACTTGCTAGATGATTTGGTCAGTTATGTTTTATTAATCAAGAAAGAGGAAACTTCAGAAATCATGAAGTAAGATTTATAGGTCATCTTTTATGCTATCTGGCCAATATCATAGAGCTGCTATAAGCACACACATTTGCTGTCCACAGAAAAGTTACGCTTACGAAAAATAGGTTACCCGGCACATTGTCACTTAATGCTTATTGCTTGTGGCAGGGTCTCAGCTAAATTTTGCTTAGCCTTTATATGAAGGCTCCCCAAACAATTATTAAAATGTATAATTATGATCAAGCAATTATGATCAAGTGATCTAAAGCAAGCGCCCCCAACAGCGGATGTAAGTGGATGTAACTTACTTAATGTTTTTTGTTTATACAGGCTTGCCCCAGTTCGCCATGTAACATCAATTTATTAAGGTTGCGATTGAATGATTTTAAATGCATCAAAGATGCCATTAATCATATATATTGGGATGAAATTTATATTTCACCTACAGTACGAGAATTTACTCAATTTGTCGTTAGGTTTTGATCATTCTCTGTCATTATTAGAGTAAATTACATGATCAGTGGAAATATAACAGCTACACAATATTAAAAGGTGTCACCTCGTTCCTTCGATTCCGTGTAACAATTCCATGTAATCGATTTGACCTATTATTGTTTAAACCTTGAAATGTGGTCTGGTAAATACAGGATTGCTTCATTTTGTATACAGACATGACCCAATCTGACCTCTCCTTCCGGTTGAAACCGGAAGTTTAAGTGGAAAAAATATTCTGAAGCACTTTTATAGGGTCTGCAGCCAACATGATATGGTATTTGGGCGTGCCTTAGTGGACGAAATTACTATTGACATGTGACCTTTTCATAAATGTGACTGATGACGTCATCACCTATTACAGCGCCCTTTGGCGGCAGGTTTAGAAAAATAATAATTTTCTCAAAAACCATAGGAAACTTGAATATGACTTCTGTGAATAAAGTGATTAGTGACATCTTATCTTTAAAAAATATGTTTGATGACGTTATCAAAGTTCAGAGCGCCTCCTAGCGGCATTTTTAAAAAGGATTATTTTCCAATCTCAGATATTGAACCAAATCAGGTACTAACGTTATTTTTTATGATCATAAGGAAGTTATATTGTGTCATATATATGACCTTCAAATCACCTGATCTGACCTTTACTTCCGGTCTAAGTATGCAAAATATGATTGACATCATCGATGATAATTTGATTGAACTGGAAGTTGACACGAACACCGTGTGTTTGTTCCAAAAAACACTTGAGCTCTAGTTTTTTCTTCTTCTCGATGAGACTTATCGAACAAAAAAACCATAGTTGCAAAGTTCACAGATCCTTCAAACTTGACATATACTTAGACCATAACATGTAGTTGTCAATAAAGTTATGACATATAGTTTCAGGTAAAGTTGTGACGTCATGGTGACCTAAATTATTTCCAAAAATCATATCTCATGAACCACAAAAGATATTTACACAATTTTTGCATCATCTTACAGATCTTGAATTATGTGACATTTCGTACACAGAAATGACCCTATCTAACCTCTCCTTCCGGTTGAAACCGGAAGTTTAAGTGAACAATTATTCTGAAGAATGATATGGTATTTGGAGATGCATTCAGTGGACGAAATTACTATTGACATGTGACCTTTTAAAAATGTGACTGATGACGTCATCACCTGTCACAGCGCCCTCTGGCGGCAGGTTTAGAAAAATAATAATTTTCTATCTCCAAAAAAATCATATCTCGTGAACCACGGAAAATTTTTCACAATCTTTGCATCATCTTAAAGATCTTGAACTATATCACATTTCGTTCACAGACATTGGGCCGAATAAATAAAAAGTAGCATTTGCTTTTTCTAGGCTTTTTCTTGAATATTTATAAATAAAACTAAGTAATTGCTCATAAGCAAAAGCTTCTGCTTATAAGCAGAAGCACAAGCTCGTTTCTTGTAAGCAAATGCTTTACAAATTAGCAAATGCTTGAAAACATATAAATAAAACCTATCTTTTACTTGTAACCAGAAGCATTTGCTCGTAGTTTTGCAAGCTCCTCCATACCAGCTTGATCTTTTACTCACGCCTTCATGCTTAACTGTGAGCACCATGTTCATGCATGTAAGAGAAGGTCCTAAGGTGTATAAGAACAGGATTAATCATGCTGAGACATCTCCTGGCACCTATCGAAAATTGTTTTGATTTGATAAGGAAAATGTTGAGTGGCTTGCACAAACATTTCTGCCCGAAAGGCATGAGACACATGGTGGAAGCTTGTCACCAGTGGAGCGCATGGAGACAACTTTGCGTTATTTAGCAGATCCAGGCTACCAGACCTCAGTAGCAGAGGTGATGGGGATAACCCAGCCCACTGTAAGTACATACGTTGCAAGTACTTTGGACCGCATATCTGCCCAACGCCCAACATGGATAAAATTTCCTGTGTCTAATGCTGATCTGACGGACCCAAAGCAATGGTGGGCTGATAAGCTCGGTTTTCCCTTTACGCTTGGGGCCATCGACTGCACTCATGTACGTATTGATAAGCCAAGTGGACAGTTCGGGGATGAATTCATAAATCGCAAGAACTTTCCTTCATTCAATCCTTCGGAATGAATGCCGCTATTGTTGTTGACCTAAGCATTTGCTAGGCAAGATAAAGAAAAAGCTATTAGTCAAAGCAAATTATTATTTATACGTTTTTAAGCAATTGCTTTTGCTTTTGCTTCTGCTTGGTAAGCAATTGCTTTTTCTAGGTGCTTCTTCTTGTAAGCAAATGCTACTTTTTATTTATTCGGCCCATTACCCTAATATGGCCTCTCCTTCCGGTCGAAGCTGGAAGTTTAAGTGAAGAAATATTCTGAATCACTATTCTGTAAAAGCATTTGTACAGCCCATTTCGCAAGCACACAGCCGTTTCCCACACATCGGCCGATCATTTGTGTACAGTAGCGTCGCACGCCGAATGAACTCCATTATGTACATGTAGCCGTAAATAGTCTTTTGTCAAGTCGCACGCGGCACCACGGATGCGAGTTTTGTCGTGAAACGTTTCTGGAGAGAAAAAACATATTTGCAACGTTCAGACAAACTTATAACTTCACAAATACTTTTACGTTGACATGGAGGTAAATATATTTAATGTCATAATGAAGTTGAGATGTCATGATGACGTCGTCAGATTATAGAGGTTTAATATTTTTTTAAATCATATCTCATGAACCACACCAGATAAATTAACAATCTTTGCATCATCGTAGAGACCTAATTTTGACTTTTTTTCCGGTTGAAACACGAAGGAAGTTCAACAGAAAAAATATTCTGCAGCATTATTATATAGTCTGTAGCCAATGTGAAGGTGAATAGGGAAGGTGAATATCGGACTTCTGTGATTAAAGTGACTAGTCATATCTCATCGTTAACAAATATCTTTGCTGACGTCATCACAGATCAGAGCAGCAGTATTTAAAAGCGAATATTTTCATATCTCAGAAATTATCGAACAGAATTTCATCACATTTTTAATACGATGATAAAAGACATCCAATGTATTTCTTTTGCGTGAAGTATAAATTCAGTCATGTGACTGAACCGGAAGTTAATGTATTCAGTATAGCATATTATATGTCATTTTAAATCAGTATTATCAAAACCCATCTCCTGAATTAACTCTTGTCTTTTAACAACTTTAGGTGATGACGTCATCATATATGATGCACACTCGAACACCTTGAGTTTGTTTTCTACAAACTAAATACCTCTAGTTTATTATCTGTTTCTTATATGAAACGATGTCCGTGCTATGTTTTAAAAGACTTGTTCACATAGGGGTATGAACATTTGCCCAATTTGTGAGGCCTCTCCTTGCCACTCCTAGTGTATACAGTCATGTATCACGTATTTTCACTGGTTGGCCAATTTTGAGGCCGACCTTTGACCATAAACCGGAGACCTTTTTTTTGCCTAATGACATTACATGTTTACAAAAGACCCCCAAATGTTAAACTGCACCTGTCAAAAAATGTACGCTGGTCTGTGACACCATAATTTTTTGAAATATCAGCAAAATAAAAAAAAAATTGATTAATTTGCAATAAGGCACTAACATTACACTTTTGACCGACGGGAAGTCACCCCGGTACTCTAAAGGTCACGCAAAGTATAAACAAGTCATTAAATTTATTAAATTTATTATATTAAATAATATGCAACAATGAAGGATATGGTTTTATCGTAATAATCACTGACGTCATCGCACATCTTGGGAGGAGACGGTGGCTCTGGTTACTGACAGACAGAACCGTAGCGAAGGCTTATGTCCAGTTTTCGGGAGCGGGTGTGAGGTGTGGAAGCCAATTTGCCGACAGACTTGAACGACGTTAAAAAATGAGCACCTCCATAATCGCTGGTCCGAGGGGGAGGGGCAGGTAGACGTCAGAATTTGATTTTTGACTGGGAGGTGGGGAGGGGTAGGCGTGAAAAAATTTACTCCAATTCATTGACTAACATTTTTTTAGCTTGTGCTGTACGGGTAAAAGGAACATGAAAATCACAAAAATGTCTTGTATGATGTGAATTAATTTGTTTATTAGTAATAATCATATCATGAAATGAAACTGTTAAATCATTATTTTGGAATTGATGCATACATGTACAAAGTTGGAACAAGTAAATATCATCTAGCTTTAGAGTTTTATGTTTAAAAAAATGGATTGGAATGAGCACGATAATCAGCTTTATTAACAATTCTCAAGGCCCTTTTTTGAAGCATTAGCATTCTATTCAGCAAGTAAAGACTGGTTTTACCCCCAAGCTAAGATACCATATGAAATATAAGGTAATAATAAAACACATATGGTCAACATGTTGTCTCCAAGATAACTTGTCATCTATAACTAAAACAAAAGGAATTTTGTATACTTGGTTTGGGTAACAATTATCAAGTAAAATGTTTTGAGAAAATTACGATACACATTACTTCTAGATTACTGTGTGAACAGAACATATTAGAATCGTCTGCAAAGAGAATAAAAGAAAACACTTTCGAAATCATTGATATAAATAGAGAATAGAAGGGGACCTAGGAGGGATCCCTGTGCACCCCACAAAGTAAGTCCTTTAAAGATGACTTATCATCATTGATATAGACGAACTGTGTACGATGTTTGAGGTAATTTCTTAATTAATCCAAGGCAATACCTCTAATACCATAGTAGGTAAAACTAGTAAGAGAGTTTATACAAAAGTATATATATGATCAATTGTTTCAAAAGCCAGAAAATTACCCACTGTATGAGAACCATCTTCACGGCCTGAGGATTTTTTTCAAGTATAGCATGAAAAGTAGAGTGCTTCTCTCGAAATCCATATTGGGATCAGACAGAATATTACGCATGGTAAGAAATTGGGAGGTTCTTAAAACTTGTAGCTTTGCATGGTGAAGAGGATAAGTAAGACTAATTGCGGTGACACCATGTGTAATTCTCTATTGAGTAGTAATTAGTTCTGAAAAGAACTGGAGGTTACAACTCGACGTTTCGATCAGTATGCTCCGATCGTCCTCAGGAGAATGGGAGGTTCTTACATTGACAATTCTTTCAAGATGTTTAGGAAAAAAAACTTAAAATAGAAATTGGCCTAGCCTATAATTGTTCAATAAATGGATATCACCACTCTTGCAGATTTGAGCAACTCTCGCAACCGTCATAGAATCAGGAACAATGCCTGTAGTTAAGGATAAATTAATAATGAAAGCAAGAGGTATGGAGATTGCGGGAATTACCTCTTTAATTACGATACTATTGATGGAATCATGACCAGCACTTTTCTTAATTGGTAAGTTAGTGACTCTTTGAAAAAGTTCATGTTCAGTAACTAAATAGTATGAGGGTTGGGATTAATCAAATAATCATCATAATGGGAATCACATTTATGAATCTGGAGCGCCAAATTTGGCCCAATGTTGGTAAAGTATTTATTAAAATTCTCAGCAATGATAAGGATTAATGATGCTCTGGTTATTAATATTGATGCCTGCAATTTTAGAGGAAGAAAGAATTGTTTTTAAGAACACTGTTAATAATATTCCAAGTATTTTTGACATTATTTTTTTTCCTTTTCAAACTGCTGAGTATAATAATGTTGTTTAGCGGAGCGTAAAATAGAAGTGAGAATATTCCTAAAGCAAGTGTATTTAAGGTGATTGGCCTCACTAGGATTTGAAATTTGTTTACGATAGAGGCTATTCTTGTGTTCGATAGACTTAAAAAGGGCAGAAGTAATCCAAGGTGATTTGGGATGAGATTTCCTACAACCAGTCTTCGTTTGAAGAAGAGGAATATTTTTATTAAACAGATTATTAAAAATTTGCATAAACTTATTGAAAGAAACGTTAGCATTATCAGTGTTAAAGATCGTAGACCATGAGCAGTGAGAGAAATTCAGATCGGATTTGAAGTTATCTAACTTCTCCTTGGACAATTTCCGATAACTGCTGAAATGAGAAGACAGCACATGTTTAATTAAAAACAGGAATATGGTCAGAAATTGCATTAATTAAAATGCCAGAATTAGGGAGAGGTAATATATTAGTAAAAATGTTGTCAATGAGGGTAGCAGAAGTACTAGTAATTCTAGTTGGCTTGTTAATTAAGGGAACACACGAATAAGCAAAAAGAATGTCCATGAATTCCTGAGAGTGGTTATGGTCTTCATCAAGGAGATTGATACTGAAGAAATTTGGAATATTTGGAAGAAATTAATCAACAAATGTGTCTTCATTGAAATAATCAAGAATTACTACATGGTTATCAGGATCCGTCACAGTGGGGAGTTCTAGGAGTGGAAAGACACAGGGTGGATTAATATCAGATTTCACAGAACAAAGAAATCAGATTGGTCTAATGAAAAAGGTTAAATTTAACAGATAAGCAATTATGACAAACCCAAGATTCCTCACTGTAAAACATTTGCTGGTAATTGATGAAAAAAGATTGGTACATTTAGGAAGGAACCCTGAAAGCCCGTTTGGTTGGGCGTTTATTTGCTGACTGAGACACGATTTGTAGACTGAAACCTACCCCCACCCCACCTCCTTTGCCTATACGGCTCTGGGGACAGACAGCTAAAATAAGCCTACATTTAGCCCCTTAACGTTATGCAGAAATGAGTCTACACAAAACCCTTGAAAAGCAAAAATTCAGTGTATAATTATACAACCAACCAACCCGTTCCTCTGACAAAGTTGTTAAAGATTATTTTGAACTACGATTTCTTACATGAAGAAGTAATACTTTGAGTTATTATTTTTCGACCTGATCATAATGAGTACCCTAGACAATAAGCAAAATATTCCCAAAGTGAATAAAAATGCACGCTTTATCAAAACCAATTCCCACAATAAATCTGTCTTCCTTTCTCTATGATGAATCTAGAGACAAAATACCAAATAGTTATACATTGGGCCATGTCTCGCTGCATACTGAACTGCGTCGGTCAATTATGCTGTTACTCAAGGGAGAGGGCACAAATGAATGTATTACAAATTCGTAATGGCGGCGGTGATCTATTTATTACACTAAAATGAATTTATTACACAACTTTGAATGTATTTATATACTGTTTTACCGAAAATGATGCAATGAAATGAGGTGAATACTTTCACAGGTTCGTTTTAGTACACACCTCTTGATTCTTATAATTATATGGATTCGGGGGTTGGATCGTTTTGGGCCCAATTGTTGGTTGTTTGAAATTGTGATTTTAAATTATTAATCATATTGTGAATTTTTATATAAATATTTGATTTCGTTGGCAGGGTCTGGATAGGCACATCTTTTTGATGACAGTTTTATACCTTTGCTGTATCCTTGACAACCCCTGTGCGACTCTCATTATATTTCCTATGAAATAAAATAAAATTCACATGGATTGACCTACATTTTACCAATGGTGTATAAACTGCCTTTAATAGCTTGTACACGGAACCAATTTGGGTCTTTCCTATAGATGCGAAGCATAACTATTAGACCATAGGCCGAGTTAGGTTTTTGTGTTCATTCGTGCTCTTCACCTAGGTACTCAATAAAAACTTGCATATATACCAAAAATATTATTGTTGACTAAAAAGTGAATGTTCACCCCTTGAAAAAGTTGCTCCTTTGCGTACATTTTGAGGAAAATTGTACTGCTAGATGAGAGGCTTTGGAAGACGTGACAGAGGCCCCTTTTCGACCACTCAGACACGCTTTGTTATATGAGCCTTTCCCCCGCCAATCAGCACTCTCGTTAGACAAAACTTATCAAACTTTTTTCCCAGGGCTTTCGAGCAATTCAACATACCCCCTCGTCGTATACACTGCTCTCTCGACCTTGGGACGAGGTTGGAGTAAACGTTAACAACCGCGTTGATCAACATGGCGGAAACGGAGCGATCGTCAAAAAATCGCATCGTAAATGAATTTTACATTGTGATCCAGGGATACGGTGTTTCCAGACCAAAGCTGGTCTCGATTGATTAATTTCGCAAAAAATGGAAGGTTCTGAGGGTGCATGCATTTAGAAATTCTTGAGAGAGAAATTTCTGCAGAACGTCACGGTCATGACGGTGAGAACCAAGGCCAAGATCAGTGTTGCGACAGACTAAGTTAGACTAGCATGATCTGATGTCCGTCTGGCGGACTGCCAGAGAGTAAACGCTGGAAATGCTAACTGTTAGTGTTCTTTCTCAGCCCGTTTCACCAAGAGAAACACACATTTCGCCGCAGAAGAGACAACAAATGAGCATCTCTGGAACTTGTAAGATACTGAATAGGCCTAACGTAAGTTACGTTAGTGCTGGGATGATTAACCAACCACTGTTTAAGTGTTTATTAGAAATTTGCTAATCAGCTAATATATGCCTAACCGAAACCAATATTAAAAAAAGAGAAAAATACAGAAGAATTTGCCACCCATTTTGTTTTTCTAGACTTTATTTATTTATTTATTATATTATTTTGCCGCATTAGTTATTATTAAGCAATCATTGTGGGAAGTTTATTGATGCTTTTATTTTAATTTTTATTGAAATGGTATAACGTTACACATTGTTCCATTTGCCAACTAACGTTTTATCTAGTTTGTCTAACACTATAAATTATACTTATTGAATATTCTAAACAATATTCTAAACAATATTTATCTAACTTGATCAAAATTACACCAAAATAAACAGTCTAAAACAAGTGTTCACTTCAGTTTCTCAACATTGAATTAAGTCTTTAGAAAAAATGCCAATTTAAATTCAGTTAAAAAGCATAAACAAATGCAACATAAATTGGTGTGAGTACGAGTACGAGCAAAATTATGAGTAGAATTATGGTTGCCCACAAGTTGGCATGCGTACATGTCGATTCAAATTCTTTTTAAGCTGACATTTATTGAAATATATTCATTCATAATTATTATTACATTGTATTATTATTATTATTATATAAAGGTTTGCTGTCTGCAAGTATAAGACATATAAGACAATCTTTTCAGCTGATGGTAGAATTTCTAGGGCCCCTCCCCACCTTTATTTTTTTCTCGACCATACACCATGGTTGCAGTAGGTGCATGTTATGTTATGTTTCTGAAAGTCCATGCACTTTATAATTGTTTCACAATTTGGATTTTAAAAAAATAAATAAATAAAAATATTAAATAAAATAATAATTTAATATCATTTAGTAAATAAAAACTTGCAGATGCTAGAGTCAGAAGGTGATGGACCCCCCCCCCCGTTAGCCATTCCAAAAGTATTTAATTAATTGTATTTTTTGTATCTCTTATGTCCCTACTTAGACTCAACTTCCCATGCAGTTGCTGATCATAAGAGGACTAGTAAGCAGTGATGATGACAAACCTTTGTTGAAGAAGAATTTACTGCCATCCAGTGCTGACCTCCCATCTCAACAACAACACACAAATGGATAGGGCTGTTCGTTTTCAGTTATTTTGGGAACCGAATACCCAAAATTTGAAATCTTCGGATACCAGGGTACCCGTAAACAATTTTATAAAAACACATAAAATACTCCTGAATGTAGGCCTATAAAAAACAACAATACGAACACAAGTTTCAAACAAAAGCCGGCAAGTACAAAAATATATGTGAATGGTTGTAGGCAAATGTTACTTCTAAAGTTTTCTTCACTTTGTTAGCAAAAAATCAGAGACTTCCATTATTTTGTGTGGCTTTAAATGTCGGAATTTTAAAAAGTCGTTTACGGGTAATTGGAACCAAAAAATGGAACCGGATAATGACATTTTTGGTCGGGTATTCGGGTACCCGGCACAGCCTTACAAATGGACAAGCAGAAATGTCCATTCTGGTGGTAGACATAAACAAGCTCTCTGTTCGTGCATAACCATTGGCCAATCTGACTGTATAGCAATTTGAAGTCAAGAACCATCATGACTATAATGTCAAGTACCATCATGACTATAATGTCTTGCTGCAAAGACTCTCTAGGTATCTGACCCAGAGAAAACAAACAGGAACAACAGACACTAAGTACTCGCCTAGTTCTACTCAAAAATACATGAATTTATCATTTACAAAAAAGATATACTAAGATTTTATTTATTTATAAATGTTTTTTTTTTTAAATTTATTTGGGTGGGGGCAGTGTATAAGCCAGGATTCGAAAATTGGGCATCCAAATTTGTTATTCTTTGATAATCTGGATGTCCAAATGTTTAGCTTCCAATTCTTTTGCATGTGTTTTACAAATAAAACAGGGTGTCCATTTAGCAAACACGGCGTCTAAAAGACACCCACAGGTATTGCTGGCTAACAATACGATAGCCTTATTTCATAAATGTTAGCTTATTAGGCTAACATTTGTGCAAGGAAAAGTGGCTGACGTTGAGTTCATAACTTTGTCATTGTGTGCTCAAGTGAAAATAACATGTGACAAAAAATTGTTATTTTGGAAAGGAATAGGGTTGACACTCAAGGAGGACATAACAAGATTATTAAGTATGAAGTCCTAATAAGGTCTCGATCTCAGACATGGTGATCTCGACTCCAATGCCAATTCCCAAATGCAGACACAGTGTCTTAGAAAGGAGGGAATGGACATAACCATGACTACAAAAAGAAAGCACAGGGCTTAAAAAATGTGAAAATATATACATGTATAATGATTTTCAAAAGGGAGTGAATCCACACTTTGACCCCCATGTTATCTGTATTCATAAGCTTTAATAAAATTAACAAGCAAGTCCAAACATGTAACTACTCTATAATTATATGCAATTGAGTGTCTCTTTGAAAGTTTTGGTTGGTAACAGAAGAATAAAGGTTAGACATCCGTCATATAAAGAAAGAATTGTGTGTATGTGTAACTTAGTTATGGGTAGTTTTCTGACAGGTCTAAATAATATACCTTTATGTAGTCTATTTAAATCGAATTTATCCATCTGGGATGAAAGTATTTTGTCTCTCACTTGTAATGGTTATTGGGGTGATATTTTTGTACAAACTGAATGGGACAAATAGGTTAAAGGGCAATTTTTTTTTTTAATGTGAAAACCAACCTCTCCCCAAATCATGTTGCCCCAATCAAATCTTTAAGGCAAATTTACTCTCAAGAATGCCACTTTTACATGGGAGAACAGCCAAAATAATATGAAGTATTTCCTGAAGATTAATTTGTGACTACCAAGGTGAAGAGCACATCTTTTAAGTAGGATTTTTACACTAGATCCCATGGTCAATACTCAAAAAGGTAACACATATTAGCTCCTGTACTCTGTTCCAGCTTTTGTGTATTGGGGCGAAATGGTTAAATAACATTAAAATTGTGGGGCGAAATATATGGGGGCGAAATGGTTTTGGGGCAACTTGTTTATTACATTTGTGTATAAAAAACCAAATCGCCCCCAAAAACATCGTCCAAACCCAATCGCCCCTAACTTTGAAGGGTCATAACTCCTTACGGAGCAAGTTTTTTGAGTGGGAACAATTGAAACTTTGTAAAGCACTTCTAAGTAAGCACTGTGTGTGAATAGTATCAAGTACCTAGAGGTAGAGGGCAAACTTCACTTTCTAAAAGGATTTTCCTACTTGGGCCCATAGTCTATATGGGATTGAGGCATGGTGGGGTTAGATAAACTGAAGCATTTTGTCCCAATTTTGTCCCTATACATTCTTATGCTATTAATGACTGGCCGTCGCCCCCGATTTGGGGTTTTTAAATTATTTAAATTATTGTTATTGTTAAATTATAATTTATACGTTTTAAAACAGGGACAAGGAACATCAAAAAGGGACACTACACTCAAATCAATGAACCAGTTGAAGGACATCTCAAACGTAAAAGCCATAGTTGGCCAACGTGTGCCCTCTCAATCCTTAAAGGGACAGTATCGTCATGATCAACAGGGCATGGAATCGGAGTGATATTTTAAGATTCCCTTCTGTGAATGAAAATAATACCCCACATGATAAGGTCATATTACTGTTGCTGCTGCATAAAATGAGCCAGTAATTTTCAGTCACTGTGTCAGTCTTAAACTAGGACACCAATTCCATGCCCTGTTGAAAATCTGCTCTGATCGTGACGATATTGTCCCTTTAAGGTCAAGGCCTGCACTGGGATTAATGATGATTTGCAGAATCTTTGTTTTGGAGTTATTTTGCAGCCCTCTCCAAACAGGCAGATTTCTTTGTTCAACCTAATTACCAAGATTTAACACCATCAGAATATATAGATTTATTTTGACACATGTAATTAAAGCCAGTGCTTCTGTGTGTTGGTCTTTCTACATTGTTATCTTAATACTCTGAAGGATTTGTCATCCACTGAGATTAATTGATTTGTAGGCCTGCCTTAGGAAAAGTACGGTACAATATATTATCAACTGTGCTTCGCTGGGGCCAATCTGTGCGAAGGCTAATAATTATTTTGTTTTCGTCTTTTGAAATCTCCAACGATCATAGGACAGGTTTCAGGACACGGACTACTCTACTAAAATGAGTTCTGAACAGAGACATACACAAGTGAAATATTCAATGAACTAGGCAAATAAGGTGCCTTCCGTCGACACCCTTTCTAATATTGATCTATACACCCAATATAGTATCTCTACCAAGTTTGGTGATTTTGTCCAGTCGGTCGCGATTTTCACTTAGCTACCTGACTGTTACCAGCCAAACATAAAACAAATTTGCTCTGGGTATTATTTTACGAAATTTAAATGTGATGTAAATCACGTTTGTAATGTGGATAAACATTGTGAGATAAAATAATTTCAGTCCATGTTATCCCGTCAAAGATGGTATTCCAATACGGACATTTTGAAATGTCTGGTAGGTATTGGGTCTAACTTGACACCGTAAAAGGTATGCCAGTGGAATGTTAGCAAACTGTTCATTTGAGTATGATTACTCCCTTGAATCATGAATCAAGATATATAATATATACAACCGACATGTGAAAGCTCCATTAATTGCATGCCTCCACGTAGTTCCCGTTCCGATTTGTAAAGGTTCGATTCCATGTTTCCATGGCGTATGTCGATTAATAGAATTAACCAATTTATTTAACCCGGTTATTCATTTGACGGAAATAGATTACAAATGTTGAATTGCTGTTTTTCTGGGGTTAAGGAAGTTATAAGCTTTCTTTTGAGACATTGAACGAAAAAATCCGTACCAGTAAATTAAAAACTCAAATTAATAATATGAGATGGAGTGCCATGGTTGAGCGGTTTAGTGCATCGGATTTGTGTTCTGATGGCTGAGTCGTCAGAATGTGGGTTCGAATCCCAACCGCGACCATGATTCTTGTGTCATTGAGCAAGACACTTTACCTTAATTGCTTCTCTCCACCCAGGGGTAAATGGGTACCTCTGAGGGCAGAGTTGGTTGTTGTGTTTGATTAGCCCTATATGCGCTGTAATGGCAGCAGTTGAGCTGTATACTCCCTAGGGAGCTGAGATAGTTTCAGGAATGATTTATGAGTCTGATGAGCAGGGGTAATAATATAATGCGCCTTGAGCACCAGTATGGTGGATACGTGCGCTATATAAGTCCACATTATTACTATTATTACTATTATTACTATTATTATGGTCACTGTTTTAATCCTCAGCTTGCACGAGGGCGTGTGTAGTATTCCGATTGGCCAGCGCGGCTGTCAATCAGAATCAAACGCGTTTTAAATATCGTTACCGACAACCGAATTTCACTGTTTGGGGGTTCGTTTAAGAACGATATTATATCTTTCAAAATTCGTTCACTTTTTAATTTTGTTTGTTTGTTTGTTTGTTTGTTGGGGTGATTGTTTGTTTGTTTTTTGTTTTGTTGTTGTTGTTGTTGTTTTTGTTTCTGTTTTTTTATTTGTTTGTTTGTTGTTGTTGTTGTTGTTGTTCTTGAATTTTTTTTGGGGGTGGGGGGGGTCTCTTGAGCCAAAAACGGGTGATATATCTTTAATGACCTGCTGGGTTAAATGATATATTGCGTGCATGGCAAGTCGTAAAAGGTGAATCGCTTATGTATATACACTCTGGAATCCGTGATGCGTGTGTGCACAATACAACTGTTTAAATGTTTGTGATTATGTTGAACAGTAAGATAAGCAACTAGTCATCTATCAGCCATTCCCGTATAGGTATTGGACACTTCATGGTATAGAGTGGGCAGGCAGAAAGGATGTGGTTTGCCGTTTGGTCAGTCAAGGGCATGCACCGTAGTCAAATAGTGCACTTTGATAAAGGTCTCATCTCTATTTCAATAATGACCGATGTGACAAATCCAGAAGTGAATTATTCTGCTCAGTTAGTCATATATCAACACATAAACAAAATTAGGTAAACAGACAAAGGCAAATGTAGCCCATTTTAGAGTCGCATAACCCAGGATTGGAAGGAGCTCACATTCCCATCAGTCGCCCAGTAGCGTACGCCCCTTTGTTGCCAAATTTAGTTATTCTGGTTTATTTGTATACAGAAATGGAAGGTCGTTTGTGTGTGTGGTGGGGGTGGGGCTCAAGCCCCAAGTCCCTTCCCCCATTGGGTCCACCACTGACCCATTCATTGTGGCCACAATTAATACATGTGACATAATGAATATCCACTTTTATAGTTTTGCACAGGGTTCTCTTGTTCGAGTGAATATATGCAGGATCCGTTTTCCCCACAGACCAAATTATTCAACCAGCAGTTGTACCCACAACCTCCAAGTGTTCCGAAAGATTCCGTTATTTTTGGCTAAAATGAAATTTAACAAGGCATTTGCCAGAATCTTGGTTTTGTAAAGTGCCAACATAAATTTGTGGTGGGACCAACCAACAAATCATTTGTGAAATGTGGACTCAGTTTTAAGTGTTTCGTTTAAGTAAAATAACAATTTTTCCGATAAAATAAAAGAATAAAAAATGAGTAATACATATTTATTTATGTAATGCTTTATGTAGACCTATATCAGCAATATTAATAAGCAGTAGCAATAATGTGTCAGAAAAAAATCACCAATTGGGCGATGGTTTTATACTCAAACAATATTTTGTCTCAATATGTCTCAATTACATCATAATTGCATGATTAAATCGTCCGTGTTTGGCCAAAAACTATAATTTATAAAGCGTACGAATTTTGATAAAAAATAATATCGTTGCTAAATTATGAAATTCGGAAGTCGATGTTTCAAACGCGCTTAATTCTGATTGACAGCCGCGCTGGCCAATCGGAAGACTGCCCACGCCCTCAGCCATTACATACAATAAATTATGTGTACATTAACGAAGATTTATGCAGATTTAAATTTGTTTTCACCTTTTTAGCATGGAGATCGAGCTGTTTGGTATTTAAACAGTCTCGTTATTTTGTACTGTTGTTTTAATTACACCGTGTCTGCGCAAATTAACCCCTTCAAACGTGTCGTTGTATTATGTTTTCTATACAGGAAAGTTGTTGTGTAACACTAATAACCTTCGCTGCATTTACGAATATTTATGCAGATTAACATTTATCATGCATTTAACATTGGCCTATTTATCCGCATGACCAAAGATGCACTTCCGATGGGGTCAGACGAATTCATGTGATAGGTTATTATTTTCAGCGAGCACTCGCGCGTGTATAGCCATAAGTATGACACCTTGACGGATCAATTAAATAACACGTAAGACTTGAGACCACCAGACTAAATCTACAATCATTGTTACTCTTCAATAGTTTCTTAAAATCGTTACGGTATTGTTAATTTTTTTATAATACTGTTACCGTATCATAGGGTAACATTTTAGATATGTTTTACCTAAAGTGATTAGATGCAGGATTTGTTGAACGACCCTCTCCTTAAGTAAAATAAAAACAAAGAAAAACATAGCAAAAGAGAACGGTAATCAGTTGTCAGTTGCATTTTTGTTTTGATGTTTTTGAAGTGAACTGACTCGAACAGCAATGAATCAAAGAAGACGTTAAAATCTGGGAAGTTGTGACTTTGGACGCTGTGTTCTGGTAATCTAAAAAAATAAATTAGGAATACAATTTAACACTCGACCGCTGAATCCAAACACATTGGTTGGCGCGCGGCAAATTGCATGATAATATTCACCAAGACACATGCCACGGAATCACAGTAAGCTATTAAAGGGAATGTGTAACTTTGGTAATCTTAGCTAAACTACTTCTATGTTTACTCTCGTTGAATCAAGATGTACATTAAACACCCAGCTTGAACGTTTCAACTCAATCTGGATAATAAAGCATGACAAAAATGTGAAAAAGCATTAACTATAACCAAAAACCCAAACGACAAAAGGTAAAGGGAAGATACACTTTTAGTAAACTGAAAAATAAGTGATCACATTTTTACATAAAACTGATAGTTTCAACCATCTCTTGAAATCGTTTTTGTCCGTGATTCTATAAATTTCATAACTTTAATTTAATAAATTATTGACTGAATTTTTGACATGATGAGACAAACATTCCACAATGCAATGAATAGGCCTACGCAAAATCTGAATGCATTATTTCCCATACGACATAACGTAATAGATCTAAGCTGAAACACTCATTTTATGCATGTATTGATTTAAAAATTTAAACAATAGATAAATAAATAAATAAGAATACTCGTAGAAGAAGTTTTGATAAAATACCATTGGTGTACCTTCCCTTTAAAACGGGAAACTGCTACAATTAATTTAAGGTGGAAACTTGTCTCTGTCGTAACTTCCTAAGTCTCTACATTTGGAAAATTGATTGGTTTATTAGTTCCCCTCAGGGTGGTTATGATCCAATTATTTCGGTGCACTGGACGAGCAAGCAGATAATTGATTATAATAGGGGAGAAGAAGAAAAAGGTGGTATGTACCTAGTACCTCCTCCATCCCTGCTCTGTAAAACCTCCTGGGTCCGATGTGACCCTGGAAAAGGGTACACAGGGGCCCTGCCAATTTTGGGTCAGACTGACCCGGACACGAGGTCAGAGATATGACTGGGACGAAAACTGGGTCATAGCAGACACTTCTGACCTGCAGAATCCGTCGTCAGTCTGGCCCAAAGAATGTTTAGGCACTCGTTTCAACAAAATGATAGAACATTGCTAGATAAAATGTTTACATGTGTTTTATGATTTCATGTTCAGTGAAACTCAACATGCCTATCCAAAAAGTGAAATGTGTATTAAAGGACACTCTCGTCACAATCAACAGGGCATGGAATCAGAGTGCTAGTGTTTAGATTAACTTAGTGACTGAAAATAATACCCCACATGATAAGGTCATAGTACCGTTGCTCTTGCATAAATGAGCTAGTAATGTTCAGTCAGTGTGTTAATATTAAACTAGGACACCGGTTACATGCCCTTTTGAAAGTCTGCTCTAATCGTGACGATACTGTACCTTTAAAAAGCCTGCTAATTTGTTACATAATATAATGTAATCCAGCAGGGGCGTAAATATAGACAGTGCAGGCAGTGCGGCTGCACTGGGGCCCGTGGGGTGGTAGGGCCCGTAGAGAGAGCCACTGTAATCCAGTGTTATTTATTCATTGGGGTTTTGCCAGTAAGACCATGGTAAGACTGATGATATAAATGCATGCTTCTATGTGTTTTCGATCCTTGACAAAACAAAACATGTTCACTGCAGTCAATTTAAATTCAAAATTATAATAATGGCCTCTGTTCAGAGGCCAAGCCGAGCCAAACAAGTAGGCCTATATCAGTGCAAAAAAGAATAACATCCGTTGAACATTTGGAAAATTATCAAGCTTCAAAATACGCATGCAATTATCTGAATTCATTAAGATTCTGTAGATTATTTGGTATGTTTCAGCATAATACCCACTGAGCTGCATGGCCTCAGAGCATGGTATTAATTCATTAGTGTTATAGGTTTTATTTCACAATTGAATTGACCGACATCAGTACAATACATTTATAGAAAGGCTATTCAATTATCTGTAAATAGAGGTCGATGACTATCATTGAAGAACAGTTAAAACATCACTTTTTACATAAAAACTTATTTGGTTAAAAAAACCTATAGATATATTTGGTTAAAAGGTGATTGTGGTTTCAAACACCGTTTGCAATATTTCTACCTTCGTTTTAGAAAAGAAAAAAAATAAGTAAAATAACCAATTTTCCAAAATGAATTTCTGTCTTCATGAAGACAGAATTTCTACACTGATTACAAGCCCATAAATAATTCAGTATGCCTACCCTGAATCCTGAGTATTATTCTACAGTTTTTCTTGCACGTAGGGTATTTTTTTAACGTTTACTCACACACTTCTAAGTAGCGATCGATGCCAATGTCGTTAACCCCCCCCCCCCACCCACGGTGAAAATGACATGGTGAACACTCACGCGACTCACCGAATTGCTAACCTGTAAAATACGCTTACATCTAGAGCAGATTTGTCTTCTAGGCTATAGTTAGCAGAAAAAATTGCTTACCGGTAATCAGCGCTATGAAATTGGTCCCATGACGGACACTGACCCACGCACATGCATTATAATTCGGTATTAACAGGGTGTAACATTACACTACGGAGGTGTTTCTGCTACCATGCAATAATCAGGTGTACTATAATAACCAGAATTACCTAAGCATGAAACTACCCTCTTCTGGGTGATGTTATAACATAATGTCAGGCCAGAAGTGATTTGTAGTATTAAACGTGTTAATTATGCAAATCATTGATTATTAAAAATGGCATATCTCCATAATAACAAATTAGTTACCTAAAGGCCAAAAACCTCCGTTTTGTTTTTGTTTTGTTATTGTTGGGGGGTTTGTTTTGGGTTTTTTTTTCTTCTTCTTTCTTTCTTTCTTTTTATTTATTTATTCTTTTTTGCCAACTACTGAAATACAGTACACGCAGTTATTGGAACCAGACCAAATTTCCAATATATACAAAGTATGGTAGCTTAGACAGGCCTCACAAATCGGGCAAACGTTCATACCCATATGTGAAAAAGTCGTTTAAAACACAACAGCGCGGTGGAATTCTAATCGATCCAGCAATTTTGGCTGCAATTGGACATCGTTTCATAGCGAAATAACATTTCTCTACCAAATAGGTAGAGAAATATAAAGAAAAGATCACAGAACGGACTGATACAGGCCCTCGTGGCGTCCGCTATACTCGCGTACGTGGTCTTTGTCGTGCGTTGTGTTCAGGGTTGCCGCGTGGGCCTTGATTTAAGGCTACAACACTCAGGTGCGTTCATGTACTAGAATCAACTTTGGGTTGTACATCGAGTTTGTAGATTGATTTCGATGTTAGACCCTCTTCTAGTGAGAACGTATGGGTCAAATGTTCAAATGTGGAAACCCACAATATCTACATTAGACATTTGAGAGGGTATAATTTATTACTAAGGGACGTAATTCAACACTTATTTAGACCCTCTAGTTAGTGGTGTAGGCCTATATGCGTATACATTTTCATACACAATTTGGTCCCGAAACGTGCCGAGCTCCAACGGAATCATCTGACATTGTTGGTAGTCATTTACAACACAGTACAATGCCAATGAGCATTCACTACACGTACAATGTCCACAGTACATGTATATTACGTAAATCATAACTCACAGAAACATGAACTGGTTGTATAATTTTGGGCTGTATTAGCCACAAACCTGCCAAGGTAACCATGGACGGATCATCATGAGCACAGGCCCTGGGCACAAATTCACCACGGGCCCATACACGCGCATAATACTACTAGTACTATGCTACTTAGCCTGCACGCGCACGCACACGCACTCACTGCATGCCCTCCCCCCAGATAGCCTACATAGTTTTGTTGCACAATAGCACAGAAACAACCACACAGCATAGGCCTACGTCACGCTGTAGGCTACGTGATTTAATTGGCTTTATTAAACACGTGATTTACATTCAAACAATGCCATAGTCATACATTTACAAAATCACATTTACTCCAATATTTTTAAAATGGGGGGGGGGGGCCTTGACATTTAATAGGGACCCGTGGCCCCCCTCCCTAAAAAAAACCCATTTATTTTTATTTTTTTTGGAAAACCAAGGGCCCCTATTGGCTCCTGGGCCCGGGGTACGTGCCCAGTTTGCCCGTGCGGTAATCCGTGCATGAAGGTAACATCATTGATTAAATCTGCTCATACAGATTGAATTCAATCAAATTAGCTCCAAACTGGCCTCTACCTGTTGCAGCTGGTTGAAGTACTGCCTTTTCAGAAGTGGGCCATGTGAGAATAGTCTGGTGCATTTTATATTAATGACAGTCGACACTGTTATGCGTATACAGGGAATTCTACAAAGATCCATTCAGCTTGAATGGTTTACATCAAGGTTTAAATCATTTACCTTCACACGCAAGAGCGATTGTATTCATCACTTACAGATGAAACGGACTGCAAAGATGAATTATGCCATATAAATATTTAAAGTGAGTGTAAAGGCTTACAGCTTTGGTAAATACCCGATTGCAAAACAACTGAAATATATTTTTTTAAACATTATTTGATGCGAAGTTGGTGATAGTACCAAACATCTTGAGAAGAAATTTAAAACGGATCATGGTCGTGATCCAGTCTCCACAAGAATGCATACAAATAAATCTGGATGCATTTCACTTATTTTCATTAGGCCAAAATAAGTCTCTGGTTTCAGGTCAGAGGTCAGCTTTAAAATCAGTGCGGTGACGCGTTTTTATTGTTACATGTTAACGTGTATACGCAGTTATTGGAACAAGAGATTTCCCATACACAGTGTATGGTGGCTCATTGAGCAAATGCTCATACTCCTATGTGAAAAAGTCGTTTAAATCACAGCGCGGCAGAATTCGAATCAATCCAGCAATTTTGGCTGCAATTGGACAGCATTGTATAGAAAAAAAATACAAAAATAGAAATGCCGACGCGTGGGTGTGAGGCGACTCGCGCGAATACCAGAAACCAAATACATGTTTGTTGGCCTTTTCAATATTTCTTAATAACACAAAAAGCTAAAATTTTCACAGGTTGGATTTTATACATATCTTTGCTTTTTTATTAAGTATAATTTATAGATAGTTTACCAGTGGTGTATTTCGCAAGTTGTGTATCATTATAATACAATATTTTACAATTGACTTCAGGTGTGAATGTATTCTCGTAAACATTTCACTGACATATGGGCAACCTGAGTAGACCCAGGTTGCCCCATTTTAATATCAGTGAAATGTTCATTTCCGCAGATGTTGAAAATTTATTGACATTGAATGGACATTTTTGTTTAAATCAAAACATTCTGAACTTTCGCTGTAAGTAAAGTCTTTGTAATTCTACCCCAACATGAATTTGTCAATTATTAAACATTAATTAATAATATAAATGTTCTGATTACAAAATAATTTATCGATTAAATAACAAAAACACATGTGATACATCAATAATGTTATTATCGAATCATCAGAATCTGCTCCAATTGTCAGTTAAATGACGAAAAATACATGCCATACTTAGGCCTATCATTGCGGTTTTAAGATCATTCAAAGTCCATCGCTTAATTAAGTCCTCTGGAAAATATTATGTAATGTGATGTTAAGATTTATAATTTAACATTTCAATGAATAAGTAACTGTTGTCTTCGTTTTAATTGAACGAGAACACAACTTTATTTGAACAGGGATTTGTTCAAATCTATAGTTTGAACAAGTATTACACTTAAGGACTTATTTAAAGTTGATTCTTACGCTACTGTCTAAAACTATAAAACAACCATCCGGCCGTCACTGAAAACGTACGGATTGACCAATAAGGTTACATTATACCTAACAATTGTTGCTATCCACCATTTTGTCGATCAAGCTTTCCAGGGTTAGCGCCTATGTGGTTTTGTATTGTGTCAAATTTTCAGAATGAAGTAATGTCAGCCCCACTAAGTGTACACTTAATTATTTCAAACAGCAATTAATCAACTCGGTATAATTTGAGTAGGTTTATCTTTCCAGCCACAAGGCTTAACATAATTACATCAGCCTGTTGTCATCAAGCACCGAAATATCCATAGAAACCGAGGCAATACACACACGCGCGCGCACCTTTCGTTTTCGTTTGTATAAAACACGGTACGCGTTACCATGTGAATCATACACACTCAATACGGTCTAATGAAAGGATCTCACATCTCGTTCTGTCTGCTGTAGATATCTGAGTTTGGACCCAGCAAAGAACATTTCGTGTCTCCCACTCGTTCAGCTCGGGAGAGGCAATTGAAGGGGTTCAAGGAAACAAATCATGATCTGTACTGACCATTCAGAATCAGGAGCATCTTGAAGAAAGTGTGTGTGTTTCCAGACTCGGTTGCATGCTGTCGCGTTGAACGTGTGTTTTCTCTGAAATGGTAAGTAGTACATTTAGCTCACATTATTCAAATATAACTGAACCTGTACAATGATTCGTCATCGGGTATTTTACCAAATGTTGACATCTATCAGTCATATTTATTTATTAACATTTGACTATTAAAGCCATTATATATACTTTTGTGAAATGTCTGTAAATGCAACCATACATTATAAGAATTAAGATATGTGTATAAAAATAACACAAAAGTTTTTAACGAGACAAAAAGTGACAATGCATTCAGACTGTTTGTAATACTTTCAAAGTGGAATTTTTTTTTCAATGAAGACAGAAATCCATTTTGGCAATTATTTCCTTCATTTTACTAAACGATATTAACTAGGGCAGAAATATGTCAAGGGATGTTTGACGCCATCATCAGCTTTACCACAAAGTAATTTTTATGGGATTACTGAAAGTGTAAATTGACTATGATGCAATTATTGCGGCGGAAAATAATAGCAAAGAATAATGTAATAAATGTCGCGACGGTGAAAAATATGGTAAAATAATACCAAGTGTTAAGATCAGGAGAAATAATAGTATTTAGAATTTAACGGTTTGCTAAAATTGTAAGAGATTATGTGTAAAAGCAGTTACAATTTGTATACCGAAAATTCAAGCTATATGCGGAACAGATTAACAACTGTCGGAATGCTTCATTGGATACTTTTCACATGATAATTAGTACATTCACCAACGTAACATAAAGTAAGCTCTTAAGACATTTTACCGGTTCCAGAAGTGATGTGTAAACTCTAGTTTAAGGATCGGGTTTAGGGATATGATTCCAGGCAGCTTCAAAGAGAGAAATACTCATCTGGAAAATACGATTAAATTGTTTAAGTGAGTTGTCACGATTTTGCCAGAGGGATTTTATAAGTTATCATAGTAGGCGCATTTCTCTATAATTACGCCTAGTTGCTAATTATCAGGATGTCAACATTTTTATTTGAAAATGGCAATTTTAAACATATGTATACAAATGTTTGCAAAGCTTGTTTTGAGTTATTATTATCAAATCAATCTAATAAAAGTATACATTTTTGAAAAGCTCTGTTTTTTTCTCTTGGTTCAAGTATGTAAAGCTGGTGCTATTTACAATGTTCTAGGTTTAAAAATAAAATGGTCGCTCACGATTGAAGCACGACGTGATCGAAGCACATATGATTTGAATGGGAAAACAGGGAAAACCTATGGAACGTTGCAATTAATGGCACTCAACAAAATTGCCTTTGTTTTCTAAGCCAGACAACCGTGAAATCCCACGAAAATGTCGCTGAAACATAATATGGCACTATCAGCGGCGTAGCCAGGACTTTTTCAGTGGGGGGGGGGGGGCACAGGGGGCATTGCTTTTCAGTGGGGGGGCCCAGGGGGTATGGTTTTTTTTCCCTTTTATTTATCTTTTGGGTTTTTGGGGGCACTATGAGGATTTTTCGTGGGGGGGCACCTGGGGGGGCACTGGAAATTTGTGGGGGCACGTGCCCCCAGGCCCCGTGGCTACGCCGCTGGGCACTATGTATCTCGAAAAATAATTGCAGACTATTTCAGTTAGGCCTATGTAACTACAGAAACTAGGGATATTCTATGTATTAAATTACAACTAGTTAAATTCAGATTCAGCGAGTAAAGTTCATTAAAAGTCGTTGTCTTCAGACCTGACTATTACCTGGGTATCTGGAGTTTATCAAGTATTACAGCACATCTCGAGTATCACTGTTAGTAGTACACAATTAGAATGGCCGCTAGGGTTAGATAGCTCCCTTGGAATAGATTGCCAGTATTAAGGTATTCTTGAGGTCACAGGTTCGCCCCAAAAATCGATAATTTAAATAAAACCTCATACAGTTTGGGAAAACGCAGTCGAATTAGTAATATTTGTAACAAAGCAAACATGTTGCTAAAATAAGTAATTATGAGGCGTAAGTCCACACATCGTAGCCTCCTCTCGCTGTTATTTGAACGCACGTTGAGAAAACGGTACCATACGAAACTTGTCTGCGTTCTGTAGTCACTATATAAAACCCATGTGGACACGGGCGTAAATCCTGGGGGATGGAGATATATCCCCCATCCCCCCCACTTTTTGGACCGGGGGGATGGTCCATAGGATCATCTCCCTTCGTCCCCATCCCCCCCCCCCGCCAGAATTTTCCATGTGTTGAAAAAATATATAAGTGTAATCTGTACCGTAGCCGCAAGATTCTGAATAGTTGTCGACTGCAGAACTTCAAGCTATACCGTGCACCCAAATTTCAAAATCATCCCCACCCCACTTTTCATGACGGATTTTCGCCAGTGCGTGTGGGTTATTGTAATTAAAATAAATGGTTCAAATTTAAGCTTAGGTTTAGGACTGGTAATTCAACAATTTATAAAATATTGATTTAATTTTGCCCTACACAAAATTAAATCAAATTGTTTATCACCCGACGCAAGAATTTCACCAATCTATATATTATAAAATATGTAAAACTTACTTAATGTTTTTGTCTGCGGTGCTGTAATTTTTAAGAAAAATATGAATAACTTCCAGTTCGAATTTAAGAAAGAGTATATAGCCTAGTCTTTCCTAAAAGAAACGTTAGACTGAATAAATAAATCTTAATGCATTTTTACTATATTTTCTGACACAACGTAATAAGGTGATACTTTTATAGGTTGGTTGGTATATTTTGATTCAGATAGTAAGCACTAAACATACTCCCATAAGCTTTACCAATGTTACCTTCGTTTTAGTTTGGGTTTTTCCTTATTTACCCAACGCCTTCAGAAATTACGCCATATAGATAGATGCTGCCGGCTCTTTAGCTATGCCTGGATGTATTGTATGAACTACAGTGAAATTATAATGTGATTATTTGGATAAGTGTGAAGTGCATGCTGAATACAAATTGGGTGTCAAAATATTAGGGCATTCCGCCTAGGTGTATAACCTAGGGAAATGATGCCATTTCGGTCTTACTGAATAAAACAGTCTGTCCACGTTTTAGTACGCTAATTCTGTTTAATGCATCGCATTTGGGGGTTGAGCAATTTTAGTTAAAGGGGTTCACGCTATTGGTTTTTTGTTTATTATACTTATTATGTTTAAAGATGATAATGGTACCGAGTTTCACGATAAGTTATTCAAAAATAACCATGTTGTAATGTGAATCTTTACCTGGTGTGAAGCTGATGATGGTACCACTGTGTCCTAGAAATCAATTGTTTTTAGAGGTGCTGTTACTTTTCGGAAAAGTAAATTTATGTCCGAATTTCGGAAAGAGTACTCCATACTAAATTTCATGAGAGCGCTGAATACAATAGTTTAGAATTCATTTTCACTATTTTCTCGGTAACGACGCAACATGACTGCAAAAACTGGGGTGTTATGAACTAGACCAGTGGTGTTCATATTGGACAGATCACCTGGTCACCATAAAAGAAGTTGATATCACTGGTGTTATTTTGATTGATTTAATACTGATCTGGATTCAAAGGGAGTTAAGCGTACTTGTAGTCGCTGTTAACTTAACCAATGGCGAACTTTACCTTGTAGAATGGTTGATATATATCGCTCATGTTTGGGCCGATTTTACGGTAAAAATATATTTAAATTGCTTTAAGTTGAATTGCTATTTTTCTGGTGTTAAGGAAGATATAAGCTTTCATTTTTGAGACAATGAGCGAAAAAATCCGTCAAGGAATAGTACCAGTAAAATACAAACTCAAATTAATAAAATGATGACCCACTGTTTGAATCCTCAACTTGCATGTGACCACAATTTATGTACCTAACGGCCGGAGGCGTGTGCAGTCTTCCGATTGGCCAGGGCGGCTGTCAATCAGAATCAAATGCGTTTTAAATATTGCTTTTATTTACAGTTTATGAGATCGTAATTTCATAATGGTTTTTTTTATGTTGTTGTTGTTGTTGTTTATTGTATTTTATTACATTTTACACTGGCAATCACATTACATCAATTAAATATAAAACCAACCCCTAATAAACTACAAATACACAAAAATTCATTTTAAACAAAGCCAGTGAGAGGTAAAATAGAACAGGTGACCAGCACCTCTACAAGGCCATCCTACCACAAGAAACCCACTAAACATTATATACCTCTTTACACCCCCCCCCCCCCCCCCCCCCGCCCCCGTTACACCACTGGAGGGCCGCTGAAGCAAGTTAGGACGGAAAAGACAACATCAAGCAACAAATTAAATACGCCGACAGAGAGAGCAATGGCAAAAAGACATCCATGTACAAATATTATCTACCGAAAAACTGGAAGAAAATTTTGTTCTGTAAAACTGGGACACTTGAGATTTAAACGACGAAAGTGAAGTGGCAAATCTTGCTGCCAAAGGAAGTTGATTCCAGATTGGAACAATCCGCTGAAAATAAAAATAATTATGTGATTCAGTGTTATACCTAGGAACAGTTAACATATAAGGATCAGAAGAAAGTCTAGTGGTAGGACGGCCTTGAGTTACATTAAAACTAACATAACGATCAATATTAAAATGTGTAATTTTACAATTAAAAAAATATATAAGATCACCAATTTCTCTTCTAAAAGACAACGGTAAAATGTCAAGACGATCCAATCGTGACTTATAGTCTTCCGCAGGATAAATTTTGTAGCCCGTCTTTGAACACCTTCAATATTAAGCTAATGTTACGTTTTGACGTTCCACTCCACACAGAACTACAATATTCAGGGTTACTTCTAACCAAAGTAGAATAAAGTGTTTTTGAAACTCGAACAGGAGCTTCATAGCCAATAGTACGTTTAATCAACCCCATCATCTTATTACATTTGCCAACAATTTTATTAACATGATCATTCCAAACAAAACCCGAGGAAATCTCCACACCGAGATCCCGAACAGAATCAACCCGTTCGAGAGAAATGTTGTCTAATTTGTAATCAAAATTTACCAATTTTTTACGCCTAGATATGGAAATAATTTGGCACTTCGAAATATTAAAATGCAAATCCCACTTAACACTCCAAGAATACAGGGAATCAATATCCTTCTTGTAATAATTTACAATCAGATGTATTCTTAATGGAATTAAAGCACTTGGAATCGTCGGCAAACAGTGCCACTGTAGAATTTTGGACAGTGCTGGGCATGTCGTTAATATACAGAAGAAACAATAACGGACCCAATACGGAACCCTGTGGCACACCTGACACAACCGACAGCCAATCAGAGTTGCATCCCTCGACAACCACCCTTTGTTGACGATTGTTGTTGTTGTTGTTGTTGTTGTTGTTGTTGTTGTTGTTGTTGTTGTTGTTGTTTTTTTTTTTTGGGGGGGGGGTGTTTTGGTGGGTTGGTTCGTTTAATAACAGTATTACGGTATCTTTCAAAGTTCGTACGCTTTTTAAATTCTATATTTGGGGTCTCTTGAGCCAAACACAGGCGATATATCTTGAAGTGATCACCAATACACATACATACCGAAATTTGTTCTAAAATTCTGAATAAAGCCAGGTATAACTAAGAATATAATATATTAGGATGCAGAGTGGCTGCATATACAAAAAAACGACATTCATTGTTTTGGGGTAGCTATTGAGAAATTTCTACCTCTTCAAATTCATATTCATCATGTCATATAAAATACACTCGTTTTTCTTCACAGTAGAGATAGTCAGTATACTGTTATATTTTATTCAATGACAAGTTACCAAAAAACCAAATAAATCACGTCACTGCCGTCAAAGCTATCAATATAAAAGGAATCACTATAATGACTTGCAATTACATGGATAGCTAGATATTAGGCCTAGCTGGTGAAATATTGATTCATTTAGTTAATTTTTAAGAATAATTATCTCCGTCTCCCATGTATTCATTAGTTAATTTATACGAATAATTATCTCCGTCTCCCGGTCGTTTTAGATAATTCCAAAGGAGTGCAAACATCAGTCAAAGCTTACCAAACCAACAAAACATCGACATTAATGGCATTGTCCGTAATGAGTTTTAACGTGCGGGACAAAATGATGTTGGCTGGCTATAATAATAGTGATTCGGGAACGTTCTGGAGTATCATTTTAAAAGGTCGGGTAACCTCTAACCCTGTAAAATCTGGGGGTGTTAAATAACACCAGTGGTTGTCAACTTTGGTGTTCATATTGGACTAAGCTTGGGGAGTTTTTTCTGAAAACAAAAAGTGGGGATTTTTATAGTCCATTTCGTGTTTGTTTGTTTGTTTGTTTGTTGGGGTGTTTGTTTGTTTGTTTGTTTGTTTTGTTTTGTTTTTTCTTCTTCTTTTTACAGTAAAATCCTTTCCCTGGTTACCGTTAATATTTGAATGCAAATGGAGTCTACGCACGCTAGTGATATTATGGCCAAGCGACGAACTGTATTTAGACTAAACGGCGCCCACATTAAGTCTTGCACGGTGCCGATAGCCTTATAATAGAGCCTTTATTTGGTTCATATTTCATATTTAATACATTGTTTTACTTAATTCATCTCCATAATGTTTCATCATAAAGCTTTTGTTAGCTTAGAATAGACCCTTTTAAACACGGATAGTCAAGTACGTTACAATTTGTAACGAACAATGACAGAACAATGCTATGTCAATGAGAACGTACTATACATATACAATGTCCACCTGAGAAAGTAACATAATTATATTGTCAATTTCAAATGAAAACACCCACTTCGTATAGATAAAAGTGCACATACAGGTTAGATTCAATAAGTTGAATATATGACATTTACCATGCTGTAAACAGCTAGCAACAAAAGGGCGAACATCGCCTTGCATTTTGTTTGTCTACCTGAACTTTTCAGAAGTGCATGGATCACGTGATCAGTATGCTAATATTAAGCTTATAGGTTACCGAGTGCTGTGTGAAACGGTCTCTGTGAAACGGTCTGTGTGAAAACAAAAATATTCGTTGAAACAATAAACTTGTGTACTCTCGAAAGTCAATGCAAGGCCTATAAGATTATTTTTAGTTTCCAGGTAAACTTTTACGACCTAGCTACTGTGTTGTGTAATATAATGTGTTGTGTAATATGTAATTAATCATAATTTGATTTGGCTAATGCTGATCGTATTTTACTCCGTTTCTTATTTTAGTACGGCTTTATAAACTTGTGCGTGAGAGCACTCGTTCTGGACAAATTCGGGGACGAAACGTGGCGAAAAATCAGGTAAGTTCGCTGGGGAAAATGGGTTGAATGGTGAGAGCCGTGCCAGGGGCAGTACTGTCATCAGTCGGCAAATAAACCACCAAAACAAATCATTGAATCACGCCTACCTCCTCCCCCCTCCCCCCCCCCCCTCTTCATTTGGACGATTATTCGGGAGGGATTGTTCACGCCTTCCCCTTCAAATTTTCTCATGCATACCACCCCCTCGTCCAGTGTTTTGAAGGCGTTAGGCATTTTTGGATTACATATCAGCCCCCGTCTCATTTCAATTTTGTACTAGCATCTGTCTGTAGATTGGGTTTCACAACCCCAAAGATAATGCATTTGCTACGGCCCTGGAAATGGTTTTTTTTCTTTCCATATTTTGCGAGCCGTGGTTGACTTCTCGACTGACAGTTATTTCCAGCATATTGAAAATGGATTGACCTCCACGACATCTCTCGTACTAAGATGAATAAGCTGCTTTTCAACAGCGAGTTGGATGCGATACTGTCTCCTTCTCTAACTCACCTTCACTTACAAATGACAGCTGCTTTATCAATTAAACAGCAAGTTACAAATGACTAATCTTTTGAAAACAAAATCGATACGGGCACTTATGAATGGGAATAAAAGTTCGACGCTTGGCAATGTTGGACCTCACCTTTAAGACAAGATGACCCACAAATAGAATTTATAAAGCTAACGAATTTTCAAAGATAATATCGTTAAACGGGGAAAAAATTTAATTCGGATGTCGTAAACTGCCAAAAAAGTGAAATTTCAAATGCGCTTGATTCTAATTGACAGCTGCACTGGCCAATCCGAAGACTGCCCACGTCCTTTAGCTTGTGCGCATGCGCGACTTCAAGGCTTATTAGCATACTAAGTAGGCGATGTAAACAAACGAGGTTTTCGCGGGGTTTTTGTCATCACTGTTTTAGCCGCATTATTCATGATTGTATCAGTGTATTGACCCTTATTATGTTAACAAGGACTCTTTCACGTCATGTTGAGCCTAATTTCCACAAAATCCAAACAGAAAATCCCTGCGAATTTGTTCGTGGATAAAATAGTCAACTCGGGGACATTTTTGTCATTGGATATTAAGGCACTTTTATTTGGGCTATAAAAACGATGTTAAAGTTTTTAGTGAAAAATAAAAAAATAGAAATGATTCATGAGGGTATGGAGTTCACGGATGTGTAAACATTGCGTTACTACCATTTTTCTTTTGGTAGTGACTAGACGTTTGCATATATTGAAAATTCTGTTGTTACCCCTCCCGAATGATGTAGTTTGTCTTTAGTACATGGGTGGCAATTCTCTCTATATCCTTTGTGATGGGAGCTGTCAGGGGCCTTTGTAATTAGATTTGTTCAATCTCTGTTGGTTGATCCAAATGTCTCGTAGGGTCAGTTGCTGCTGGCCTTCCTCGCTTTCTCTTGCATGACCTACGTACAATTAATTGTGTGGTCATGTGCAACCTGAGGATTCAAACGCGGGGTCCCGCCTTTTACTGGTACTAATCCGTGACGGAAGTTTAAATGTAAGCTTACAACTTTCTTAACCCCATAAAAATGGCAATTAAACATTTAAATTTATTTGTTACTGTCAAATCAGCCCGATACATATTTAACTCGGTCCTTTATCGCCCGTTGCCACGACCTTGGTCTTTGTCACGCAGTAAAGACCATGCTACGAACTTTTATTCACTTTTTGTTAACACTGGATCCATTGTACTACATTGCATAAAAACTAGGATGTCTTGATGGATCTTTCTTAGGCACAATACGAAACCTGTCAAGAGAATTAGACTAACTGACCCTCGTCACTATAGCTATTAGTGACGATCAAGACACGCTTCCTATCCCATAAGGTAGGGATTCTTTTTTGTACGAGAACCCCTACAACACAGTTTATAGTGCGCACACTATTTCGTTCAGTATACGATTTCTTGTGAATCAAAGTCTGTTTTACCTCAGTGATTTTCAGAAACCATTTTTCGAAAACAATTACTGCACAAACAAATTACACTAAATATTTGTTTCATGAACAATTGATTAAGTTTTTAATTTAGATATCCACAGATTGATCCAATTATTTGAAGACGTTGGGCAATCAGTCAGTTGAAGCCACTTAAGGCCTACAGATACCGGTGAGGTTGTTATCCTAGCAATACGGTGTCCTTGAGTGGACATGTCCCAATGGGAGCTATGGGGTTACCATAGTGATAGAGCCGTGTGTCCAGTTTATAATCCAGTTTATAATCTTTGATTTGATTATTATTCATTTGGGGAAATTAAAAGAACAAATTTATACAGGCCTTTTTGGTCAAAATTTCCTTTCCAACCAACAATAACAGGATGGGATAACTAAAAATAATCTTAAATGTATACAGGCATTTGATCAGAAGTCTTGACTTTCCTTGACCTAACATAGAGTTTGAAGATAATGTCTATTATGATCAGCCAAGGATCAAACGATTCGTGGTATTTATTTATTTATTTTATTATATTGTTCTCAACCTACAATAACAGATTGGGATAACAAAATATTAATACATCTTCAGAATGATTGATACCTTTACCAAGTTCATATACCAAGTTTTCGGATAAGTCGATAATTACCAGAAATGTGCATTCACTTTTATAGTGTGATTATTATCATAGTTGATAGATAACTCACGGTAACTTAGGGGTACGGGTCATGGCCGAAAGGTTTAATCATAGAGAAAGGACACAGTCTCTATTATATGGTTTAATGCATCGGACTTGTGTTCTGATGACCGAGTCTTCATGATGTGGGTTCGAATTTTGGCCATGGATCGTTGAATCGCCGTAAAATTACGGTATTTTTTTACAGTGCAGATTTCTGCAAATATAAAAGGATCCGAATCTATAAAATTACTTTTTTAGGGTATTTTTTACACATTTGTTTGTTTTTAAACGTTTCATTTGTTTATTCGTTTTAATGAATTTCACTTGAATTGAAATAAGTTGAATCCGTAAAATTGAATTATTTATTTTGTATTAACACAAGTTGTTTTGATACGTCGTGATTGTAATTTATTTACTTTTATTACAACGTCTGCAATACTACTACTACTAACTAATAATAATAATAATAATGTGGACTTATATAGCGCACGTATCCACCAAACTGGTGCTCAAGGCGCATTATATTATTACCCCCTGCTCATCCGGCCCATAAATCATTCCTGAAACCATCTCATCTCCCTGGGGAGTATACAGCTCAATTGCTGCCATTACAGCGCATATAGGGCTAATCAAACACAACAACCAACTCTGCCCTCACAGGTACCCATTTACCCTGGGTGGAGAGAAGCAATTATGGTAAAGTGTCTTGCTCAATGACACAAGTACGCCAGTCGCGGGCAGGATTCGAACCCACATTCTGACGACTCAGCCATCAGAACACAAATCCGATGCACTAAACCGCTCGACCATGGCACTCCACACTGTAAGAATCTGTCCTAGTTCAAATGGTCAAATATCAACAAATGCAATAACGCTCTAAATTACAATATGGTTTTCCATTTTGCAAACAAAAGTTATTTATTCGGGAATCTAACACAACAAATCAAACATGTCCATATTGAACAACACTCTCAACAAGGTACTAACTTATGTTATCAACATAGCCTAATAATGTAGGTGACATGCCCTCCCCTAATAAAACAAATATTAAAATAAACAAGTAAACCATGTAAAGTCTTTAACACACACTCGGTAATAAACATAACTAAAATAATATTTAATAAACTATTTTGCACAAACTCGACTGCCTGACAATAGTAATGAGTTGCCCCCTAGAAAAACATAAACAAAGCAATACCACATAGCAAGCATTCAGTGCACACACTCAGTGCTCAAACAAATAATGTTGGTGAACCCCCTCCCCAAAATAAAAAAATACATAAAAAGTAAAAGCAAATAACAAACAAGTGTAAAAAAAAAGAAATTGTACACAATTCAACTGTAATTTTACAAATTCTATGTTCAATAACAAAATTATGGGTGAAAATCAACAAAATATGTAAAAATACATAAATATTTACAGAAAGAGGTTTATTTACATCAACAACAAAAAACAAAAATGTAAAAACAAATAACAAACATTTTCCACAATTCGATTGTATTTTTTTAAATTTTATGTTCAATAACAAAAGTATGGGTAAAAATCAACAAAATATGTAAAAATACAAACTTATTACATCAAAAACAAAAACAAAAATGTAAAAGCAAATAACAAACACAAAATCTGTGTAAAAAAACAGAAACTTTCCACAATTCGATTGTTATTTTACAAATTCTATGTTTAATAACAAAATTATGGGTGAAAATCAACAAATTATGTAAAAATACATAAATATTTACAGAAAGAGGTTTATTTACATCAAAAACAAAACAAAAAACATGTAAAATCAAATAACAAACAAAAAATCTGTGTAAAAAAACAGAAATTTTTGACAGTGTAGTAGACAAGACAAAATGTACAATAAATGTCAGATCGAGTTTAGTTGCGGTATTAAAGATGTATAGGGGCCTATTCTGTGCTTTTATATTTAAAATAATTTTAATCAGCAAGTTCGCTTTTATTCGGTCCACATTATTATATATAGTGTGCTGACATTAACAGCGATAGAGAGCCCAAGTATTGAGGTAAAATCACACAACTATGTGTTGCTTCACAGACCTTAACAAAAAAGAAAAACAAAATACTATGTAGGACCAGTTGCTAAGTTACCATGGGAACGTGACGTGGCGCTCTGGCACTCTATTCATTCACTTGTCTTCATTTCACTTAGCAAAAACAATTTGGTGGACCTAATCAAACCCTGTATGTCTTCAGCTTGTAGTTTATGTACCAACATTCATCATGTACGATCCAGCTTTCAAGTTTTAAAGCAAGAATAAACTTCTGGTTAAATGTCTGTAAACGCATCCATACTTTATAAGAATCAAGATAGGCATGTGTTTCAAAACCAACATGTTAAAGTTTCACCTTATTTCATTGTGTCGTTAGCGGGAATCAAATAGTGAAAATGCATTCAGATTGTTCGCATTCATTCCAACATAGAATTTCTGGCTTCGGATGACATGTCAGACGTAAATGTTTTGACAGTATTTCTTTAATTTTACTAAAGATTATTGCAAGCATCAGAGATAGAAATATTTCAATGGTATAGTTTGATACCAGGTACATTTTATTAAGTAAAACTGTGATCAATTGGCTTTTGCCACCGACGTATGTATAAGGGCAAATCAAATTGTTTATCACCCGACGCAATAATTCATTAATCTATACAACTGTGATTGTTTATGTTTTTCGAGGATAACAAAATTGTATATATAGTGGCTTTAAATCACAATCACAAAATAACTTTCTTGTTTGCCTGGAGGGAATTGTTTCCTTAATATAAGCACTTCAATTAATGATTGTTATTTTAGCAACATGATGGAAACATACCTTTAAAGGGAGTGAGCATGTTAGGTAATCAACCCAATTACAAAATTACTTAATTATTATAGCCTATAACAACTTTATTGATATGAAGTTGGTGATGGTGCCAAACATTGTAGTAAATTATTCCTTCCGACATGCTCATGCTGTAAATTTTGAAAAAACATGAAATGTATTATACACAATTTGAAATAGATCACAGTTGTTATCTATTTCCACATCAGAATGCAGACATGAACTCTTTACAAGCTGAAACTCCCACAGGTTGGTGTTTTTATTATACCGTATGTCTTGATTCATATTAAGTATGGATGCATTTACAGACATTCTAACAAAAGTGTACACTCCCTTTAAATCTCTCACTTGGTAAAGGTGGTTCACTTCTAAACCATACTTTACAGCCTGAAGTTACACTAGGAAAGCTGCTTAATGTTATCCCCCTACAACGTTCGAAATGTCATTGTTGTATTGTACGAACAGCGTGTTTTGGTTGGGTTTACTCATTCTATTCGCTTAGTGAAAGTTTAATCGGATTTTGGTATAGCCTGATCTCGGGCAAACATGTCACACTAGGGCTTGCGCTGTTCCAAGTTTGAAAATAAAAACACCCGTGAGGTGTTTCTCATTCATATCATATCACATCACAAGGTTCGAACTATAGCTGTCGCCAAAAATATGAAAAACGTTTTTATTGTTTCTATAAGACAATAAGAAATATCGCACTGAGTGTTTCTTCTGAGCTGTGGAGCAAGCTTAATACCTGCCCAAGTACCGTAATTAAATATCCCCATACAATAAAGTGAGAGAGAGAGAGAGAGAGAGAGAGAGAGAGAGAGAGAGAGAGAGAGAGAGAGAGAGAGAGAGAGAGAGAGAGAGAGAGAGAGAGAGAGAGAGAGAGAGAGAGAGAGAGAGAGAGAGAGAGAGAGAGAGAGAGAGAGAGAGAGAGAGAGAGAGAGAGAGAGAGAGAGAGAGAGAGAGAGAGAGAGAGAGAGAGAGAGAGAGAGATTTAATAAAGACATTGATTTGGCGGTTTTCGTTTCTTGCGTAAAAAGAGAATCATCAATATTGTGTTCTCTCATCAAAAACGATTGCAATCTGACACTGCCAAGGACTTTGGGAACATTGCAGTATTTTGATCTGCTTAGAATCTGACGTATCGGATGTCTTTGTACAGACAGAGTTATATGTTTTAATCGAGGAAGACTTCATAACTATACGCATCTGCAAAGTGCAGACACTCAACGTACGTGTTGATGGATATGTGGATTGATGTGAAGTGTCTCATGTCAGTTACTATTTGTCTAAGCGTGTACCAGCGAGAGAACGGAACTCGTATAATGCATGGATGGGTACAATTAGGGATCTGATGCTTTCATTTATACTATTTGGTCGTTTTTATTTGGGTTCATCCGATGAAAAGAATTGTAGTCCTAAATTGTTTGAGCATATTTTGGTTTCTAGACATAGGAATATTTCAGGATCCACAAATGTATATGCTGGCTACACACAAAGAGCTTTTAAAACGAAAGGTATCCGCGGGCTTAGAAAAAAGGCCTAATAATTTCAAAAGGAATATTTTATAAATTAAACAAAAATAAGGAACTGAGGTGAGTTTAAAATGCCACATACAGACAAGACATGCAATTGACTTTTTGACGTTGTTCCAGCATGCAGTCAATTAGTCCTATAGGCCCTATAGACTCTTTAAAGGTAGGGTTTTATATTGGTTTGTCATTCTAAACGTTAATTGCTTGACGAAAGCAGTATTCACGTGCACAAATATTTGAAAGTTAACCTTTTCACAAGGATTTTGATACTTATAATTCTTGCTGTGTTTACAGTTTTTATTAAAAAAATACGAGACCCAATTGATTTAATTTTGCCCTACACCGACGTGTGTATAGCACTGTATACTCAGTGCTTTCCGAGTGTCTGTGAAAAAACTTCACAGGCAACTCGGGTTCCGCGGCGGTTTCCATATTCCTCATGAGTATATTGTGAAAGGTGTAATTTTAAAGCATTTGTTTTCCTTTCCTGAAGTTAAATAGCAGTGTTCCGATGCAGAAAAAAAAATAATAAAATCTTTAATTGACGATCATTCAATCAGATTGTGTTGTGCATAGAGGGAGTAGAATTGTTGCTTACCGCATTTCCCTGCGGTGTGACCCACTTATAGAGTTTTGTGTAGGCTAAACATGAAAGCTACACTATGTAGGTGTACCTGAGCGTCGATCGGTGGGGGACGGGGGAAAGTCCCCCACACTTTTTAGAGTGCGGGACAGTATATCAAATGCCCCCCCCCCCCACTTGGCCCATAAATAAATAAAAACTAGATATTGGTGTTTGTATTGACAAACACTAGGTGTTCGGAAAAAAGTAAAGGTCAAATTGGGGTCATCTTTGTTTAAATATTTTTTGACAATTAACGATCTGTACAATGGTGCAAAGATTGTGAATTTACCTCTTGTGGATGATTTTTCAAATATTAAACTTTGACTTTTGGTTTGGACAGGAAGTAAAGGTCAAATTGGGGTCACCTTTTTGTAAATATTTTTGACAATTAACGATCAGTGCAATGGTGCAAAAAATTTAATTTATCTCTTATGGTTGTTGAGATATGATTTTTTTTAAATATTAAACTTTGACTTCCGGTTTGGACAGGAAGTAAGGTCAAATTGGGGTCACCTTTGTGTAAATATTTTTCGACAATTAACAATCTATACAATGGTGCAAAAAATGTCAATTTACCTCTTGTGGTTGTTGAGATATGATTTGTTTTAATATTAAAATTTGACTTCCGGTTTGGACAGGAAGTAAGATCAAATTGGGGTAACCTTTTTGTAAATATTTTTTGACAATTAACGATCAGTACAATGGTGCAAAAAATTTAATTTACCTCTTGTGGTTGTTGAGATATGATTGTTTTTAAATATTAAACTTTGACTTCCGGTTTGGACAGGAAGTAAGGTCAAATTCGGGTCACCTTTTTTAAAATATTTGTTGACAATTAACGATCTGTACAATGGTGCAAAAACTGTGAATTTACCTCTTGTGGTTGTTGAGATATGATTTTTTTTAATAATAAACTTTGACTTCCGGTTTGGACACGAAGTAAGGTCAAATTGGGGTCACTTTTGTGTAAATATTTTTTGACAATTAACAATCTATACAATGGTGGAAAGATTGTGAATTTACCCCTTGTGGTTGTTGAGATATGATTTTTTTTAATATTAAACTTTGACTTCCAGTTTGGACAGGAAGTAAGGTCAAATTGGGGTCACCTTTGTGTAAATATTTTTTGACAATTAACAATTTGTACAATGGTGCAAAAAATGTGAAGTTACCTCTTGTGGTTGTTGAGATATGATTTTTTAAATATTAAACTTTGACTTCCTGTTTGGACAGGAAGTAAGGTCAAATTGGGGTCACCTTTGTGTAAATATTTTTCGACAATTAACAATCTATACAATCGTGCAAAAATTGTGAATTTACCCCTTGTGGTTGTTGAGATATGATTTTTTTTAATATTAAACTTTGACTTCCAGTTTGGACAGGAAGTAAGGTCAAATTGGGGTCACTTTTGTGTAAATATTTTTTGACAATTAACAATCTATACAATGGTGGAAAGATTGTGAATTTACCCCTTGTGGTTGTTGAGATATGATTTTTTTAAATATTAAACTTTGACTTCCAGTTTGGACAGGAAGTAAAGGTCAAATTTGGGTCATGTTTTTGTAAATATTTTTGACAATTAACAATCTGTACAATGGTGCAAAAACTGTGAATTTACCTCTTGTGGTTGTTGAGATATGATTTTTTTTAAATATTAAACTTTGACTTAATTAAATTGGGGTCACCTTTGTGTAAATATTTTTCGACAATTAACAATCTATACAATGGTGCAAAAAATGTGAATTTACCTCTTGTGGTTGTTGAGATATGATTTTTTTAAATATTAAACTTTGACTTCCGGTTTGGACAGGAAGTAAGGTCAAATTGGGGTCACCTTTGTGTAAATATATTTTGACAATTAACAATTTGTACAATGGTGCAAAAAATGTGAATTTACCCCTTGTGGTTGTTGAGATATGATTTTTTAAATATTAAACTTTGACTTCCTGTTTGGACAGGAAGTAAGGTCAAATTGGGGTCACCTTTGTGTAAATATTTTTCGACAATTAACAATCTATACAATCGTGCAAAAATTGTGAATTTACCTCTTGTGGTTGTTGAGATATGATTTTTTTAAATATTAAACTTTGATTTATCGTAATTCGATATCTGATGACCTCATCATGACGTCACAACTCATGTTTCATCTACATGTTAAGTTCTAAGTATATGCCAAGTTTTACAAAAAATATTTACAAAAAGGTGACCCCAATTTGACGTTTACTTCCTGTCCAAACCGGAAGTCAAAGTTTAATATTTAAAAAAAATCATATCTCAACAACCACAAGAGGTAAATTCACAGTTTTTGCACCAACAGACGTTAACGTTTGACTTTCTCCAACATTTCAAATTAATGACGTCATCATTTTAACGTCAAACCCGAACACCTGCGTGTTTGTTATCGACAAACACTGCACGTCTAGTTAGGTGTTCGGGTATGTGCCCGAAACACCTATTGTTTTTATTCTTCCTAAGACTTGTCCAGAGACAAAAACATAGTTGCAAAGTTCACAGAATCTTAAAACTTAGTTTCAGGTAACGTTGTGACGTCATGTGAGTTCATCAGATATCAAATTACACTAAATCAAAATTTAATATTTCAAAAAATCATATCTCATGAACCACAAAAGATATTTTTACAATCTTTGCATCATCTTAAAGATCTTGAATTATGTGACACCAATCTGACCTCTCCTTCCGGTCGAAACCGGAAGTTGAATATTTCAAAAAATCATATCTCGTGAACCACGGAAGAAATTTTCATCATCTTAAAGATCTTGAACTATATCACATTTCGATCTGTACAATGGTGCAAAAATTGTGAATTTACCTTTTGTGGTTGTTGAGATATGATTTTTTTAAATATTAAACTTTGATTTATCGTAATTCGATATCTGATGACCTCATCATGACGTCACAACTCATGTTTCATCAACGTGTTAAGTTCTAAGTATATGCCAAGTTTCAAGTTCATGTGAAGTTTGCAAGTATGTCTTTTTTGTAGACAATCGATCCGGAAAAGAAGAAGAAGAAGAAGGAGAAGGAGAAGAAAAAAACCGAACAAAAACAATAGGTGTTTCGGGCACATACCCGAACACCTAATAACTAAATATGTTAGCCTATCCTGACTACGGAGTAGTAACCTACCGTTTTTCTTGCAACACAACTAACATTCATGAAGCAATCAGAATGCACCACAGAGCATTCAGAATCGGAAATTTTCCGTTACCCTGAATGCTGTAAGACAGGCCCCTGCGTACGTTGCAGCTACGCGCAGAGACAAATCTGGACAGACTTGTTAGGACACTGGAATATGAATCCACCACCTCATTTTCTCGTCCATTGGCGTCGATCGGTTTTGAATTGATGAGGCAAATTGGCAGAAATGCATTCCCAACTTTTTACAGTGGGGTGGGGAGACAGTATATATCAATTGTCCCCCACTATTGATGGCTCATACAATATAATGCCTTAAATATTTGTGTAGACCTACCCTGAATGTAGACCTACCCTGAAGTCGTCACAAAGCACTCAGAACGCACTACTAGCATCAAACAATTTCCGGTGTCCGTAACGCCGTCCCCATACACCAGGGCTCACACATGCAGAGTGGCGGACAAGGGCGGATCCAGGGAGCTTGGGATTCACATCTACATCATTAGCTAGATTACTTCACAAATTTGGTCCTTAAAACGCTCATATTGCATCAGAGAGCGCCTAGAATAAAAAATAATAAAGAACAAAAACAAAAAACGGGGCCCTTAAGCGGGACACTGGCCCACTGCAGCGTGAATAGCCCCATTCAGCATTTAGCCCCAGAAATTGTGGATTCTAGATTCGCCCTTGTGGTGGCGGATGGGTGTGGATGAAGAAGGCGCACGGAACATTCCCCTGGTCCCCTTCCCCCTTGGTCCGAGCTCGATTTGTTATTTTATTTGAAAGTATTTTTTTTTAAATACTACAAGAAAAACTAAATTACCATCTTGTTTTGCCCCAAATATGATGTATAAAAGCGGGGAAGCTGTGCAACCTGTCCAAAACTACCTTCATGCCCCCTCCCCCACTTCTAAGTAGCGATCAACGCCCATGTAGGTGTAATCTAATCAGTGCCACAATATTATTGTATTGTCCTTTGTTCAGAGCGAAGACCGGTGTGGAGGATAGCTTCATTACGCATGGATGTTACGATGATACGATTACACTCCAACTGGTGCAGGCAGCCAGTGAAATATCCGGTAAGTTTGCTCACAGAGCAAGCCTTGCTTATAGTTTTGACTATTCTGTCATTGGTGCCTTAGTGATTTGACTTACTCTTCGCTTCTGCCATGAATTCTTGTGTGTGTAACCCAAACGTTTTAATTTCCTCTGCAATAAATTTAATAAGCTATACTGGCATTGGGGTAATTAGTTTCTTAAAGGGAAGGACACACATTGGTCATGTTGACGTAACTGCTTCTAAAAGTATCCTTACTTCTTTGAATCAACTAACCTATGAGAGTTATCAGCTTTATAATAAAGGGAAGGTACAACATTGGTAATGATCAGATTATCAAACTGATGTGTTTTTTAACGTACCTTGTGGAAAGTTGCTATATGTATCAGTCATTCTGAGAAATGATTTCGTGTGAAGTGTTTTCATCTTATAGAATAGGATATTATTGTTATGTTGAATTTACAAAAAGTTGACGTCCGGCAACTTTTTGTAAAACATAAATACATAAGAAAACATGATTATTTCCCGTGCACCAATTTGCCAAATGACGTCATCTCACCATGATCTCACAAATCACCTCAGCTACCTTCAAAAAACAACTTCTAGAAGAACCACCCTACTCCCATAACAGACCACTCTTGTCGCATCTCCCAGCACGAAATCTGTATTTGTTTACTTTTTTCACAGTTGTATATTTTGCCAGTGAGCTGTTATTATAGATACAGCAATATTGTACGCATTGTTTTCTCCCTTCTTTTTTTTGGGGGGGGGGTGGATTGGGGGAGGTCTTTGAGTCCGCCGCCCCCCAGATTTGTCACTACCAATAGTTAATACTACATTAAATTTAACATTTGAGAATCTCTGTCGAATGACACATAATTTGTTCAGAAATAACTAGTAGACAGAAATTGAGCAACATGACCCTGTAATAGTATATCGGATAAGCACATTAAAACGTGGTGTCCACCATTGATAATTAATTACCTGAACAGAAACTGAGCGCATTAAAACAAAACTTGTTTTGGTAAAAAGCTTTTATAGTAATGGTATATACCGTACCAAACGTCATGACAAGTTATTCTGTCTGACATTTTGTCATTTTCGAGAAAAAAATATATAAAACTCAAACCTGAAATGGATCATCTGCTGATGACCCATTTGCAGATTAGAATGAATACAAATGCATTTTCACAGTTTTTTCCACAACGTTACAAGGAAAGAAGCTTTAACTCTCACGGTGTGGCTTTCTGTATGTAACGAGTACATTTTGCAAAATGTGTAGGCCTATACTGTATTTTCAAGCCATCAACATTTGAACTAATCATGACAATATGATATAGAAGTGAAGATTTCCCATTAAATGCATGGTTCTACCGTCTCGAGATGCTTAACAATTAACACAGTCGTGTGTGATTATTTTGTTCCAGTATTATTTGCTTCTAGTCTTCAACGTACTATAATATTTACATTTTCTGGTATCTGTACTACCGGGAATGCTAACACCTTGTTCATGTTTGCATGACTTGCTTTTAGCAAACACAGGCCGTATAAGTGAATTTTTATAGAGTATGTCTACTGGTTAATGAATAACTAGGTTTACAAACCATCTGGGCCCCTATGCTAAATAAATGACAGTTTCATGAAGGGTTAAAGGGAGACTATACTGTAATATTGAAATACGTTTAACAAAGAGCATGATATATATAGCACGTCATACAGAAACATTTGTTTGATATCCTCATCAACTTTACACCAGTTAAGTTTTATGTTGTTAAACTGTGATCATTTATGTGTTTTTAGAATACAAACAGCGTACAAAATGTATCGTTAAAGATGTATCGCCCTTGTTCTTCGCTATTTTAATGGCAACTCTTGCTATTTTAACAGACATTTTATTTTTCATTGGAACATTTCTATTTTCCTTGAGGAAGTGAATACAAATGCTGTAAAAAAATGACAGCTTTCACAAAATAATCGTAAGAAACACAATTCTACAGTAAATATGTACCGAAATGAATTTATGACAGGTCCCGTCATAAATACATTTAGGCACTTTTTACTCTTAAAACAACCTTAAATCAACTCTTAAATCACATCTTAAATCACATCGTCATATTTAATGGAATGTTTTAGTATGAATACAACTAACTATTGCATCCTTGGAAGCTTGACAATAGCCTTTGTGGGGTTGTATTTGATCTGTGTGCCTGTCTTGATGTTAAATTCCTCAGATTGAATTAATGAATCAATGATTTCTTAAACTACAATGGCCCACGCCTTGGTTTTGAGCATGCCTTATTATAAAGGAATGAATAACTACATTATCTGACAAGCCCCATTTTTGTTTACAAAAATGCCGATATAATGCCAGTGAAGTACCGGCGGTATTGGCACAGATGGCCTTAATTGATTTTATTCAGTAACGTTGTTCCGGTAATTTTAAGATGTCTGGCGATACATGAAGCGTCCTTGGCAATCAATCAAACCCTGCGGAGGACATGGGGAGAATTAAAAATAAAATACGCAGAAAATACATTAAATCTAAACATTAAATTAAAGAATCAAAGAATAATAAAACAACAGAATATAACTTCCTTCATATAGAAAGATTTTTGACACAATGTACCAGTGTACCCGAGCGTTAACCGCACCTTTTTCTGGGATGTATCTTTTAAAAAATACTTTCTAAATGAGTGAGATGTAACTCAATAAAGAGTTTTCACTAACGCTGACAGAGTATTAAACCAAGTTTGTTTAAATCCACTATTTACTAATGGTATTTTCGAAAAACACAATCGATTACAGTTTTAGATAAAGTTGATATCAAACATCCCTGAACTTTTTCTGTCTCGGGTGCTATCGTTTTAGTAAAATTGGTGATTTTTGTTTCTTTTCCAAACATGAATTTTCTACTTCCACGTTGGAATGAATACGAACAGTCTGAATGCATTTTAATTGTTTTCTCATTAACGACACCATTAAATAAGCTGAAACAATTTGACAGGTTGGTTGTTATAAAGACCTCTCATATTGATTCTTATCAAGTATGGATGCATATAGAGACACTTTACCAAAATTATATACTGACTTTAACGACGGTTACTAGATTAGTAGTCCATTACTAATGCACTTGTCCGAAACTGGGGAGAACTATGTCACAAATTGAGACTCATGTAACAAACAAAGTGGGGACTGGGAGGGGCTTGTTACCCACCCGAATGAAAGTAATGTGTTTTTGGTTGTCCCCTTATCTGCCTATTAATCCAGGCTGCATATTCATTACTGTTGGTCTGTTGGTTGTTTTTCTGACATCTATCCGCCCTTCTGTCTTTCTGTTTGTTTATCGTTTGTTTTATCGTTTTTCGCAAACGTTTTTAACAGTTTCCCTACATGGTTGTCTACTTTGAACAAAATATTTAGTTTTCTCTTGAAATTTCGAACCGTGAGGCATGATAAAAAAGATGTAAGTTTGGATCCAATCCCACAGACTCGCTGTTGTGGTCCTGCATACTATTTTTTTATGAACTGAACATAAATTAGTTTGTGTTCGCATTATGATCTGATATTGCCAATGTAGATTTCTTCAGAGAAATGTTGGGCTATTTTTTACTTTTTGTTTGAATAATTTGTATTGCATTGCTTCTTATCTCGAAATTTGTGTTCTTTACATTTCCATAGTGTTAATGCAGACTGAACAATCACATGTTCTTATAAATAAATAAATAAAAAAGCATTATTCATTTAATGACGTACTTCAGTTATCTTTTTTTTTCTCCACGGATATTTGGCAATAGCCTGTTGTATGTAGTATTTTAATAATGTCTGGTACTCTGAATCAGTTAAATGGTTGCAAGTTCACTTGGTGTCAGTTCCTCTGACTGAGCATTCTTTGACATGATTCAGGTATTATCAACCTCGTCCCCAGGGTCTACCACATTTTCACCCGGGTAGTAAAAATGTTTTCGCAAGTCATACGTCATGTCAAGTCAGGCACAAATACTTTTTGTCCAAGTCAAGTCACAAATAATTTTGTCTAAGTCAAGTCGCAAGACAAAAAAGGGTGATTTTTAGTCAGATTTAATTTAAGTCATGTCACTGACTCGAGTCAATAACTCTGTTTTCATCAACATAGGTCTGGTTAACTTTCTGTCAACTTGTTTCTGTCAAATACTGTCTTCTAAATTATGTAAGCATAATACAATCTTTAGTATGTGTTGGTGCATTGTGTCTTGATTGAACCAGAAGTTATGTCTTGAAGTTATGTCTTGAAGTTATGTCTTGGAGAATTTGAAATTATCTTTTAAAATTGATCAAATAGGACTATCAAGAAAAATCATAACTCCTGAACAAAGAAAAGATAATGCCTAAATTTGTTCATGATTGTAATAACAATGAAATATATAACATTAATCTCAAAGAAATTATGTAGCTTTCTGGGCCAAAACTGGAAATTTAAATTGAACATATTCTGATGCAAAATTGATGTGTCTTTTGAAGAAGAAATTTTGGATAATTTCAACCAAAAAAAAAAAAAATTGTGACGTCATCAATGGTAATTTGATTGAACCGGAAGTTCACGCGAACACTATGTGTTTGTCCCAACACGTTTATTTTAATCGAATTGAATTGAATTGAAAAAACTATCCATTATTCATAATTAAATGACGGATGAAATTATCTGATATGCATTTTTGTTGAAAATACAAAAAATGTCTGTTAATTTCATCGATTGTTGTTTCTCACGACACGCATGTGCGGGTAATATTTAATAATGTTTGTTCCTTTTATTCACTTCAAGTCGCCACGGCATGGTTGATGTTTTGGCAATCAAATACGAGTACAATTAAACCGTGTACAAGATTAAATAATACACACAAACTAAATACGTAGGATTATCGGTGACTGGCTCTGGCAAAACCCTAAACTTGAACCCAATTTTCAAAAGTGAGATTTTGTAGAAATCAGAAAAAAATTCTGATTTCTACAAATCTGGTATCAAATGAAAGAGGAAAATCTAAAGAATCAAACTATACCAACATCTCACTTTTGAAAATTGGGTCCAAGTTTAGGGTTTTGCCAGAGCCAGTCACATCGATTACGTAGGATTATTTTTTTTAAATATTTTTTACAAATTTACAGCAGAACTTCATTCAGACAACAAGATAAACATATTTACACAACGAACCAGCAATTATCAAATATACCTATTAAGTAAACCTAGCCTTCAACTGGGACTTAACTTAATAAATACATTTTAGTATACTTCCCATGCAAACAACAGTGCGAGTAGATTTTATCACCTCAGTTTTCACAGTGCACCTGCCTGAATAAAATTGATTATGTTGTTTTGGTTCTCCCCTTGTCTGTCTTCATGTCTACATGTCTATTTCATGGGGGAGGTCTCCAAGAAAGTCCAAAATCTTTGTGTTTGGGTGGTTGGGAAGGGTTTCTGAGCTCTTTACCTGGGCCCGTGTTCCACTGGATTTGCCACTGACGTCTGTCCTTCCTTCTGTCTGCTTGTATGTTTATCGTTTATTCTATCGTTTTAAGCAAACGTCTATTAGCATTTTGTTAAAGTATGGCGGACACAATGGGAGATCGCTATTTGACTTGGGTAGACTCTGATGCGTTGTGTCTAGTCAAATTACGCCATATTATTGTGTTTACCATAATATTTTCAATAAGCGTATAACAATGTCCATAAACTAAACATATTTGTAAAGCTGTCTATATCTTGGCCTAAACATTGTTTTCTCTTGTAATTTCAAATCATGAGGAATGATATAAAATAAAATATTGTTTCTAACCATTTAGATTCAAACTGTGATTCCGTGACCAACCAGATGACTGTATAATGCATGTAATAACTGTTTACTTGGAAGCGCCCTCTACTGATATTCTCTGTTATTACTTGGACGCGCCCTCTATTGATATCCTGTGTTTGGTGGAGGCACTACAAGTATAATTTGTATATATTAGACATTGATATCTATATGACATTATACATAATTGTTGGAATTAGTAATGAACTTTACATTGTTTATCAGAAACCTAATATATTAAGATGTCTCACCAACACGTATGGTGTCTGCTGTTGACACAAATTTTGCCTGTGACAGAATATAAACAGAGGGTTATCTTTTTGTGAACAAGTTGTATCAGGTAGCAGTTCATCTGTTGCGGGTTCTGCACTCTTTAATCAAGGCATTTTGATGACCCATCTCCTGGTGACCGCCTTTTTATTCCGCCCAAATTTCATATGAACGGATCGGATACAAAATATGAGATCAAGTGCTGTACAGATTTGATGGGTTTGGTGAAAACGCCTCGGGATGATATTTCCCCTAATCTGAATTGTAATAAGGCTTCGGTTTAGACAGCTATGTTGGCACAGAAATGAGTACTAGTAACGGCCAGCGAACCCGACAATTTAGGACACAAATCCTTCACTGAAATCATAACAGGCGCACTAGCAGCTCCCCCAATCAACACGCGAGAGTGAATACCTGTCTCCTGCACGGATCCCCGGTCAATACTACTGCAGGCATCACTTAAGATGTGCCTCTGAGCGTTGAATACAGTTCAGCTCCTGTCAGCAATCAAGCCAATCTAGGAGTAAAGCTGTCCGCAGTGAGGCCCTCGCTCTATGCTGATACACGTAGGTTCGTGAGAGTTTCCCCACGGAGGTCCGTTGTTAGTGTCCGTATTACCATGAGTGACAAACAACCCCAAGGGTCTTAGACGGCTTTGATGCCTAGATCATGCCCGTTTGTAATGCAAACAGTAGAACAAGAGCATTATAGGGAAGCGGAGAAAACATCAATTTCCGGCAGACAGGGCAGAATGATGATGATATTTTCTTACCAAGAAGTGTGGGATTAGCGAATGAGAATTGCCCCGCGAGAGGCACACAGTGTGGTTTGAAATTACGTGATTAGAATACAAACGAATGTTCAGTAAAGCAACTTCTTGTGTTTATTGGGAAAATCAGGGAAGATCAACAACGTTGCAATCGCCCCCAGAGATTATTAGCCTGCTCGGCACAACAAATTATAACGGATTTGTACATGTCTAGTGCATATTATCTAGATAGGCCTAACTCGACCACAGTACAGGGACCTTGTTCAGTTCAACAATGCGTACATGTTTATGTAATTATTTCAGTATGCATTTCCAAATAATAACTATAATTTCAAACAAGCGTTATTTACACGGGGTGGTTTGATCAACCTTTCAAGCACAATTAGTTGATGTTATTTTTGAAAATATACGTATAAGGATTTCCATAATCACACAAAAGTACCCGTTTATATATATATATATATATATATATAACGGGTAGCGAGCAAAGAAAAAATGGCCGATGCCGGACTCGAACCCGCGACCTCTCGAATACCGTTCGAGCGCTCTACCAACTGAGCTAACCAGCCCCTATGTTGGTGGGCGGTCCACTTATGCCAATTATCTATTGCTCTATAGGGCCAGGTCAGAGGCCAAACCACATCTGCCAAGTAGCCAGATATCAAGCCCCGGTCAGATGCAAACAACCTGGGTAACGGCAGTAGCGGGGATCACACAACTTGGGACACAAGCCTTTTACGTGGTTGTACACAAAGTAGATTTATAGGGAGAAACTGACCTGAATATTATATAAATGGGTAGCGAGCAAAGAAAAATTGGCTAATGCCGGACTCGAACCCACGACCTCTCGAATACCGTACGAGCGCTATACCAATTATTACAATATTATTTATTAAGGATACACAGGTCTGCTCATAGGCTATTTTACGTTTTAAAAAAAATTAAAATAAAACGATAAAGTCCTATTTATTTATTTTCCTATTCAGTACATGGAAAACATACACACAAATACAATAAGTACTCAAATGAAAATAAATTTAAATAAAATATATTACAGGAACGTATGGAATAAGAAATAAATCGTATTACATAAAAATGCAGCTTCTTGTATATTCTTAGAGACTTGCTCAGCAGAACATTTTTGCCTTGCCTATTTAATATAAGCAAACTGTAACTGACACCCCTAGCCTCAGGCAGTTGTGTTGTGTGAAATTTCATGTAAAATATGACTGCTAATAATTATTGTCTGGATAGGCGCGACATGTTATTTCCACGGAGACGTATTGAATAATACACAGTCGTCACGAACTAGGCCACGACACATTTTTAGATTCATTTGTGAAAAAGTGGTTCCCGATATCATTACAGTGTGTGATTATCATGGCTACATTTATAGTAAAAAAATATTTCTTACATTGGTAAAAAAAAAAAATAATACTAATTCATTGTATGGCATACTTGGAACGAAATATGATGTGTAAAACCGTAACATTTTGAAAATAATAATTCGTTAATTTGATAATCTGGTTATTATCAATGTTTTACCTTCCCTTTTACAAAACGTCTCCCTTTGAATCAAGATATAATTATATTAAACAATAAACCTTTGCAAGTTTCAGTGTATTAAAATTTTACTTGACACAATTCTCGAGGATTGATGTTGTCATTCTTGAAGAATCCTTCAAAGTGAGTTTGTAATGTCTGTAAATGTATCCATACGGTACTTTATAAGAATCAAGATGTACAGAAACAAACTTGTGAACATTCAGTTTATTTCATTGTATTGTTGATGACAAAATAGTGAAAATGCATTCTTACGTGGAAAATGGACCACAGCCGTGATTCTTATATTAAATTTTAATTTCACGTTATTTTCAAGTTATTTTGTTATCGAGTGATTACCAAAGGTATATCCTCCCTTTAATCGATTACACTTATCCCCAGTCACATCGGTCCTGACACATCGTTCCTTCCTCTATTTGTTTGTTCATCAGGCCTCCAGCTAGCCGTCATCCTGGAGCTCTTCGGAGAGTTCTTCTTCAGCTTCTGTCAGACGTCCGGCTACGATGAGATGCTGCGGGCGCTTGGTGGTAATCTCAAGAGCTTCTTGGAGAACCTAGACTCCCTGCACTCGTACCTCAGCTTCTCTTACGAGAAGATGGAGGCACCATCATTCAGATGTGAGAGGCGGCATGACAATGCACTTATGCTTCACTACTATTCGCACCGCAAAGGCCTGCACCCAATTGTCGTTGGTAAGTCTATTTGCTCCATATACATCGTACTAGCGCTGTGCGTTTTCGGTTATTTTGGGAACCGCATACCCGAAATTTGAAATCTTCGGATACCCGGGTACCCTTAAACAATTTTGTAAAAACACGTAAATACTCCTGAATGTATATAAAAAATAACCAATACGAACACAAGTTTCAAACAAAAGCCAGCAAGTATGTGAAAGGTTGTCGGGAAATGTTACTTCTAAAGCCTTCATCCAAGTTTTCTTCATTTTGTTAGCAAAAAATCAGAGACTTCCATTATTTTGTGTGGCTTAAAATGTTCAGTCGGAATTTTAAAAAGTCGTTTACGGGTAACTGGAACCGAAAAATGGAACCGGGTAATGACATTTTCGGTCGGGTATCTGGGTATCCGGATACTCGGCATAGCCTTACATCGTATCCCTCTAGCGGTGAAAATACAGCCGGTATCTGAGTCTAGGGCATTGTGTGTGTACAAAACCCCATTGTCCGTATACGTTTTCCCTGGTAAACGTTAACACATGAATGTTACTGGAATCAATAGTTCACAATTCATTGACATGCTACATACCCTAGCGTCAGCTGTTGCTTTTATAAAGTGCACGCGCCCTCAACGGGTCATGCATAGAGCGGATAAGAGCATTGTACTGGTAAATTTATATATGTACGGATTTATTGCCCTTTAAATGAAACTCCTGATCCATTGTCCTTGTTTTATTACAAACTTACACTCTATTTTGAATTGAATTGAATTAAACCTGTTATTAATGAATTGTAGGCTTCCATTTGCAGCCGTTTTGGAAGCTTATACGTTTTATTCGGTGAAGCCACACAGTCATCACACACACATCGTATAAATACTAGGGTCTCCATGAGGAAATATGGGAGATAACAAATACAAAATACTTCATATAAAATTGAAGAAAACGCTGATTCGGTTCAAATAAATTAAATACCCCATTTAATTTGGCTTATTTCGACACTGCAGTGATTATATCACTGAACTAAAAGTCTCAGAAAGACCTTAAAACAGGCTAGTTTAAGTGGGAAACAATAGGTGATATTTATAGAGAACAACTTAAATAATATGCTGCCAAGCTAGGTCCGTGGCAAGACACGGGCAGTGCCTATCATTGCGGCCCGCTATGACGTCAATCTGAATCAAAACTGCTGACGAAAAAATAAATATAGTAAATTCAATACCATATGCGACTCAAATAAATTGACGTATGTTATGTCCGTCCAAAAGCTGCTAAAAGGGCCTAATACGAAACATAACAACAGGCCTTTGGGTCTAAATGCCATGCCCTAATTTAAAGTGGGTTCTGCATTGCAAAAGTAAAAGGCACAAAGGGAGCATTTTTATGGCTTAAATTTGACGATAATAGATTTAAATGTCGAATTTCTATTTTTCTGGGACTAGGGAAGTTATAAGTTTTCTTTTGAGACAATGAACGAAAAATCCGCCAAGGATTAGTACCAGTAAATTAAAATCTCAAATTAATAAATAAAATGCTGGTATACTGTTTCAATCCTCAGCTTATAAAATTTTATTGTACATATAAAAGGCCGAGGGCGTGGGCAGTCTTCCGATTGGCCAGTGTGGCTGTCAATCAGAATCAAGTGCGTTTGAAATATCTCTTTTATTTACAGTTTGCGATATCCAAATTTTAAATTTTTTTGTTTTGTTTAATGACAATATTATCTTTAATACAACCTTGTCATAAATTTGCAAAGGGATTGTCCTCCAGATCTCTCTGTCTTCGCTTTGACAAATGGTTGCAAATTACTGGATCGATTGGAATTCTGCCGTACGCTTTAAATATATCACATATACAATATATCACGTATACAATATATCACGTATTTCCCTGTTGGCAAAAAAAAAACAAAAAAAAAAAAAAAAGCGCGTCACCGCACCGATTTTGTACCCAACTGATGACCAGAAACCGGAGACTTTTTTTGGCCAAACAAATAAAGGCATCCACCACAGGGCCATGTTGTTCCTCCGCTATACAAAGGAACACAAAAGAAATTCACAAAGGAATGTACAAAGAAATGCACATGTTCTATTCCGTTAATATAATTATGTGCAAAATAAAATAAATGCGAATTCGTCAAGTAGGAAATGAGGCGTTCAACTTAAAAAACAACAACAACAAAAACTGGAATGTTGCGTTTGAATGTTAAACAAAACGCAGTTCTTTTCAGAACTAATTACTACTCAATTGAGAATTTCACATGGTGTCACTGCAATTAGTCTTACTTATCCTCCTCACCATGCAAAGCTACAAGTTTTACCTAAACGCAGAGGTGTTCGGTTTTGTGAGGTGAATTTTAAATCAAAGTGTTGTTATACAAATAAGAAAATTATACAATAGAAGTAGAGGTTAAGTGTTGAAAATGAACACAGGGGTTTCGGCTATATTGATTATTGCACTTTCACAAACACTAACGTCTTCGTTCGTTTCTTCTATAAGAAACATGTCCATTTTGAGGATCAGTATTTCTTTAAAAAATCATAGCAAGTGCAAAGCATTCATGCATATGTGTTGGTTTCCACAGACAAGAGCTCACGTTGACAGCATATAACAATAAAATCAGAGATGTTCATGAAAAAAGTTTGAGTTCATCTACATCCCTTAATTAATATTTGTATCTCGTGGTTAAACTGATATTTCCACTTTCACAAGCACTAACTTTCCAGTAAATCATGACTTTGTTACAAAGTTCTACTAGACTATTTTTTCAAAAGACCAACTTGGAATGAATGTCCTTTTTTAATATCAATTATTGTACTAGCAATAAGTTTATGCAACCAGTTATACGCCACAATCATACCATTTCACTATGATTTTGTTTCAATGTTCTATTAGAGTATTTTTTTTCAAAAGAGCAACATGACATGAAGCTCCCTTTTAAGGTCAACGTTGCTTCAACGTTCTTGTGCTACCGTTGATTGAACGTACTATCAATGAGCAAACTAACATTGAAATAACGTTTGCATGTAACGTTAAAGTAACGTTAAGGGCAAACGTTAATACAAACGTTTGTTTCAACGTTCATGTGCTATCTGGGTTAATATTTGTATCTAGTAATATCAGTGGTTAAACTGATATTTCCACTTTCACAAGCACTAACTTTCAACATTTATATGCTAACGTTGATCCAACATTAGGCCTAAATCAATAAGCAAACTAACCTTGAATTAACGTTCACATGTAATGTTAAAGTAACTAGTTAAAAAAACCTTAATGTAATGTTGTTGTAATGTTCACGTGCTAACGTTGATTGAACATAATATCAATGAGCAAACTAACATTGAATTAACATTGAATTAACGTTCAAGTCACCAGTTAAAAAACGTTAATGTAACTTTGTTTCACGTGCACGTGCCCACGTGCAAGTAACGCCCACGTGCACGTGCCCACGTGCAAGTAACGCCCACGTGCAAGTAACGCCCACGTGCAAGTAACGTTCACGTGCAAGTAACGTTCACGTGCAAGTAACGTTCACGTACAAGTAACGTTCAGGGCAAACATTAATACAACGTTGTTTCAGAGGGTTGATAATGATCGTATATTTTAAATAAATGTTTATCTTTCCTGGAAAGATCATTTGGCGACGTCTTAAATACACCCATGGAATGTCCCCGCAGTTTAGCCATACCAACGTGAACAGCTCTCCGCTAATCAAAATGTTTAAACTGTCATGGTCTTCTGAAATTATCTGATGAACACTCAGCGATTAATTAAGTAGGCATATGCAAGTTAAAAATGGCACCGCCCGTTTTATTCTCCAATGTATCGCATATTTTCGGAAGAAAAAGATATAGACACTTTATGGACCTCTTTCGTATACAGTCATGAATTACATCGTCACGAATTTGACGAAATTTGTTGCAACTTTTAAAACGCTGCATTTGCGTTTAGGCCTGTATCACGACTGGACTAATCATTATTATTGTTGGTCCTAAGATATACTATTTGTTATTGGTAATGGGTCCCTCTTCCTTCTTGGCTAGGCCTACTCTGTCATTTTAATCGATACACCAGGCCTCCTCAGAGTCACATGCCATAATTTCCGACGAAACATGCTTACAGTCTAATATCGTAACTTATACTTGCTCTGTAGACGAATTATAATTTCCTGAAATCTGAATATGTTTCGTCAAATGAATTGGAAGCATTGATTTCCCTGCCATGACTTATCCCGGTCTGTTGGTCATATACCCGAGGTTTTAATAATCAAGGGAAGACTTAAGTGTTGATGTTTTGACAGCGGAGCTTCTGTGTGGATTGAACTACGTATAGGCTATACCTCGTTAATTTGTTGAAACCGTGCATTTGGATATGTTGTGCCAATTTGCTCTATGCCTCTATGACAAACAAAGTAAAGCGAAATGGTAGGCATGCTTCCATAGGGTTGCTCTTTACATGAACGAGCAGACTCAAGTGCATTTGAATCAGAATTTGTCACATTACAAAAAACATTTGGTATTGATAGGTGAATGTTATGGTTGGATCATAATGATAGAAAAGCTTATACTAGAGATACGACAAATTGTCATAATACCACCGACAACAAAATAATGAAAAGGTTTTCAGAAATATAAGTTTTCAGAAATATCGGTTTATTTGATTTTTACCCTTCACCAAAGGATGTGTGAAATAAGACATGATAATCTTTAAACAAAAGGTGGTGCTTTTGAAGAATATAATTATTACAACAGACATGTTCATTTGTCCGTCCGACCGACTTAAATCTATTGGTAATCTCAAATGAAATGGTGAAAAGGTTAGGACTTACTTGGTGTAATGTTGATAATGGTATCAAACACTTTTCAAAAGTGCTATCAGTTTAGTCAATTTGTAAAGTTATTTCCCAACTTAGTTTACGTTTTGACAAGATGACAAATTCTGATCAGTTGAAACTTTAATAGGTTGGTTGTTTAATGTAGCGGTATATCTTGATTCGAATAAAGTACTAGCATACTGGTCGTACCCTTTACACATAACAATTGGTAATCTCGAAAACATCAATGATCACCGATTTTATACATGAAACTTACTTGGTGAGTTTATGATTGTATTAAACATCCCTGAAAATATTTATTTCCGAGGTGCCAAAAGTTTTTGTAAATTAATTATTGTCTTCCGGAGACATAACTTCCACGTTAGAATGATTACGCAATATGAAAAAAAAATTCACTCTTTGTTCAAAAACGACACAATGAACTAAGATGAAACTTACACATATTGGTTTATACATATATGTCTTGATTATATAAATTATGCATGTAATTACGTACATTTTACCAAAAGTGTATAGGCCTATTGGCTTTTTAGTTGAGTATGGAGGGAAGTCTCGTGTTACTGAGAGTTATCTTTGGACCAAACATGGGTTTTGAAAACAAAATGAAAAACCTCAGAGATTTTGGACAGAAATCTGCATTTTAAGTTGAGGGAAGTAAGGGGTCAAAGATGAGTTTTACCACAGAAACAAACTGTGAAACTTAATTGATTGAGCTTGTCTGTCCATTCGTTCGTTAATTTGTTTGTTTAAAAAATACTATTCTGCAATGCAGATTTGCATTACGATGTTATATTGGTGAAGATATTGCAATGTGTCAGACATTTCCAGAGGGGCGAAACGTGCACAACTTTCCTATATTTTGAAAAGTATATTAAAATGTAACTATTGTTCACATAATCCTTGACATTTCAAATTTCAAATAATTCACTGAGTCAAGTTTATCTCAAATGTAAATTTGTTCCACTATGCTTGTGGGCGTAATATTTAGTTCTTAAATGCGGGTCATATTCTCAAGAATTAAGGCTTGCGACTTGGCATTTATGTTGGCTATATTCGCCGCCGGGATTATATTGTTGTACCAATTACATGAGTAATCTTGTTTAGTACCTATACTCTTCCTATTATGTCTGCATTACCCGTGCCATGATTACAACTCCGGATGCTTGTTAGTTCGCTTCAGTTCATATTTCTTTCAATCAGTCCACACTGAGTGGTGAAACTTAATCTGTAAAAAGCGACCATAACATGGAAGCCACTTTAAATAGCAACCAATTTACCAAATGGGCCTTAGAGTGTCAAGTGCCCGGGGAAGGGTTGATGCACGGGGCTTAGATGAAGTGCCGGACAGGATAAAGAATGTTCCCCGTTAATCGCCAAGTCGCTGTCCGAGGGAAGGATTCCTTGTCAAAAACCAAGTGGATCTTATATGCAGAAGCAAGCTCAATTATTGAAGGTTTTAGAGGTTTTTAGTGATTGGTTTCTGGTGGTTTGGGTATGTCATGAACGTGATCACACTGACGTTTGAGGGACTCAAGCCAAGCCAAATCTCTAATGAGATCACTTGAGTTCTACGCCCGCTTTAGCGTACACTGAAGTGTTCCATCGGGTATAAAAAGAGAGTAATGCATGTTCAATGACATCGAACCTTTGACAGGTTAGGACTATCAAAGCAGTTTATTGCAATTTTGAGTAGGGTGAAAAAGGTAGGTAAATGACTTGTTTCTTTCTTTTAGTCTAAATCTATTCTTAAAGGGAAGGTACAACATTGGTAATTACCAGATTATCAAATTAACAAAGTATTAGCTAAAATGCTTACGGTACTACACAAAACAATCATCCTGATAAATTATTTCGTCTAAACATTAAATAATAAACCGTGCTTATATAGCGCTTAAAGTGCTTTCAAAAATATTATGACGAAATTACAAAAAGTTGCCATCCAGCAACTTTTAGGAAATCATAAAAACGTAAGAAACATGAAACAGTTTTTGATCATTTTATTAAAAACGTGAGCATATATTGTTATGCACTTTTTATAAAAACCTATTGATATTATGATATTATATTTCTTGAAAACAATATTTATTAAGAACTAGATAGTTAAAATGAACTTGCATTTAATAAAATCAATGATGTTTCTTTCCTTAAAGTTACAGTCTGTGCAAAAAAAAAACTCGGTTCTATTGTTTTTGTGATGTTTTCTTAGTAGGCCTACTTGATAAACCAACATTGATCACATCTTTTGTTTAACAGTTAGTTGCGCGATACGACAAATTATAATGTGTTTTTATTTTCATGCCAGTAATTAATCATTTTCCCGTTTAAGATGGACATTGGTTGTTTAAAGAAAGTTACAGTTGCTTCAGAACCCATCTATTTAAGGGAAAGTACACCATGTCCGCCAATGTATATGCATAATCAATATATAACATTAAATTCATAATATGATGAGGGAATGTATCTCAGATTATGATGAATATAGCTGTGTATTTGAAGATTTCAAACAAAGATTAAAGCATTTATATTTCCGTGATGGGTATTTTGTTTGGCAGTAAAATGTATTGTCCCCTTCCATCTTCTAAATGAAAAAAAAAATATGTTTTAACTGGTCCAATTTCCCATGTTTTAGCCCGTCTACCTTGACATAAATTGCTTTTTTTTGTATCTGTTGAAAATTTCTGAAATTGTGTATCATCAATTACACCGATGGCATATATGCCTATAGAAGACTGACTTTTATTTGGATTGCTATATTTCGTGAACAAGTAATGAAATAAAATTGTGTATTGAACCTTGATGACAATTTAGTGTCAACACGGTTGACCTATACAATGCCCACTGAAGGTTGGCATTTGATTGCTTTATTTCGTCAACAAGATACCAGATTCTCACATGGGCCTTGATATGAATAAAGATATCCGTAAAATCAATTCGTGAACAAAGTAAAGAATTTCGTACACTTCTAACGTGGAACGTTGATTTACTGTTTTTAATGAGATTTACTGTTAATTTACTGAGTTTTTATGTATGCAGTCAGAATTAATTGGGAAATAATTTGAAAACGTTTACAAGTACCTCAGACAGCAGTACGTCTTATGTAAAACTTAATCATGTTTATAGGTAACCGTGTTTGGCACTATATGTGTTTCGTTTTAGCAGACTGTTTTGGAATATTGGTAATTGTATCAAATGGAAGGTACAAAAGTTTTATAAGGTACAACATTGGAATTCTCAAAATATGATTACAGTTTGACGTAAAACTTCTTGTGTAAAGTTGGTACAAGTATCAATCAATCTGAGAACTGATTCCGGCTAAAGGGCTTTCACCTTTTGTTACCGTTTGTCAACAAACATCCCTCTGAAGTTCTATTATTTAAGTAAAATGTGTCAAATAAGTTCTCAGTTGAATCCAAATTAATGATGTGAATACGGAATTCATGTTTCCGATCAAAATATGTGCATGTTTCCCCCTATTTTCTTCTGATATGTTCTCAGTTAGTTATCTATATGAGTTTCTTGATTCAAAGAGAGTGTGCATACGGTACTCCAAGAAGCAGTTTTGTCAACATTACATATATTGTACTCTGCATTTAATAAAATAGAAGGACCGGTACGATATGAGGAATGTAATACCGAGTTGAAATCAAACTGAAAACGTCAGCAGCCTGGTTTTGACTAAATTTGTTAATAATATAAATTGATAAATGACATTCTGAACTGGATAAAACCCAAGAATAAATGAAACTGGAAGTCAGCCTATAGAGCACAATAAAGTTCGGCGCTGTTTCAGTACCAGTGATACCGTATCCAAAGGAAATTGACGGAAATGAAAAATATCAGACAATCATAAAGTACAGTCACAGGGTCTCATGACTTGGCCCGCTATGAAATATCTTCATGTAAATTGCAATCGTACGCTGTATAATCCAATGAATTGCTAATGTCGACGGCTTAAATTTCAGAAACCCCCAGGCTGAGTTGTTAATTTATCTGTGTAATTTATATGCGTTTTGCAATCATTGGGGGATTGCAGTTCTATCCCTCAGGATGCTTTCTAAATTTATCTGTATGCAAACCCAACTACGAACCTTTTAAAAATGTTTTGCTGAATTTCTCACGTGACTTTATAATTATATATTCCGAAACTCGCCGCAAAAATGGACGTTTGGAGAATGTAATTGAATTCAAAGGGCATGCCTATAAATCTGCTTGCTGTTTTGTTGCCCCAAAAATGTAAAATGTTATTGTCTAGATGTTTTTCGCCATTTATTTTTAAATAGTAGTTACTACAGGAGAACGCCAATGTGATTATGAGGCCCAAACTGTGTGAAGAATTTGATAAATATCGGTTATGATACAACCTATAATACAGTCGTGTAGAATGAAAATGTCCATGTCTATTTTAACATATTTTGTTACAATCAGGCCTACATGAATTCCGTAAAATTATTGCAAATTTGACCTTCATACTTTATAGCACCGCTTATATTAAAACGACAACCTTTTCCCCATGGTCTACATCATTCCTATACTACAGAGATACAGCTGTGGGTTAGATTACAGTGGAAACTACAATTCTGGTCACAGTTACTTGGCACGCCCTGCACACCGTACAATAGTGATAAATTTTTTGCGCAAGAAGCATTTTGCGTGAAGAGCATGGGCTCTGAACATTGAAAGGGGTGCGGAGGTACTGATTAATGTATAAGCCTTCCAACAATTCTGACCATGATTGTAGCTAGCTTAAATGCTACCATTAAGGGTGAATATTTGGACTTTTCGCGTATCCCACCCCCCCCCCTCCCCGTAACGAAAACTGTGAGATTATTAGACTCTTTCTCGCAAACTTTACTCCTGCTCAGAGGAAGAGTATCCCCAAGCTCGTCAGGATGTGTAAGTTAAAACGTCATAATCTCGTATAATAATATAATATTATCATCAGGAGTAGACTGCTTCCCTGCTTCTGTTCTGTTGTTGCAAGCTGCAAAATACCACAAATCGTGTTGATTGCACATGCTTTAGCTATAGACTGACTTAAATGTGCTCTATAATAGCATTTACATGTAACTGTGATTTAAAATATTTTGGACCCAATCACCTTTGTGGGAAGACTGTTCCATTCAGGGATTGATCTGGTTGCAAAGGAACATTTCCTAACATTAGCTCTAGGTTGGTGATGACTGAGTTTTTTGTTGTGACTATTTCTGGTATTTGATGGTGTATACTGGAAAAACTATTCTTGATTTAATCCTACAAATCCACTAACAATTTTGAACATCATTGTGAGACGACTAATTGTTCGTCAATTTGTAGTTATTTACGAAGCGAGCGGCCTTACACTGGATCATTTCAATGCGATTGTTGTCTTTTTGTGTGTGAGGTTCGCTTTTGATTATGGACCTCTTGAGACGCAACTGCATTAAGTTACATTTACTTTGTGGAAATGCATGAGCCAATTTAATTCCTGTTCCTTTAGTATTGACAGATCCTGCTGGAATTGTCTGGAGTCGGCTTCAGTATTAAATTCTCTGTACAGGACGCAATTCTCAGCAAAAAGACGAGTTGATGCCATGTCTAATCAAAAAGAGGACCCAAAATAGTACCTTGAGAGACACTGGATGAAACATGAATCTTGGGAGAATGACTTCTATCAAGTACCACAGAATGTAAACGATTGGTTAGGAAAGTGAAGATCCATTGTTGTGTATGTCCTGCGATGCCATAATGATTGAGTGTAAAAGCCTATTGTGTGAGACTTTATCGAAGGCTTTAGCAAAGTCCAGTGAATTTTATTCATGTCTATTTTGTGTTACTGTCATGTGCATTGGCCAAGTCCTGGGTATGTGAGCAGCAGTTGGGTTTCACGCGAGAACTTGCTACGGGAGCCATAATGGAGATTAGTAAAAATCGTGTGTGCATCAGCATGACTCATGATGTTGGAAAAAATAATAAGTTCTAAGATTTTGCATAACATGCATGTAAAAAGTGATGCCTCTGAGAAGAGCCGGTTGGTTTGTTCTCAACATTTCGACTGGTCTGCTCTAGTCATCGTCGGGAATTAGTGATGTTATGAATTATTGACGTAACCCACAGTCTGGCATTCTCATGAAGACGATCAGAGCATACTGATCGAAACGTCGAGTTGTAACCACCAGTTCTTTTCAGAACTAGTTACTACTCAAAAGAGAATTTGTTCACATGGTGTCACCGCAAACAGTCTTTACTTAACCTAGTTTAGGTCATCAGGTTGTATGACACCAGAGCACTTTTTCATCACTCCAAATATATGTTCTTCCATGAAGCCTGCCATTGCAATTCAGGTTATCATCTATAGCGTGCCGAATAAGAATAGTGATTGTCGTATGTTCATTTCACCATAATATTTCACCATATAATGCTCGATAGAGTTTGTATTTATCGAATTTCTGTCAGTTCCTGATGTTCCCTTGACGGTTTTACGAGCTTCATCTCATAGACGGCTCAGTGACTTGAAAAGATTTGAAACTCTTTAATTGAGAGTGGGTTGTCAAATTTGCAATTCTGACCAGACCCTGGATTAGTAGTCAAATCAATAGCTCAGTCGGGTTGTCACGTCTAAATGTTCATTTTACAATCCACCGTATATTTAGTTTATAGGAACCAACACATCCTGTCTTCTTATTAATAGCGTCGATACATTTATTTTGTGATTTGATCTTTGAAAAACATGTTTCTAAATATGTATTTTATGAACTAACGGGACCAACACGCATGAAGGAAAACTCTGTTGTTTTACACCAATTATTTCTTCTGGGTTTAGGAGTCATGTTTATTTAATTATTTATTTTTTGTAAAATTATTTTTAAACTGAAAACTTTCATATGTTTTGTTCATTCAAATGTTTACACCAAGTACATCTCATTTAAGTATTACATATACATTGAAACACAGTTATTGTACATCTATGCTTGTCCCAATAAAATGTTGACCACATTTGCGGGAAACTGTATTCCTTTAACTATTATTGATTGGTTAACAACCACTAAATGGATATTCATCTGAATCAATTTAATGTAAACTCTGGTGTGAGCCTTGACCTCCAAAACCACTCTAATTATGTAATTAACACATTTTCATAACAATAACAACAATTATAAACCTCAGTTTAAACAAATGGCTACACTGAAATACTATATAACTTAATCTACTGTTTTTGAGGGGGGAAACACGCCACAAGTCGCCCCAGCATGGGGCGGCTCCCCACAAAAACAAACGAATGCTCATGGCAAGAACGACACAACCAGACCTGGCATAGCAGAGCTCAGCACGTGGAACACTTGTGCGCATTAAAGTCGGATGTACTTTTTGAATGCATCGGATTTCCAACTTCCCATTTCACGTATCTGAGCGTCAGAGAAACCTAAAGATGTCGCATGACACGCCGCACCTATCCTACAACTGTGCCCTTTGTAAAAATTAAAAAATAATTTTAAAAACCCGGATCAAGCCCAATAAAAATGAGTGTTGACCGGAGAATCTGTGCAAATTCTCTTCTAGTGACCGGATTGCCACTCGGCCAGCAGTATAGATAGACTAACTGAAAGGATTTCCTGCTGTCTAAATAACCCCGCAATGCTTTGACCGGGCAGTACTCGTCATTCTGCCTCGCAATGCCAATGCAAGCCTGCCTGCCTTGTGAATGTTTGAAACGGGAGAAAACACAAACTGCTATTGATGCAGACATAAGTATCAAAAGCTGGGGAAGTAATTCTGTGGCTGTAGATCGGCTGGCAGCGGTATTGGATTGTCCTCCACCCATGGCGCTAGCATTTTGAAAGTATCTACCTGCAGGCGAGATAATTTATCGGCTAAAATATTTTTGGTGACCTGGGACATGTACAGCTCTAAACTGAATGTTATGCAGCATGCAGTGAACAAACTGGCGAACAAGCGTCATAACTTTGGCTTCCTTAGAAGTGGTTGAATTGATGATGTGCACTAACGCCAAGTTATCTGTATGCAACAAAATCCGTTGGTTCGCTAGGTGCAAAGCCCAGACTCGCACGGCTGTGACTATGGGGGAAAACTCTTTCAGGGTTATATTATCATTGATCCAGTTTTTCGGCCATACACCATAAAACCACTGACCTCCCAAAACTGCCCCGTAGCCAACTGAGCCCGCTGCATCAGTATACAAGTGTAGGGCTTTGGCTGGAAGCCACTGGTCACTGAGAAAGAATGCCTTTCCATTAAAATGCTGCAGAAACAAAAGCCATGCGCTTAAATCAGCTTTCGCTTGAGCATTAATACGAATGTGATGATATGATTTTTTAACTCCAACCGTTAAGTTGACCAACCTTCGTAGAAAAGCACGCCCTGTGACAACCACTTTACAGGCGAAATTCAGAATTCCAATAATTGATTGGAGTTCCTTCAGAGTGATTTTGCTTTTCTTTGATACACTGTCAATAGCCTGCCTTACCTTTTCTATTTTGTCATGGGGTAAGCGCGCTTCCATCGCCACTGTGTCTAACTCAATACCTGCAAATGTAAGGCAGGACGTAGGCCCTTCTGTTTTTTCTGGTGCTAGGGGGATTCCGAGACTATTGCAAAGTGTTTGAAATTGTGTAAGATGTTTTTTCCCATCTACACACTGAGGAGCAATAATCAAGAAATCATCAAGAATATGCACCATGCCAGAAATTCCCAGTTTCTTCCTAGCTATCCATTCAACTGCTGTGCTAAATTTTTCGAAAATAGCGCAGCTGGAACGACAGCCCATGGGTAAAGTTTTGTCGTAGTAAAACTGCCCATCCCACTTAAAACCTAATAAGTTATGATCCCTTGGATGAACAGGTATAATCTTGAAAGCAGACTTGATGTCCACTTTAGAAAGTGAACAGTTTGGGCCAAAATGACGTAAGAGGCTGATTGCCTTATCAGTTGATGCATAATGTACAGTTGCATTTGCATCCGGAATTTCACTATTAATAGAATTTCCATCAGGGTACGACAAATGATGAATTATACGAAATTGACCTGCTTGTTTTTTAGGAACCAACCCAATAGGACTCACGCAAAACTTGGGTAATGGGACAGCTGGAAATGGTCCTGCAATCCGACCATGTTTGAGTTCTATTTCAAGTTTTTCTAAAACCACTGATGGATTTTCCAATGCTGACCTTAAATTCTTAGAAACCCTTACTTTGTTTTCCCCAGTAAAGCCTAACTTAAAACCAAAAGTAAACCCCTCTAACAAATACTGAACGGTGTCAGTGCCATAACCTTTTAACCATTTTTCCAACTTTTCTTTATTTACTGGAGTTGTAGGTTTGACCAGGGGTATGTTGTTCCCGTCCCCCTCCTGCACTTCCCTTTTGTCCTTCCTGAGGAGATTTTGAGTAGAGCTGCCGTTGGCCCCTAGCGGCCAATGTTGATTTGGGAAATGCTCCCCTGCCCATATACTAGGTTGGGAAGATTGTGAACTATGTCCACACCGATCTGGGACATGGTTTCCATGACATTTTGGGCATTCATGCTTGAAACCACAAAATCCCTTGCAGTGTTGACCGCGAATGAACCGGAAGCAGAATCTCACGGGTAATGGGAATGAATTAGAGGGGGCACGAAATGCCCGTTTGTTTGCTCCCCATGATGGGAGACTTGTGGCTGCAATACCCCGTAAAAAATTGTGTCCACTCTGGATTGACTTCAGATAGAGCTCAGTGTGAAAATGGTCCCAGGGAAGAAACATTGTTTGACGAAGTTTACGGAAAGTAACATCGTACAGGTTGAAATTCCCATCACCACCTGCAATTTGACGAATGAGCTCACCATATTCCAAAAGCTGCCCGACCCCGTTTGAAAATTTACCCGTGTAAACTGATGTGAAAATAGCAAAGGCCGAAATCCATTCATACAAAGATTTGGGGAGCTTTTTCCCCCTTTGATTAAGACAGAGAGAATTATCTCCGTTTGAATCCCTTTGTACCGCCAATTTTGTTTGGGCCATTTGCGCAGTGTGGAGCAAATCACCAAAATCAACAAATTCGTTGTCCAGACCTTATTTTTTAGCTCTTGGCTGACAGCGAAAACTAAGGGCAAAGGTGCAGAAAATGGGGCTGAACCAATCATATCTACTGACCCACCTGATGCTGTACAACGACTGAGTGTCCCACCGACATCCATTACCGACCCAGCAGGAAGCGGCCCCTGCCCGATCCCTGCTGAAGCCGAAGCTGCCGATGCCACACTCACCGGATTTGGCCCATGCCCAAAATCGGATGCAGAAACTCCTTGTTCTGTGTTGCTACCGTGGGTCGTGTCTGTGTTGTAAATGGGCGTGTTGGTTGCCACGCCCACTGGAGTGACGTTACCTCCGCCAGGGTTCTGAGGCGTCCACGTTGAAGGACGCTGTGTAACGGTTTGGGGTTGAACAGTATGAGACCCCACTGCAAGAACCAGTGCACTCTGCTCAAGCACCTGTGACGTACTGCTGCTTTGTTGCAGGGATGATGGCACCAGTTTGTTCAGTTCTGTTTGAACCGCGTCACGAATGTGTGATTTCATTGCACTCATCACTGCTGCGGTAACCGCTGCTTCCACACCGCTGTTGTTCGGTGCTCCTGGAGTAGCAATCGCATTGGCAGCTAGTCCACTATCCACAGTTTTTGAGCCATTATGATGCTGTTTATTAGTTTTAGGTTTTTTGCTCACTCCTTATGGCTGCCTTTTGGACCGGCGCTTCCCACTTGCTCCTTCCCTGGGCATCCTGAAACAAATTAAACTTCAAAAGCAGTATCTGCCTCAAATTTTTTTTTTTTTTTTTTTGCTTGTTTGTTTAGGACTCCTTGGCCAAATGACTATGACATAAAAACCATTACAGCTCCATTACGTGAGCAAAAACACACATATCCAATATGACAATAATAAAGGGGAAAAACCCCTGAGCGCATAAAAATAGCCCAATATTGGGCAACAACATCAACTCAAAATGAGTTGGAACAACAAGAGAGCACATGCTCATTACAGGGCCGAAACCCAACAGCCACAATGGGCCAAAAGCGCTCAAAAACGTACAACTGCAAAAACTGCAATGTACAATGCAAACAGTGTGCTTAACGACAACCTGGAACCTAGTTGAAAACAACTTTCAGAGCTCCCCAGTCACAGCATTTTTATTTTATTTTATTTATTAATTTTTTATTAAAGAATTTGTTATTACCTTTTTTTTTTTTTTTTTTTTTTTTTAAAGAAAATACCAACAAAATACCATGCTGGACCAGTAAAAGGTGTGACGCATTGCTCACCGACTAACAGGGCCGAAACCCAACAGGGCCGAAACCCGACAGCCACAATGGGCCAGAAGCGCTCAAAACGTACAATTGCAAAAACTGCAATGTACAATGCAAACAGTGTGCTTAGCGACAACCTGGAACCTAGTTGAAAACAACTTTCAGAGCTCCCCGGTCACAGCATTTTTTTATTTTTTTATTTTTTTAAAGAAAATACCAACAAAATACCATGCTGGACCAGTAAAAGGTGTGACGCATTGCTCACCGACTAACAGGGCTGAAACCCGACAGCCAACAATAGGTCAAAGCGCTTAACGTAAAATTGCAAAAAACTGCCATGTACATGTAGGCCCTACATACAATACAAATAAACAGAGTGCTCACGACAACCTGGAACGTAGTTGAAAACAACTTTTAGAGCTCCCCGGTCACAGCATTTTTTTATTTTTTTATTTTTTTAAAGAAAATACCAACAAAATACCATGCTGGACCAGTAAAAGGTGTGACGCATTGCTCACCGACTAACAGGGCTGAAACCCGACAGCCAACAATAGGCCAAAGCGCTTAACGTAAAATTGCAAAAAACTGCCATGTACATGTAGGCCCTACATACAATACAAATAAACAGAGTGCTCACGACAACCTGGAACGTAGTTGAAAACAACTTTTAGAGCTCCCCGGTCACAGCATTTTTTTATTTTTTTATTTTTTTAAAGAAAATACCAACAAAATACCATGCTGGACCAGTAAAAGGTGTGACGCATTGCTCACCGACTAACAGGGCTGAAACCCGACAGCCAACAATAGGCCAAAGCGCTTAACGTAAAATTGCAAAAAACTGCCATGTACATGTAGGCCCTACAT